>CM029275.1:27130992-27189435 GCA_016920895.1 Vaccinium myrtillus | reverse complement strand
ATCGAGCATGATGTAGACACCCCAATTTTTACCCGCGTGCATCCCCAATGATGAAAGAAACACGCGGCGATTTGGAACAACAATTCCGCCTTAAATTTTTGGACCCCTACCCGTATCTCTCTAAGCCGTACGGTTCATCCATCAAAGCCCAAACCGTACGGTTCACTCCTATGAACCGTGCGGCTAACCTCCCTAAACCGTGCGGCTATGTGTCAGATAATATTCGAAAATTTATGGCAGAAGCATCTCATCATTTCGGAAGGATTTTATGCCGATTTTATTCCGTTTTTCCGCCTATAAATTGCCTCCATCTCTCCCATTTTTCATACCCAGAAATTTCCCGTACCACCCCGATACGCCGTCAAAATTCTCCAGCCACTTTCCGTTCAAAAATCCCGTCCGAAACCCCGTCCGAAAAACTCCGTCCAGAACTCTCATCTAAACCGCAACTCACTCTCTTCTTTTCTATTTTTCGCCTTCAACAATCCATAATCCACCTAAGGAAGTTTCTGTCCGAAGCTTGCATCCAAAAATCTCTGAAGTTTCTAAAGTTGTTCAAAGTCTTTCGCGAAGGTACAAACCGTATTTCAATAAGCCGGTCTCTAAACCTTGGCCTCTGAGGGGACCCCCAGGTCTAGGGTGACTCTAATAGTCATTTCTAGACTCGGATGGTTGAAGTTTTTCACAAAAGTCAGGTTTTAATAACAAAAACAAGTTTCTGTCCGAAAACAAAAATTTTGGAAAATTCTTCAAAAGTGAACCGTGCGGCTCACCTAAGTGAACCGTACGGCCAACTTAGGTAAGCCGTACGGCTAACCTGAGCGACACAAAAAAATCTCCTCTGTTTTCCTCTGTTTACGCTCTGTTTTTCTGGTTTTCTGTAAAATGTTTATTACACTTTAACCCCTTTTGCTTTCCAAATATTATTACTAAGTCTTTTTATTTAATTTTATTCTCGTTATTGTTTCATTTAATTTTGTTACTTACTTGTTTATTTGATCAAAGTTTTCAATAAAACTTTTTCCAAAGTCCCACAAAATTTAGTAAAGACCGGGAATCTCCCGGGCGAACGGGATGCTTTTCAATAAAACCTTCCCCGTTCGTAACCTGGCTTCCGAATCCAAGAATCGTTTCGCAGATCAAATCTTTTCCAAAAAAGGGCACAAGAGTCATCAATTATTTTCAATGGTTTCTCGGGTACCAAAATCACTTTCTAAGTAAATCCCGAGTGGCGACTCACATTTTCTGTTTTCCCGAAACGCCCGCGTGGATCTCACCGTCCACAAAATGGCGACTCCGCTGGGGATTTTTAAATTAATTCTTATCTTGGCATTTTACACTTGTAAAACGACCCCCGAAAGCTTGACAAAAACGAACACGCCCCGCGTGATCGAGAAAGGAATGGTGCAATAACAGGGCTACGCCCGACCAATCCGGACTGGAGCTTTCCCGGTTTGTTTGCTTGAGTAAAATTTCAAAATAAAAATTAATTTATTGGTGAGCCAAATTTGAAAAATATTTGTGGGATTTTGAAAATAGTTTTATTGTTAAACTTTTGCATTGCACGTGCATGGTTACTAGCCTCGCCGCTGCGTCTTGGTTACCCTACCCGGCTTGCCGGTGTTAGGACATCCCAAGATTCTCGGCAACCCCGGACGATGATGAGCCAGCCTGCCGTTCGACCTTTGCCATGCAGTACACTTGGCACTGGGAGGCAAATATTGGCTCTAGTCTAGGTAACCCCCTTTAACCAAAACCCAGCCTTTGCATATAGTAAACTATAGTACCTTCCAACCTAAGACAGGGGCCCACAGGGTAGGACTATCTGTTATATCCTGTTTACCTGCCATCCTGTTTATATGTCATCTGTTTATCTGCGCGTCCTATCTGCCTGACAATCGTTCATCCATCCTTGTATATATCACTCCATGTACATACTATCTCCATCTTGCATGCATACTTAGGGTAGCTTAACCTTAGGTCATTACATCATGTTCACATCCATAAGGATTGCCCCGACAATCACGCATTGTGTTGGATAGACGAGGATTCCTCTCTTCAAAAAAAAAAATATCAAAAACAAAGAAAAATTCAAAAAAAAATGCTACAACTGGCTCTCTTTCCCAAAATGAAATACGCATTTCCTGTGGTAGAGTCATCATGTCTGGAGCACCATACAAGCGATTCAAGTCTACCCTCACCACCCACCAAGGGGCGCCCGTGTGGATAATCGAAGAAGTTCAGCCCGAGCAACCCCCATGCAAGCCAGAAGAGCCTCAACCAGGAAAACTCAACATAGAAGACCACATGGGGGAGGACCTTGATGAAAAACTCAATCTGTTGGCCGAAGCTAACTTGCCAGGCGTGTCTCTCCAATGGGATGCAAATGAAGGATGGAAATTTTGTTTTCCAGAAGAGCCAAAACCCATGCCGGAAAAGATCACCTTAATGATGGAACAAGACGATGGGGAGCTCACAACCATGCCACCCGTGAAATACTTTGATGCCAACGGCCAGCCCGTCTACTACTTTGAAGACCGAGTCACGGGCCATAAGTATTGGGACGATTGTGAATGTGATGTCTGCTTTGCAGACTGCGTCCTCAATAATGATGGCATGACCCCACAGCAGCTTAAAGATCAGTACAAGCAAGAGAAGAACGAAGACGCCAAGGGTAAAGGGAAAGCTGACGAAACTGGACCCTCCGCAGGGTCGACATCTCCTAATCAACCCTCCTCTTAAGAACGGCTTTCAGAGCCAGAAGTGATCGTCCAATGATCAAATCAAGCCAACAAGGGTTTCTTTTTGAAGAGTCAAGTCAACATGCGACTCTTGTCTGTTATCGAGTCTGTTGTTGTTCGTTATCGAGTCTGTTGCCGTTTAATTATCGAGTTTGTCGCCAGATGTGAATATACACTGACTTAATCCAGTCCCAGGGCTTCTTTTTGAAGAATCAAGCCAGCTTGTGATTCTTAGCACCTTTAAATTATTGAGTCTGTTACAATTTGGTTATTGAGTCAATTGTCGAGTCAAGTCATCGCGTCAGTTTGTAAAAATTCCATGCTTTTAATGACAAAGACCTTTTGAGAAAAAGAGCCAAACTTGTAGTCCCGAACTACGTCACGGCCTGATTCCTTTCCATGGGGATACGTAGGCAACCTTCGGTCCGGCCGTTGTTTTCATAAATCAGGGAAATTTGAATGTATCCAACATAATAAAAAGGAAATTGGGGCAATCCTTTCATGCATCATGCATCATTTTACGCATCATTTTCTTGCACATATTATTTTCCATTTTTGCACATTTTTTTGCACATTGCATCCCCGAGTTCTCATTTGTGCATATCATCGCATTAACCATTGGCAAAAAGAAGAAAAACCTCATACCGGGTTGGACTCAATCCCGAACAACGATTGGTTCGAATCGAGTCGAAACAAACAGTCAACCGGAGTTCGGTTATGGCGAAAGAAATGATGAAATTCAACTTCTTAAGGATGCTTTAGAGGAACAGAAAACCAACGCGCCAAGCGGATGGCCCAAATGATGCTCATGATTCGAAATTAACTTCAACTCCCACCGCCAAAGGCAGAGCATCAGGCAAATAAAACATGGAGTCGATTAGCCAAGCTAGCTAAACTTGAGGAATCTGCTTCGAAGCAAGAGAAAATAGCAAATACAGAATCGACATGGAGAAGTTATGCCTTTTTCTAGATGCAAAGCTCCCCGACAAGTTCAAACCAATGGATTGGGACAAGTTTGACGGCAGTGGTGACCCGAAAGCTCATTTGCAGACATATGTGGGTACTTTATCCATGTATGATGTTGGGAAGGATGCAATGGGCCAAATGTTCCAACAAACCCTGACTGGGCCTGCACTCCGCTGGTTTCTGAATCTGGACATCTCCAAGAAGAAAACATGGGAAGATATTGGGGCAGCCTTTGTCGCCCAATACAATTTCAACATTCAGCTTGAGATGACTGTACGGGAACTGGAATCAACTAAGATAGGGAAGAATGAATCCTTTGCTTACTTTGTTAAGAGGTGGAGAGGGAAAGCCTCTCAAATGATGGAACGACCTTCAGAAAAGGAACAAATGAGAATTATCACGAGGAATCTAGAACCAGACTTTGCCAAGCACTTGGTGGTCTTTCAGACCACCGCTGACTTCAAGACTTTCTATGAAGCCGGCCTGGCAGTTGAAGATGCTCTCCGAAGCGGCATATTTGAGAAAGGTGAATCTACCCCTAAACCAAGACGAGTCTACTCTGGCAGCAACAACACCTTGTTTGGACCCAACAACTACAGTCAAAACCAAGCCAGCTCTTCCAACCCCAAACCACCAAACCGAACTCCAGAACAACCGATCGCAACCCGATCCACGATTCCAAAAACAACTCCCCCACCAAGGAGAGAATTTCACCCACTCCCATTTCCCCTTGTCACAGTATACAAAAAACTCCTCGACCGAAAAGCCATCCAGCCTCTCGAACCTCGAGAACTACCCAAAGAACTCTCCCCCAACCACAATCCAAATGCCTACTGTGCCTACCACCAGATGCCCGGCCATCACACCAACAATTGCATGCGTCTCAAACATAAAATCCAAGATCTTGTGGACGATGGAACCATCCCACTTCCCGATCAAAAGCCCAACACCATTTCCAACCCTTTACCAAACCACAAACAAAACACCCAAGTCAGCCAGATATCCTTCATCCCCACTACAAAAAACCTTACCTCCACTACATTTGACCCAAGTCTATATATCATCACAGCCACCAAGCCAAAACCTGTTGTCTCCCTGCCAGAAGATCATCTTGGGGTCCACTTCTTATCACACACCAGAACAATAAAATCCGAGATGGAGTGACGTTGTGGAGGAAGAAGAATGGTCCATGAGCGATCAAGATTGGGAGGAATCCCATCAAGCATTGTTTGGTTCTTTGCTAATCTCTGGAGACCCAAGCCAATTCATCATCCCCGAATTCTTGGAGAAGCCCACTGTTCACATACTAGAAAGTTTCCATGTCTATCAGGTCGATGTTACCAAGCAAAGCAAAGAAGAAAGGGGTCCAAATCCTCTAGAAGAAATGCTGAGGCCAGACAGGCATCTAACATAAAGTATCTCGCCGCTTGCACGCTTCAGAGAGGAAGGTCGTTCTGTCATAGAAGCCGCCTTCGGAAACCAAGATTGGTTCCCACAAGCATACATTAGTGACGGGTCTTTACCACAGCCATCAGCGCCATTCCCGCCGTCATCCAATGTATCAGTACTAGTCGATGACCCTCGGCTACCATCTGGGATAAAGAAGCAGTAGTCGATATCCGAGTAAGCAATGATGAGGTGTGGACTGTCAACAGGGCCATGTTGGACCCATCCTTTTGGCAAGACTCTGAAGTAGACAACCTCAAGACAGAAATGGAAGCAGTGAAAATCGAGGAACAAAGGGCCAGAAACGATCTGATGAATTTATGGGCCGAGGATCAAGAGACAATGCAGAAAAGGGAAGCTATCAGGGCTGGCAAACGAAAGGTCAATGAAGAATACATGAATTTCTGGGGTGAAAATCAAGAGTTATGGGAAGAAACGGTCAACAGAATAACCAGAAGTGGTCGAATCTATCAACCAGCTCACCTCCAAGGAGGAAATTCCTCCAACCATGCCACAACAGGGGATTTTATTTGGGAAGATCCCACACTCGAAGACACAATTCCTGACCATCCAGAAGGTATTGTCCAACAGAATCCAGCTGCTAGGCCACCCCCGAAGAATTCCCCGGTAACAAGTGATCCAATTCAGAAACAGCTCGAAAGAACTCCAGCCTCAGTGTCCATTTTGGGGTTACTCTCTTCATCTCGGGAGCATCGTCAGAAACTGATCAAAGTTCTATCAAACATGGAGGTACCACTAGATACTCCTCCTGAAACAATGGTGGCACTGCTTACACCAACTCATGCAAAGCATGTTGTGGTTTTCACTGAAAAAGATCTGCCACCAGAAGGAGCCGGTCACAACAAGCCATTGCACATTACTCTGAAATGCATGGGAAAGTGGGTCCCAGTTGTGTTATTGGACAATGGATCCGCCTTGAATGTCTGTCCCCTGCGTACAGCCTATTGTTTGGGTTATAAGAACAAGGATTTTCAGCCATCAAATCTTGGAGTGCGTGCTTACGACAACACTCGACGGGATGTGATTGGGACCGTTCAGATGGAAATAATGATTGAAAATTTTGAGACCAGTGTTGAGTTTCACGTGCTCGACATCCCCTCATCACTCAACCTATTGCTGGGCAGGCCGTGGCTCCACCGATCAGACATCATGGTTGTACCTTCCTCCCTGCATCAGAAAGTTCAGCTTGGGCTGGCCACAGGAACTTTAACCATCTATGGAGATTCTGGAATTCGCCCGCACATCCCTGACAATGCTCCCTTGCTTGAGATTGCTCACGGAGAAGAGGACATCGCTCTGGGAGGTTTTTCTTTTGATACGTCCAACGGTGTATTCACTATCAAGATGGATGAGGATTTTTCGATAAAATCAACGGCTCTGGACATGATGCTGAAAATGGAGTATTTGCCCGGTCTAGGGCTTGGTCGCAACAACCAAGGGGTAGCAGAATTCCCCAAGTTTCTGGCAAACAACCGCCGTTTTGGTCTCGGTTACGAAACTGATCGGGGTAGGAAAGTACAAACTTGTGCCGGAAAAGGGCCTATCCACTTCACAAAAGCTCCAGAGGCTATCTATCAAGGGGACCCAGAGCCATTCTGGGACATGAAAACAAGAACCAAGCTGCCAGGGTTTGAAATCTTTGCTGACAACGCCTGGAGTAGCGAGGATGAAACAGAAGAATGGGAGGAGCCAACTAAGACGCTTCATGTTGACTGGATCAAAGTTCTTGACTCAGGGAATCTTTCATCGCTGTTTGGGGAAGAAAGTCCACTAGGTATAAGAGAGGGCGAGCCTGCTGCAACACTTGTTGATTTAAAGCCTGTTGAGGATATGGAGCTGATGATGCTGGGACAGGGAGCTCTGGAAGATGTTACCACGCTCATTGTGGATGCCAATGGAACTTATAAAAATTGCACTTTTGTACCTAGAATCATTTACACTGGCACTGATTTTGAAACTGAGGCTGAGTCTAGCACTGCATCTAGTATTGAGTCTGGTTTTGAGTCGGAGCCTGAATCTGTTATCACTCCGCGTCATCACTTCTCTTTTGAATTTGAGTCCACTCTCATGTATCATGCCCCTGGGGCCCCCTCCTTTGAAATAAATGAAATCGACTTTGCTTATCTTGCTGTGTCCGAAATAAATTGTGTCGACCCCGATGATGAGGGGATCGAGTTTGAGGAAGAAATTCCAAAAGAACTCCGATCTCTAATCGAAAGGGAAGATGAAAGGCATGCTCAGCCTATAAAAGAAGAAGTTGTTTCTATAAATTTGAGAGATGAGAGTAATCCGCGCATGGTTCAAATCGGTTCCGGACTGTCTCCAGAAGAATTTAAAGCTCACTCGGATCTCCTGAAAGAATTCGAAGATGTTTTTGCATGGTCACACGCAGATATGCCCGGTATCGACCCTGAGATAGTGGAGCATCGAATCCCTTTGTACTCTGATGCAAAGCCTGTCAAGCAGAAACTGAGGAAGATGAGACCAGATTGGGTGTTGGAAATCAAGAAGGAAGTTCAGAGACAGATAGACGCAGGATTTCTAATAGTCACTGAATACCCTCAATGGGTCGCGAATATTGTGCCTGTTCCTAAAAAGAATGGGAAGATCAGGATCTGTGTAGACTTCAGGGATTTGAACAAAGCAAGCCCGAAAGATGATTTTCCTCTGCCACACATAGACGTGTTGGTAGATAACACCGCAGGGCACGCATTGCTATCATTCATGGATGGATTTTCAGGTTACAATCAGATTCTCATGGCTCCCGAAGATCGTGAAAAGACTACCTTTACCACAGAATGGGGCACCTACTGCTACAGGGTTATGCCATTCGGGCTGAAGAACGCAGGATCTACCTACCAGAGAGCTGCCACAACGTTGTTACATGACATGATCCACAAAGAGGTAGAAGTGTATGTGGATGACATGATTGTCAAGGCCAAGGAAAGAGAAGGACATCTGCCTGCCCTCAGGAAATTCTTCGAGAGAATCCGCAAAAATGTACATTCGAGTGCGCCTCAATCCACACGAGAAATGTGTACATTCGGAGTCACAGCCACAGCGGGAAAAATGCTCGGATTCATGATCACCACACGAGGGATTGAGGTGGATCCATCAAAAATCAAAGCCATCCTAGAAATGGAGCCACCTCGAACAGAGAAGGAAATACGGAGCTTTCTTGGAAAGATCCAGTTTATCAGCAGGTTCATCGCCAAGTTAACCTCTACTTGCGAGCCAATGTTTCGTTTACTCAAGAAAGGTGTGGCATTCAAGTGGGACGATAAGTGTCAACAAGCTTTTGAGACCATCAAGAAGTATCTCCAGAACCCTCCAGTGTTAAAACCACCCATGCCAGGGCAACCTCTCATTTTGTACTTATCCGTCACATCTTCAGCTATGGGATGCATGTTGGCACAAGAAGGAGAAAGAGGAAGTGAGAAAGCTGTTTACTACATCAGCAAGAAAATGATGGGGTGTGAAGAGCGGTATACGTCACTAGAAAAGGTCTGTTGGGCATTAATCTGGGCTTCCAAGAAGTTGAGGCACTACATGTTAGCTTACTCCGTAAAGCTGATCTCTCGAATGGATCCACTCAAGTATCTGTTCGAAAAGCCAGCACTGACAGGCAAACTGGCACGATGGTTGCTAATGCTAGCTGAATTCGATATCAAGTACATCACTCGGAAGTCAGTAAAAGGGAAAGCAGTTGCAGAATTCCTGGCAGACCATCCTGTGGAAGGGCCAGAGGATGTAGAGTTTGAATTCCCCGACGAGAATGTAATGACAGCAACCCACGACGTCTGGATGTTGTATTTTGATGGAGCCGCCAATCAGAAAGGATTTGGAATCGGAGTATTGCTGGTCTCACCAGAAGGGTCACACATCCCTCTTGCTTTCAAGTTAAATTTCGAAGTCACCAACAACCAAGCGGAATATGAAGCATGCATAGTAGGAATGGAAGCCGCCTTGGAAATCGGAGTTAAGAAACTGGAGGTAGTCGGAGACTCCAATTTGGTAGTGTCACAAGCCAACGGGGAGTGGAAGGTGAAAGAAGACAAGCTCAAACCTTACCACCAAGATCTCGAAGATCTAATCCCTCGGTTTCAAACAGTCACATTCACTCATGTTCCAAGATTGAAGAACAGATTTGCATGCTCTAGCTACTTTGGCCTCAATGGTGGAGATACCGGATGGAGTTAAGCTCAGACCAATCACAATTGAGCAGAGGGACAAGCCTGTTTTCGAATATGTCATGGTTGTCAATGAGCCTGACGACGGTCTACCATGGTATCACGACATTTGGAACTTCATCGAGAAAGGGAGTATCCGGCAGGAACTGAAAAGAAGGATCAGATTGCTCTTCGAGATTGGCCTCTCAATACATCATTTGAGGAGGAAAGCTATACCGGCGGTCACATTGCGGGATGCATAAGTTGTGTGTGCATGGTACAGAAGCCACCATGATCATGGAAGAGATTCACGAAGGAGTCTCATGGGTCCTCACATGAATGGGATAATGCTTGCAAAGAAGATTCTCCGTCGGGGTATATTACTTGGTCAACCATGGAAACCGAAAAGGCCCAAAGACGTGAGACAAAGTGTCACAAATGCCAAATTCACGCTAATCTCATGCATGTACCACCGTCAGAATTGCACTCCATGACTTCACCTTGGCCATTCTCTACCTGGGGCATTGATGTCATTGGCAAAATTACACCAGCTGCGTCTAACGGGCACAAGTTCATTTTGGTAGCAATCGATTATTTTACCAAATGGGTCGAAGCCGCTTCATATGCAACTTTGACAGCAGTTCAAGTCTCCCACTTCATCAAGCAGAACATCATCTATCGATATGGTGTCCCTCAGGCTTTTGTGTCGGACAACGGGGTTCATTTCAAGGGCAGAGCCGCAGAAACTCTCGAAGACTTTGGAATCCAGGTTCATAAGTCAACTGTCTATCGGCCACAAACCAATGGAGCTGTGAAGCAGCAAACAAAACCCTCAAAACGATACTAGAAAAGTCCACTCAATCTGCGAGGGATTGGCACGAACAACTGCCGCTTAGCATTATGGGGATACAGGACATCCATTCGTACTCCGACAGGGGCAACACCTTATTCTTTGGTATATGGCATGGAGGCCGTCCTCCCAATTGAGCTTGAGGTACCATCCTTGAGAGTCATGGTTGAATCAGAGATCAGCGAAGCGAATGGCAAAGCTCGAGATTTGAAGAACTTATGTTATTTGATGAAAGACGGCTCAAAGCTTTGTATCACGTCCAGGGTTATCAGCGCAGAATTGCACGGGCATTTAACAAGAAAGTGAAATCCAGAGATTTGCAAGAAGGTGACATGGTTTTAAAGGAGATCCGGGCTCCAGTCTTTGATCCTCGCGGGAAGTTTCGACCAAAATGGGCAGGTCCATACATCATCAGGAAAATCTTGTCTGGAGGCGCAACACAACTCATCGATCTCGACGGCAACGAATTCTCCACTTTGGTTAACATGGATCAACTCAAGAGATATTACCCCTGAGAGAAGCTCGCTGGACTGAAAACCGCAAGGGCGGGCAGTGCCAGGCAAAATTTAGAGCAAGCCTACTAAGTCGAAAACCCACATCGGGCGATTTAGGCAAAAGTTAAGGCAGATCAATCAAACGAGCTCGCTAGACCGAAAACCCGAAAGGGCGGTACTAGGCAAAATTTAGAGCACAAAAGGAGAGTGTCAATACTCGAGTGAACCCTAGCCAAATTTGTACTTTCGAACTACGTCATGACCTGATTCCTGTAAAAGGATACGTAGGCATCCTCACCTCGAGGACCGGTCGCCATCTTTTAAAAATATCTCTTTGAGTTGATATCTAGCCGTCACGTGTAAGTCTAAATGCAACTCTCATAATTCATCTTTATTCAAATAAACTTCTTGGATTACATGGCTGAGCATGAAACTTTCAAAACACAAAGCAAACAACAGAGCATGACCTTGCACGAAACATCTCGTGGGTCTAAGCAATTTATTTCGGGCACATTAAGATTGAGTTCAAAAGTCAACTTTGGCTTCCATATTCCCTTGTTTCCATGTCTCTTATTAACCATCTCACATAACGCTCTGAAAGATTGACACTCGGATACTGATCTCTTGGAATGGTTACACGCTCCCTCCAAGTGTTCTGATAAGCTCTGAAGGTGGCAAAGTTGTGGTTAGGCATGACAAAGTTCTCTGATGGCGGTATTGACTGACGAACACCAAGCTGACGGAGTATACGGTTTGGAATGTAGAAGGTCCAGCGAAGATAGACCAGCCAAAACCACCCGCTGACGCCCCATGTTGCTCACAGTCATGACAGGACAGTCAAGCCAAGCCAAGCGCCAAGCAATTACCTCTTCTGTAAGCCGGGAAAGCACCCTGAACCAGCCATGCACATCATCAGAAACTTCCAAAAAATCCCTTTGAATGAATCCCTGTGTTTCGTGAATCCGCCGCCGTGGCACCGGTTCCAACAAATTGGCTTTGTCACATAGCCATATCTGTATCAGAGAGAAAACAAGTAAGGAGCCTTAGACAACCTAAACCCGAGCGTTGAGGTAAAACAAGAATGTGGGAAAAACCGGAAAAAGGAGAGCTGAGTGAGAAACCTACCTGTAGGAGCAAAACACTACCTTCAAAAACATCGGTATCCCCAAAGATGAACTCTGTCCCAGTCCCCATCAAAGTTTCCGCCAAAACCATCGAGCCACATCTTTGCGTTCCTCAATTTGCATGGCAACACCAACCACCAATGATGAACTCGCCCGCCATCGATCGACAAACAAGAAAGCAAAGAAAAAGCAAGCAAAGACATAGTGCAAAACCTTCCGGACGAAATTGAGCTATGATCCGCGGAATGTTGATAATGCCTCCTTGGAGCATAGGACTTCGCTGCTTTATTACTTATCCCAAGCTTGGCAGATAGCACATTGGCAAAGTTTACCCCGTGTAGAGGTATGACCGGCATCTCCAGGTTAAACCCGCCAAGGTATGCATGGAACTCCTCCACAGTGGGGCATAACTCGTGAAGGCCGAAACGAAACACATGCACCTTTGGATCCCAGAATCGAACCGCAGAATGCAAGAGCTCAGGACGGATTGATACGTCCCGGATACGGCGCAGCGAAGTCAACCGGTGACCCTGAAAGTTAAGCCATCCGATGCCATCAAGTTCATCGAGCCAAGGCCGAACCAAAGCCGAGAAACTCATGGCTAAGTGAGGGATGTAAAAGAACAAGAGGTTTTGGGTTTTCAGAGAAGCTATGAAAAAGGGTCATTTATGGTAAGCATGGATAAGAAAACTTTTGAATTGGCTGCCTCGTAAAGCGTGCCAACATTGAAGAGCGTGGAAAATCCTCTCAAGAGCTTGAAAGAACCTTGAGGAAGGCAAGGTCGGGTGATTTTTGAAACCAAAGAACTCTCAGATAACAACAGGAAGACATGCAGGAGCCCAGAGACCTGCAACGAAACTCAAAGTCTTGGCATTTTCAGAAGTGAACCGTGCGGTTCACCTAGTCAGACCGTACGGCCTACCTCAGTTAGCCGTACGGCTAACTCTGTGGCATCCATGATCAAGTTTTGGCTCGGGCCACCATAAGCTGTTTTGGGTACATTTTGGGCACTTTTCCTACTCATACAAGTTGTAATGGATATTTTAAAGTTGTGGGAAAGATCGGTTTGAATTTTGGACCATGTTTACATAGACGGGTGCTCCGAAAGCTTAGATACGCCAAAAAACAGACGGCCCGAAAAGTGTCGCATTGCTCTTCTAGCATCAACGGCTCCAGCAAGTCACGCCGAGCATTCGCAAGAATATTATGGAGTTATTTGGAAGATTTTACGGAAAACTTTGAGGTCCCAGGATGCCCAAACCCGCAATCGCCCGATACTACCCATACGAGGGGCGCCAACGGATTGAAACGTGTCCGAGTGTCAAAATCCTCTATTCCATCCATTCGAGCAGAGTATAACATGCGTTTGTAATATGTTAAAAGCGTCGTTTTTGCAAACATCATGTAAATTCGAGGTTTCAGGCGCAATGGGCCATGTTATGGTCTTCTTGTAAAGTTTCGAGTTCATTGAGTCAGTTTGTATATACATGTTTCGTCATTCCCATTCCAATCCAAAGTCACATATTTTTTATTTTATTTTATTTTATTTTCTTTTTCTCAGGGGCATATATAGCATATTATCAACATTCAGTCTCTCACAAAGCAACCATGTGCAAAACTTGACTTTTCTTTCAAAAACGCGCCAGTGTGAATCATTTAAAGCATAAACAAATATGTGCAATGTATATAAAAACTAAATGGCATCCATGTCATGAGCATAAATGTACATCTATCGGGAGCAAACTGGCCCAGCATCAAAAAGCTACCACGGCTCGTAGGCTGTATCCATGAAAACGAGAAAAGTGGGGCAAACAGGCGCCCAAATCAAAACTGAGCACGCAGGCTCGTCCTAAAAACCACTACGTCGCCTCTTCGTGTGCAGACGACGGCCCAGTGTCAGAAGTGGATCCTCCTCAGGGGTGTCCTCGCTCCTGCTACCACCATCTCTCTCATCTCTCCTCCCGGGAAGCCACCGCTCTCTACGAGCCGAACTCTCGGGGACACCTCTTCTCAACAGAGAACGCAAAGACTCGCCAAACGCCGGAATCACCAGCGGGACAGAGACGGACCTCCACCAACATTCTTCATCAAAGGCCTCCTACGAGGCGGCATGAGGGGAAGTACGTCCCGCAAAAAAAGGAAAATTCATTAATAAAGCAAATCAAAGCATTCAAAATTTCAAGAACAAAGCACAATGGATACCGGTCCGTCTCACTGACGGAAAAGCTCTACGGTGCGTCGAGACCTACGACGTCCACCCGACTCACTACCTCCCGATCCCGTGGTCACCGCTAGTACCGCGACCACCTCACTACCTCCAAAGACTCCGCCCCGCCGCGCGACCTCCCGCTCGCCTCTCCTTTCACTACCACCGCGGCCACCTCCCGCACCGCGACTACCTCCGCACCTCGCCGCCTCCTCGGCCCGGCCTCTGCCACCACGGCCACCACCGCTCCGTCATCCCCATCGTCATCATCATCTCCACCAAAGATGGGGCACAACGCCCGCTCTACTCTCGGGTGCACCTCTGAGTCCCGCCAATCGTGAGATCACAACCAAAGCCTCTGTGTCTCGCACTAGTGAACAATGACGCAGCCCATCCCGCCCACGAAATCTGCAACAAAATCAAAAGCATTAGCGGGTAAACATGAATAAATGCTTAAATAAAACATGAAGTTTAATTATTTCTTGTTTTCAAATTTCAGGATTACCTCTGTCGCAGTAAGAGTAACTGGTGGAGTGACCTCAGGAACCACCACATACCCCATACTCCCGTTCGGCAACATCACGTCAATCTCTCTCCTCAGAACAGTAGCACTGGGCCCTCCACAAGTGCAGGGGCAGCTAAACGGGTCTCCATATCCAGACTATAAGCCAAGCTACTCACCACATAACCGTCGTAGTCCTCTGAGGGGCTGAAAACCAACTCTGTGTCCAGCACCGTGAACGCCTCTACCTCAGCCAAGGTATACTCCTGTGTCCTCTGAACAAACGGCGGAAGAGGACCCGGCACTCTAAAGTGGTCTAAACCCAGGGACTGGCACGTCGCCCTCTCACCCAAGTACCACTGCCACCCATATGGAGACTCCAACAACACGCGCCCTCGCGTCACCGCCCGACTCCGGGTCAAGTAAGGAGCACTCAACCTGCCCCACGCATCCCAGTTCACCTGCAGGGAACCATGGGTTACTTTCAAAGTCAACAATGGAATCAAAATGTCTGGAAAAGAAGTCAGAAAGTTTGGTATCATACCGTCTCACCCCTGGACTGGTCCAAGAAGACACGAAAGAACCTCAGCTGCCCCTTCTTCCCACCTTTCCCGACATGCTCTTTGGTCCACTTCGCTGCCCGCGGAAGCACGCGTTTGTCCGCATGAGAGTTCTCTGGGGCCGGCACTCCAAACACCTCATAAGCCCATACCTGCATTTTTCAAGGGATTCATCAGTAACAGGAATAAAAGCAACAAATGCATATTCAAAGCAGAAGGAACAACATGGCATACCTCCAAGACCCTCCAGTAACCTCCAAGAGTGTTCGCTGCTCCACGAACCACCGAGCCAAGAAAACAGTAAAGAGTGCCCAAGGCAGCTCCACCCCAATCAAACCGGCCAGCCGTCCTCAAGTCTACCAAAGCAGGTAACCAACTCAAGTGCACCGAGTTCTGCCTATTCGGAAATAGCGCAGTGCCAAACAAGAAAAGCAAATAGGCTCTCGCCATCTGTGCAGCCTCAGCAGGAGACCCCGACTCGTGATCCCATATCGCCGGTAAGTGGTCGCACCTCACCATCGCCTCATCTCCAACCTCCCTCCCCAGAAAGTGGCGCACGGCAGCCCTGTCCAAGTACAAACCAGAGTCGAAAGGTATTGGCTCGCCGCCAACTCTCAACCCTGTAGTCGCAGCAAAGTCCAAAGGGGTGATCGTCATCTCCCCGAACCGAAAGTGAAAGCTATTGGTGGTGTCCCACCAATGCTCCATCGAGCCCCTCAAGAACTTCCGGTCCGTCCGGTAGGCAAGCAAAGTACTAATAAAAACAAGTGAAACCACCGCATCCACCAACTCTCTCACACTCGGAGGCAACCTCCCGTCTTCCGAGCCAAGCAATCGATGGCCCGCCATATCCCGAAGAGAACGATCCACCTGTTTTAAGAACATGGCACAAGTTCGAAGAAAGCAACAAAGGATATGCAATAACAAAGCAAAGCTTTCAAAGAAAAACATGAATGAAAAAAGCACTCACCAGGTCCGCTAGACGTGTGTGTCGACGGGTCACGCAAGATAAGCGACTCGGGTAAAGGTAAAGCGGCAACCGTGGCTCGTACACCTCACACCCCACGTATAAAAAGTGAACCGAGGATCGTAAGTCTCAAAGACAAAGGGCCGCCGCTCCTCGAGCCAGCCACCAACCTCCTCAACTATGGTCACGCGACCAACTCCTCTCTGCACTGCCTCGCTCAAACTCGCCAACCGGTGGCGTCTCTCCTACCAAGACCTCGCCCAACCGAGGGAACTGCTGCAAGTTCCGGCCAAAGTCTCGTCGGAACCCCCTCCAAGGTATCCCCAAGGTAGCTCCCGAGCTCGTGAAGAACCAACCCGAGAAGTAAATGTAACCGGTCGAAGGCTCCCAGTGTGTCAAGACTCTCCTCCGGCACCTCGCCCGTGCAAAGGACCGAGTCAAACTCCTAAAACACGAGCAACAATGGTACAACAGGGGCCACCCCCTCAGCCTGTGCTCTACCAACCTCTACTCTCTCCATCCCTGCTCCCTCAGTCTGTGCTCCCGCGGCACGTGCCTCCTCAGCCTGTCCTCCCTCACCACTAACATCTCTACTATAGGACATCCCATCACCCATCTCCTCATCACTACTACCACTCATCTCCCCCAAGATCCTCCATAAAAACATCCCCAGGTCGCATAATGGTGATCAGAATCCTAACAGAAGTATCGTCACCACTAACCGGGTACTCCCTCGCAATATCCGGAAAGACTACACCCCCACCACCTACACTCTCCTCCGCAGCCCGCGGGTCAAACAAAACATCAACACCACCAACATTCATCTCAATCTCAGGCAGAGGAACATTTATATCAAGATCAATGTGCATCGAACTACTAGAAGCGGTAACAGTACTTACCGGAATATCCGTGCTCTCCATAGTCGCCCAAACGTCATCCATTGCACTGTACTGTTCCGCTATTGCCCTAAGAACGTCACCACTCCCCGTAGCCTCAACCGGTCCCGAACCACCCTCCATTGCCGCTCTCAGCCCATCATCACCACCAATCGGCCCAAACCCAGTATGAAGAGCCTCGTCCTCAACACGCACGGTCATCCTCGCGAACGCACGGGACCCCCTTCTTTTGAACCCCGCTGCATGGGACCCCTCGGTTTTAGAACCTGCCGCACGGGACATCTCATCACTAGATCCGGCCGCACGGTGCATCTCCTCCACGGAGTCACCCTCTCTCGTTTCCGACACAGTCCACCGACCGTGGAAGCTTGGACCGCCGCCTTCTTCCGCCATGGGAACCGTTGCCGAATCATCAACACCGGAAAAGAACAGATGGGTTTTGATCTTCGCCGAACTCAAAATGGCCGATCGAAGTTTCTTTGTTTTACTAGATCCCAAACGGGTCCGCAAAAGAGGGGATAATCGGATGAGGAAGAAGAAAAAAAATGTCACTTTTTTCTCGGTCTTTCGGAAATCGCCTTTCAAAATTTTGAACGAATGAAGAAAAATCAAAACCCGACGGTTTCTTTATTTGTGATAAAACCGCTGCCAGTGAGTGAGCCGTTTGCTGTGCAGTTTTAAAACCACGCAAGACGGTATGAAATTAGACCGCATGTGATCTGTTTTTCTAGCACCTTCGCACCGCATTTCGCAAATGTCTCTCACGTTTTTCCAAAACCACGGCTTAATCCTCTTAAAATCCAATATTTTTTAAATCACGCGGGGCCATCCCCGAAACTCTTTAATTACTTCCAAGTCCTCTACGGCATTTTCCAAAATTAAGTCCTCAACGGCATTTTCAAAATTTCACAATTACAAATTAAGTCCTCAATGGCATTTTCATTTTTCCAAGACTACAAAAATTAAGTCCTCAACGGCATTTTCCAAAATTAAGTCCTCAACGGCATTTTTCTAAATTTCACAATTACAAATTAAGTCCTCAATGGCATTTTCATTTTTCCAAGATTACAAAAATTAAGTCCTCAACGGCATTTTCCAAAATTAAGTCCTCAACGGCATTTTTCTAAATTTCACAATTACAAATTAAGTCCTCAATGGCATTTTCATTTTTCCAAGATTACAAAAATTAAGTCCTCAACGGCATTTTCCAAAATTAAGTCCTCAACGGCATTTTTCACAAATTTCACAAATTACAAATTAAGTCCTCAATGGCATTTTCATTTTTCCAAGATTACAAAAATTAAGTCCTCAACGGCATTTTCCAAAATTAAGTCCTCAACGGCATTTTTCACAAATTTCACAAATTACAAATTAAGTCCTCGACGGCATTTTCCAAAACCAAAATCCCAAAATAAGTCCTCAACGGCATTTTCTAAAATTCATGATTTCACGTTAAAGTCCTCAACAGCATTTTTATCTATTTTTCTCGCACTAGGGAAAACAAAATTGGGACGTCTATATCTTCGACGCAACTTGCATCACAGAATGATGATTAAGTCTTGTCAAAGAGGGGCAACTGTAGACACCCCAATTTTTACCCCCGTGCATCCCCAATGATGAAAGAAACACGCGGCGGTACCTTGGAACAACAATTCCAGACTTCAGAATTTTTGGACGAAAAAAGCCCTACCCGTACGGTTCTCTATCTAAGCCGTACGGTTAATCCATCAAAGCCCAAACCGTACGGTTCACTCCTATGAACCGTGCGGCTAACCTCCCTAAACCGTGCGGCTATGTGTCAGATAATATTCGAAAATTTATGGCAGAAGCATCTCATCATTTCGGAAGGATTTTATGCCGATTTTATTCCATTTTTCCGCCTATAAATTGCCTCCATCTCTCCCATTTTTCATACCCAGAAATTTCCCGTACCACCCCGATACGCCGTCAAAATTCTCCGGCCACTTTCTGTTCAAAAATCCCGTCCGAAACCCCGTCCGAAAAACTCCGTCCAGAACTCTCATCTAAACCGCAACTCACTCTCTTCTTTTCTATTTTTCGCCTTCAACAATCCATAATCCACCTAAGGAAGTTTCTGTCCGAAGCTTGCATCCAAAAATCTCCGAAGTTTCTAAAGTTGTTCAAAGTCTTTCGCGAAGGTACAAACCGTATTTCAATAAGCCGGGCTCTAAACCTTGGCCTCTGAGGGGACCCCCGGGTCTAGGGTGACTCTAATAGTCATTTCTAGACTCGGATGGTTGAAGTTTTTCACAAAAGTCAGGTTTTAATAACAAAAACAAGTTTATGTCCGAAAACAAAAATTTTGGAAAATTCTTCAAAAGTGAACCGTGCGGCTCACCTAAGTGGACCGTACGGCCAACTTAGGTAAGCCGTACGGCTAACCTAAGCGACACAAAAAAATCTCCTCTGTTTTCCTCTGTTTACGCTCTGGTTTTCTGGTTTTCTGTAAAATGTTTATTACACTTTTACCCCTTTTGCTTTCCAAATATTATTACTAAGTCTTTTTATTTAATTTTATTCTCGTTATTGTTTCATTTAATTTCGTTACTTACTTGTTTATTTGATCAAAGTTTTCAATAAAACTTTTTCCAAAGTCCCACAAAATTTAGTAAAGACCGGGAATCTCCCGGGCGAACGGGGTGCTTTTTAATAAAACCTTCCCCGTTCGTAACCTGGCTTCCGAATCCAAGAATCGTTTCGCAGATCAAATCTTTTCCAAAAAAGGGCACAAGAGTCATCAATTATTTTCAATGGTTTCTCGGGTACCAAAATCACTTTCTAAGTAAATCCCGGGTGGCGACTCACATTTTCTGTTTTCCCAAAACGCCCGCGTGGATCTCACCGTCCACACATGAGTTACGGATACGAGGTATGGAGGCAAGGATAATCTGACTTTCGTGAATCGGATCTTTTCTTGTTCTGGACTTTGGAACTTAACACATTTGTTAGTATAGTTGATTGTGGTGTGGTTAGCAGCGAGCCAACCCATGCCAAAATTGCGTCGAAATGATTTATCTCAAGGGGTATCAGGTTCACTTGTAAGCATATATTGTTAAGATTCACATTGCAGTTCTTATAAACTATTGTGCAAACTACACCCTTACTCTTCGGTAGCGACACTAACAAGTCGTAACCGAGGGGTTCTTGTAACACACAAATTCGTGTCCTGCAATTAAGACGAGAAAAAAATGCGCAAAATATATTTTCTATTGATTTTGAACTAAAGAAAGGGATACAATTCTCTAATAAATGTCTTTTCAACCAAAAAAAAAAAAAAGAACAAAATCCTCAAACACCTACCATTGGCAACCATTGAGCCACCTGTATATAACAAACCTTGGGGCACATAATGACTTCATACTTTTCTGTCATCCACCGCTTCGAGAGAATCAAGACGCTGTTATAAATCCAGAGGACTAGGGAACGGAAACTTCAAGCCTTTAGCAGAGCATTAGGTAATGCCTTTTGATTTCCTTTTAACATGTGCCCATTCCATAATTTATAATGACTTCCTTGCATTGCCTTATCAAACATTTAGCAAACAGATGTGTAAAACATGAAGCTAATTTGCCCGGTTTGCCAAAAAGAAAGATTCCCTCTGTATTTTAGTTGACTACATTGAGATCATGTCTACGCATGTGCATATGTATTGTTTGGGAATCGAGCACAAGTCGATTCATGCGGCCCAGATATAATTTATAAATCAAGATGACAAACATTTTTTTTTTTTTTTGACGCCTCCGGTGCTTTTGATTAGGCGTTCTCATGCATTAAGAAGAGTAGTTTGGACCACGCAACTAAACTGCCACTTTTTTTTTTGGTTAATTCATGTGCATTAGTGAGTCACCGCCTTAAGCATATCGCAACACCACTTTGTTTGTGGTTCAATGCATTCATGCAGGTTTTCTTCATTCAACTTCTGAATAAGGATCCTTTTAGTAGTGTAAGGAACTTTTTGCGCAATCATTAATTAGTAAATGATTAATGAAAGCAATATTGCAATCGCCCCCTTTGCTGCTTTTCTTTGGGTGAACAGGGCGATCCTTGAAGCCACTACCACATTCTTTACTTCTTGCCCCCATTACCAAAGAACGAGGTATATTATTTTTTTTATTTTTTTACTTCAAGAAAAGGTTGGTCGATCTTTTCTTCAATACCTTTGCATCACATTATTTTCTTGCATATATAACACTTTGACCATAGTGGAAGATGTGCATAGTGGGCTAGTCTTTGACTAATTATCTAAGCACTTTTCTAATCTCTTAAACCATAGGAGGCTAGCTTGACTTTTTAGAGAATGCGCCTAGTGAGCTAGTCTCTGACTAGGTATCTAGACACCTCTCCGCACTCATAGACCACAGGTGGTTAGATTGACTTTCTTGAAGAATGCGCCTAGAGGGTTAGTCTCTGACTAGCTATCTAGACACTTCTCTGCCCCATTGACCATTTTGCCTTCTCGGAGAATGCGCCTAGAGGGCTAGTCTTTGACTAGTTATCTAGACACTTCTCCAAGCCACCTGGAAAAGGGTGGTCATGTACCATCATGGAGAGTGCGCCTGGTGAGCTAGCCTTTGACTAGTTATCCAAACACCTCTACACATCTTTGGAACCATAGGCCGATTATTTTCTTTGCTTTTAGTGTGATCTTATTGTAAGGCCAATCCCCTAATTATTTTTGGTCTTTTCTTGAATTTGTCCTACATGGTAGATATGAATTGCTTCAAGAGTTTCAAGAATGGGTTTGTCACTTTCCTTGACAATTCTATTGACAATGTGGAAGATGGGACTTCTTTGGCAGTGCGGCTATCTTTCATTGGTGAATGGGTCTTGCAGTATGAGCCAATTGGTGACACTCTTCATCTACCGCAGTGGACTATTAAGACAAAATGTAAAATTATCGGAGGCAAGTCAGACTCTGAAGTGTTGCTTTTACAATCATCTTATCATGATAAAGAAGGAGACCAATCTACTCCATTTTCCATCCTTGCGCACAAGTCTTAGGATCATAAAGCTGCCTGGAGCATTTTTTTCAAAGCCATTATAGAGCCTTCATATTGCAAGGGGTATTGGGAGTGGGAATGGGACCGAGGATCGATTGAGCACTGAGAGAAATAGTGATCATTGTTGGAAGCATGTTGCAAGTGATAGGGTCAAGAGCTTGCACCATGTTGCTCATTTTACTGCTCAAGTCAACGCATGAACTTTCTTTGACGGCGTTCTTAGTTGTTCTCGATCTTTTCCACAGGAGGTAGATTGAACACCCAATTTCTACACGTTTGTCTTGTTCTTGAACTCCTTCTATCTCCCCAGTACAAATTTTTGGCACTCATTTTGGCCAAACTTTGGAGATGCGCCTAGTACGCTTTGTTTCCCATTTGCTAAAATTTCTAAGCTGAATACATTTAGTATCAAAAATTTGGCACCTCCTTTCACAAAAAGCCCCCACAACGGCTGGCCAAAACCTCCTCAAGCCATTTCTTTGGCCAAATTTGGCTGAACCCAAAGTCCACTACCAAATTAGAAACCCAGACAACAGTCCGTAGCATAAATTAATTGGGGAAAGAAATCCCTTCTAAAAAAACCCTAAAAATTGAAAATCGTACAAAATTGGGAATTTTGAGAGAGATATCCGGAAACTATGGTCAGCATACCCCACGAAATCCGAAGTCATCGTAGTGATTACTACACCAGCCACCGCCACTAGCACCGCCAGAGTGAATACTACACCAGCAACCGGATAGAGAGTGATTTGGGGAGAAAGAGAGATGAGTGCTTCGAGATGCATTGTAGCTGGAGTGATCGGTTGAGAGAGAGAGCTATGAAGTTGAGAAATCTATTGATGAACAGGGAAAGATGAAACTTCACAGAGAGAACAGGGAACTTTAAACCCAATTGTCGATGTTTACAATCTACTCTCTCTCTCTCTCTCTCTCTCTCTCTCTCTCTCTGAAAACCCTAGCCACCACTAATATTACTCTTCCTCCTTCCCCTCCCCCCTAGGGTTTCAATACTCATGGTGGTGGGAGGGGAGGGCCATGGTACTATTTATTTTCTTCGTTCGTTCTTTCTTTTTCTTTTGTCTCTCCAGATCAACGACTTGTCGTCTGATCTGAGAGGGTTATGTCTCTCGCTTTGTGAGAGTTGTTAGTTTCGTCTTCGGACGAATGTTCGTCTACAGATCGGGTACTTTTAGGCGTGGTTGATTTACAATGGTATCTGTGCTAACAGTGTTCTTACCCTACATGATATCGCTGGCATGGCAACTCATGGTGGCTTTGAAGATCTATAGTTTTGGGAGTTCATTGGTGTGAGCATGTTTGGTTGAAGTCAATCTGATCGTCTGGGTATTCTTTATCTTTTATCTTTAACTAGCACTAAGTCTCTTCAGAGATGCTGATTCGAGGTATGAATCTTGTAAGTGCCGCTATTTGCGTCAGCCAATGTATGGGTTAGGGTGAAACACATCGATTGCCTTGTGCGTTTCTTGTTCTCTATTAAGATGATTAGTTTGGCTTTGTCCAAGATCTTTGTAATGAATTCCATTTTTGTAAGTGCCGTTGGGCGTTCATTAATATAATCTTCTCATTTCCGTGTCAAAAAAAAATTTGTCGATGTGTACAAGGAAATAAAAATAAGAGAGAAATTATTTGGTGTGGCTCTGGCACATGAAACCCAATTATGATCCGATGGTGGGAAACAAAAGAAGTAACAACTGTGCATTAGTTTCTGGGGTGGGTTTCCAAAAAACTAGCCATTTTTTTACTGTATTTTTTTTCAACGGTCCATTTCTACTACTATATAAATTGAAAAAAATGGCGTTAAGTTTTTGTAAAACACACAGAAAAAAATGGATCAACCATAAAAACAAAATACAAAGAGAGGAAAATCATTTTCAAAAGCAGAAGATGTGGCAATTTGTAATGCTTGGTTATGCATTACTCAAGATCTGGTCATAGGAAATTCGCAAGCCCAATCTGTTTTTTGGAAGCAAATTTTTTATAATTAAGTTGCTTGCACCAATGATACAACAAAGTCATCATTGTCTATGAGAGCTGGCTTTGAGCTAAAGCTCGTAAAGCCACCGCTTTACGCCCCCAATTTTTTTACGATTTTGGAGGACCCCCAATTTTATAGATCCATATAGTAATTATTAATTAGGCCTATATAAAAATTGAATTATTGCGAGTGTTATCGATTTTGGGTACTTATACTCTAAAATGATCGTAATGACTTCATATGAAGTTTCTTTTCCCTGAGTATTTTTAACTATAGAAAGTGGATTGAGGGCCCCATTTAAAAAGTTCGCTTTAGGCCTCACGAACATAAGAGCCGGTCCTACGTCTATCGTCCATCTAAAGTCGCTGGCGGATAATAAATAAGTGTTGTAGAAAATATGATGGGTGGCTAAAGCAAGTAGAAAATCTACGTCAAAGTGGATGGTCGAAGTTGATGTGGTGAAACTTACTTGATTTGTTAAACTTTATTTATAATTAATTTTTTTCCCATGTTTCATTTTTTTTCTTTTTTGACTAACATATGTAGGTTCGGCAAGCCAAAGAATTATATTTGCAAAAGGAAAAAGTTGAATTTCATTTCGATCATTGCTGAAAAATTTTGCAACACTGTCCAAAGTGGCAGGAACCTCCTATGACAACTAGAAACTCACAAAGTATGCAGTATGCATTCTGATCCCATACTTCATCCTCGATTCCTGAGACATTTGTTGATACGAGCTGCGATCAAGCTTCTAGTGGAGGTAGTGTTGATTCACAAAATAAAAGGCTTAATAAAAGGACAGTTGAGAAAGAATTGCGCCGCAAACAAAAGGTAGCAGAAGTTGGTAACTCTCGTTTTTGTCATTTGATGGACCACTTAATACACATAATGAGGAAATTGATAAGGAGAAGAGGGTAATAGCCGAAAGAAGAGTTCAAGTACTTGAAGAGATGAAGGAAATGGAGCAGAAAAAAGAAGACGATGCTATGGACACATCGCCCTGATTTCGAGTTCAATTTTTGGAGTCGCCACCCGGGTTTGAGGATAGTCACCTCAAAAACTGAACTTGAAAATGACTCTCATGTCATGTTTTGAAAAAGGCTTTTATTACTGGTCTATCACCAACATAATATCTTAGGTTCGGGAGCTAGGTTACGAGAGGAGAAGGGTTTCATGGCACTCCTCTCGCCTGACACGAGGGCCGGTCTCTACTTTAATATTTGTTGGATTTTCGAAAACATTTTACAACAAAACTTTCTTCATGTAAAGGGGATGGGGGAACTAATTAAAGGGAATTTAATGCAATATAAATGTGAGATGGATGTAGCACAATGTAAAATGAGTGTCATATGTGTATATGAACGAAATATGAGGCATACATGACAAAACCCGAAACTGATCAAAATTGTTCATTGTAGTAAAGGACCCGGGCACACATGTAGTACCAGGGCGCCCGGGTTCATATATTGTTAGTTTTGTTGGCATTTTTCGGGTTATGTCAAGCCTTTCGGAGTCTGTAATTTTGTTATTGGGGGTTTGGGAGTAAGAGTGCTGAGGGTTGAGTTTAGATGCTCCATTCGAGAATCTCAAGCTTCATGATCAAGCCAAAGCCAAGACAAGGGTTTCGAAGCTCAATCTGTTGAGGTATATCCATGCATATCATTTTTGCATTTAGGCCATCCAAAATAACATGTTTTAATGTGCATAATGTTGGCTTATTAGTGCCTTGTTTGGGTTTTGCTATCCCATGATTTTGGCATTAGGATTTAGCTTTGAGCTTATTGCGTCTACACGCGTCTGCAGGGCTGTGGCTTTGACTGTTGAGATTGTGCCAAGTGTCTAAATCCTGACGGTGCGTCTGCGCGCGTCTACACAGGTCTGGCAGACTCTTTAAGTGGCCACATGTCATGTTTTGAGTGGCTATCTTGGGGAGCACGAAAATGGGCACTATAAAAGCCATTTTTCTTTCATTTTCACATACCCACTTGAGAGAAAATCAGCCCTTTTTAGAGAGAGAAAGTCTCATCTTTTCTTCATCCTTCTCTCTTTTGTGAACTTGATGTTCTTGATGATTTGAGCTTGCTCTTCTCATCTTTCTTCAATCTAGAGTCTTCCTCTCCATGGATCTTCTCTAGATTGATTTTAGTTTTCAAAAACTTTCATAAAAATCCAATCTTTTTTTCATACATCATGTTGTGTTGCCTTGTTTCTACGTGAGCCGGTTGGACCGGTGCCGAGTTGACTCGGAGATCAAGACGGGTGTGCTTGTGGAGTCCATGGAATCAAAAAGGGGTATTGGGTACTACATCAAGAATTGGAGCTAGGTGTCACAAGGGGCTTGTTGGGTAATTCCTAGTCTTGTTAATTCTTGTAAACCTTTTGATTTATGGAATGCATAAGTAGGACTAGGCCGTGGTTTTATGCTTAGGGTGTTTAGACCCTAAGTAGTTTCCACGTATATCGTGTGTTTTGTCTCATTAGTTTAATTACTCTATATTGAACTTGTTGAGTTGTTTGATTTGCCATGGTGAATGATTAAATTGGTTGAAATCGAAGTGGTTTATTTTTAAAGTGGTCGTCCTATTCACCCCCCGTAGGACTTGTAGTGCTTTGTATAATTTCATTTGGTATCAGAGCCCGTGTGCTCTTTGTTTGTTTGACTACCTGAGTTGATCCTATTTGCACTATGGATAGGGGTGTTCCTATGGAGGGTGGTTCGTATGCTCGACCCCCCTACTTTGATGGTAGTGACTATTCGCTTTGGAAATCCAAAATGAAAAATCACTTGATTGCCCTGGATTTTAGGGTTTGGAGGTACGTGTTTTATGGTTATGAAGAACCCAAGATTGAGGATCCTAGCACTATAGAGGTTAGGAAGAAAAATGAATCGGAGTGGAGTCCGGCGGATGTTGAGAGTTGTGAGATGAACTCGCGTGCATTGAAACGGTGAGGGTCTCTAAACTTCAAATGTGCACCACTAAATTTGAGGAACTTAAAATGCTTGATAAAGAGACTTTTGATAGCTTGATAACTAGGCTCACCGAGATCATTAACACATTTCATAGCCTAGGTGAACCTCTTTCAAATCTCAAAGTGTGTCGTAAGATCCTTAGGTCCCTTCCCTCTAGGTTCTTGACCAAAGTGACTTCCATAGAAGAACGGTCGGAAGTTGATGACATAACTTTTGTTGAGTTGGTTGGTAAACTTCAAATCTTTGAACGTAACCACTTGTCGGACTTCAAACCTTCGAAGTCTGTATCCAAGACCAGTATGGATATTTCTTTTAGGATCGATAATGAGGAAAACACCGAGGCTAGCGACACCGATGAGAGTCTTGATGATGAGGAATTGACCTTGCTCATTAAAAACTATAAGAGATTTGCGACACTTCGGAAACCTAGAGACCTAGGTGAGAGTCCCAAGCTTTCGAGTGGCTTTGGAACTAGTGGTAAGAAACTTTTGTTTTATAAGGGTAAAACTTCACAAGGTATCCAATGTCGTGAGTGCCAGGGTTTCGGGCACATTCAATCCAAGTGTGCTAATACTCTTAAAAAGAAATTTAAGAAGGGTTTTAAAGTGTCATGTGAAGATGATAGCGACAATGAGGGTAGTGAGTGTGGGGCATATGAGCTTAGTGAGGGAAATCCTAACGTCAATGTGTTGGTTTCTACCATAGATCATCCTACCTCTCCTAAGTCTCCATCCGAATCTTCCTCTTCAAGTGTTGGGAGTGTTGTGAGCAAGATGTCTAGTGACAAAGTTAAGTTAGCTCTTGAGGTTGAACAAAAAGAAGAAGTTTGTGAGTTTGAGAACATTCAAGAGGCCTATAATCAATTGTTCCTTGATCTTGAGAAGCTAGCCAAGAGTAAGTTGAGCTTAGAGTCAACCCTTAAAATTGTGGAGAAAGAGAAAGTTTCTCTTAGGGAGGATCTTGTTGCTACCTCTCGTGAGTTAGAAGCTTAAGGCTTATAATGGCAAATTAACCGATAAGTTTGCCGCCATTGAAAAAGAGAGGATTGAGGGTTTGAAAGAGATTGAGAAAGCTAAGTCTAGGATTAGTGAGCTTGAGAGAGATCTTGGTGAGGCTAGTGAAGCCATTAAGAGGAATGAGTGTGGGGCTACACATTTAGCCGAAATGACTAGGTCTTTTAGAGACAAGAGTGGTCTAGGCTTTATAGATCCTCATTCACTTCAATCGAAGTCTAGTGATGAGCCTAGTAAGAAGATCTCTTTTGTGAGTGCCGGGACTACTTCTAGTCCTTCTTCCTCTACAAATTCCATTCCTTTGAAGCATGAACCTCCCACGAAGAAATTTGTTCCCTTTGATAGTTGTGGCCTTGATGATGAGTGTGATACCCTGAGTGAAAATAGAAAGAGCAAGCCAATAGGAATTGAAAGCTCTAAGCGGAAAGTTGTTACTTGTCACCATTGTGGGGTTGAAGGACACATTCGTCCTTTTTGCTATCAGATGAAGAGAGAGAATAACAAGAGGGGTCAAACACAAAGACCCATGAGTCGTTTTGTTCCACGTAGCGTGGTTCGTGGTCAACCTAATGTTGGAAGACCTCGTGGTGCTACTCCTTCGCCACCTAAGTCTCAAAATGATGAATTTCTCACCAAGTTGTCTCATCTTGCTACTCAATCGTCATACATTGTTGAAGCGATAAACAAGTTGTCTTTGCATGCTAAGAATTTGAAAAGTGCTTCTTGTGTTCAAAACAAATCGAATCATGTTTGGAAGAAAGCTTCACATGTCTCACAACCTCTAAATACTCTTAGGGAGTTTGGGGGTTCTTCTTCTCTTCATTGAGTTTGGTTGGGTTGCATGTCTCTCTTGTGTGCTTCATGTCATATTTGAGTCTAGAGTGTTCATGTGTTTTTCATTTAGTTTTTGCATTGTTCTTCATTTTGTCTTTCGTTTTCATTAGTTGAATGCATTTAGGGTCATAGTTTGGTCTTTTTGTTTGTGTGCTTGCTTGTCGAATGCTTGTGTGCTTGCCGTGTGGATGCTTCTTTCATCATGCATGAGAATAAGTTTGTTGAACTTGTTGGTTGGGCATTGAGATTTGAGCATAACAATTGGGATCATTGAAATGTGCATTCTTGTTGATATCATGTTGTGCTCATTGTCTCGGGTGAATCTCATGCTCTCCTCTATTTGCACACACTCTTTTGGGACTTGATCCTTTTGGTGTTTAAGGGTACTCATTCTCATCTTGGTTAAACTCTACTTGATTGGACTTTTGATTGACCAAATGCTTGAGTTCACCTTTAGATGCTTTCCCCCATTGATTTTTCTCAAGAGCTACCGTCTAGGGATTAGTGTGAAAGCTTCCTTGGTGCATAAAAGAGTGAGATCCTTGTCCAAAAGAAATCATGCTTGTTGAAAAGAATCCCAAACAAAGTCAAAAAAAAAGAAAAAAAAAGAAAAGAAAAAAAAAGGGAGAATACTCATTGTGTAGCTTTTTAATTCTAGAATTGGGGTTGTTTCTCTAGTGCACCCCCTCCTTATTGATCTCGCACCTAGACGAATGGCTACCTAATCATTGCACCATACTAGGTTTGTGTGTACCTCTTGGGTCATGGAAATCAAAATGGGGTTTGTGCGTGAAGTCTTTAGGTCCAAGTGCCTTATGGTTTGACTTCACTTGTCTATCTTGTGTGAGTTTCTCTCGGGATTTGGGTGAGTGTCCCTTGCCATTTTTGAGGATCTTGCACCATCTTATAAGAGGTCACCCACTCACCTTGATAGTAGAGAGCATGAAATTCTCTTGATAATCACTTGAACTCATGATATTGTCTTGCTATGCATTGCTCTTGCTATCTTGGTTGTGTTCGAAAATCGTGTCTCAAAGCAAGCATGTTCATCTTCTTCTTGTTTATGATGGGTAGATGTACATTTTGGTTTCGAAATGCTTGACTTTTGTGACATTGTGTGCTTGATTGTGTGCATTCATTTGGAGTGCATTTGTTGAGGGGGGAGTTCTTGAATTGATCATTTGTGTGCTTTAAATGATTTTGTGAGGGGGAGTCTCTTACTTTTCAGATTTTTTTTTATCCCATTTTGAAATAATTGTGTGAAGTGCATTCTTGAAAGAGTTGATATTTTGTGTGCTCTAAAGGTTTCATGCGGAGGAGCTTCTCATTTTTGTGTGTGCTCATCTGAAAAATCACTTCATTGTTTGTGTTATCATTCATGGGAGAGATGCATTTTCTTAGGGGGAGTGTTGAATTTTAAGAAGCATTGGTTCTCTAAGGCCTTTAAGTGTTGAGTGATTGTATGCATGATTAGTCTTTTGAGAATAAGCTTGGTGTGAGGGGGAGTTATTTTAATGCGTGCTTTGAGTTTTTGGTTCTTCATAAGATTGTATTCTTCATGAGGGCATGCTCTTGTTGAGGGGGAGCTTTGCTATTTCATTGCATTGAAATTTGAAAACTTGTTTGATCATGTGAGGCATTGAATTAAGGGGGGGAGTTTTTAAATTTTTTGTGTTGATTGGAGAGAGTTCTTGAGAGGAATAGCTTATGCCTTAGGAAATTTTTCTGGTTAAGTACCTTAGTCTTGTGAATCCTCTCATGCCTTAGTTAATTTTTGGAGGATAGAGTGTGTTCTTTTAGCTCAACAGGTGTAGAAGGATTTTGTGAAGGAATTTGTTCATAACATGTTGGTCTTTTTTTTTCTTTTTTTTTCCCTCGTCCATAATGTGAGAGATTCAGACTTAGAGTCTGTGTAGCGTTTACACGCGTCTGAGGGTACCTTCCTCGTGCCTATCACATGCTTTTTTAATTGTGAAACTCCTTGTGAACTTGATATTCTTGATGATTTGAGCTTGCTCTTCTCATCTTTCTTCAATCTAGAGTCTTCCTCTCCATGGATCTACTCTAGATTGATTTTAGTTTTCAAAAACTTTCATAAAAATCCAATCTTTTTCAAACATCATGTTGTGTTGCCTTGTTTCTACGTGAGCCGGTTGGACCGGTGCCGAGTTGACTCGGAGATCAAGACGGGTGTGCTTGTGGAGTCCATGGAATCAAAAAGGGGTACGGGGTACTACATCAAGAATTGGAGCTAGGTGTCACAAGGGGCTTGTTGGGTAATTCCTAGTCTTGTTAATTCTTGTAAACCTTTTGATTTATGGAATGCATAAGTAGGACTAGGCCGTGGTTTTATGCTTAGGGTGTTTAGACCCTAAGTAGTTTCCACGTATATCGTGTGTTTTGTCTCATTAGTTTAATTACTCTATATTGAACTTGTTGAGTTGTTTGATTTGCCATGGTGAATGATTAAATTGGTTGAAATCGAAGTGGTTTATTTTTAAAGTGGTCGTCCTATTCACCCCCCCCACATCTAGGACTTGTAGTGCTTTGTATAATTTCATATATATATATATATACAAGAAGTTTCCTATGAGAGCTCCCTCACAAAAAAAAAGCGGGAAAACAATTGTGAGCCGTTGGATCGCGTGAAGGGCATAGGATCCAACGGCCCACAACTGTTTTCCCGCACTTTTTTTTTGTGAGGGAGCCCTCACAGGATATGTTATGTATATATATATATATATATATCCGGGAGTCCCGGATCCGGGACTCTACTTTTTTTGTGAGGGAGCCCTCACAGGATATGTTATGTAAATGTACAGTTTTTGTGAAAAAATACTTGGATCAAGCCCTTCCCGGTATTTTTTTTTGAAGATTTCTCGCGGGGACCTCGGAAAACACCTTTTGAACACATTGGACGGCTCGGATTTCCCAAAAACAATTTTTAAAAGCATCAAAACACCAAAAAACCTCCCATCCGGGATCCTTGATTGGATAATTTGTGTGTATATATATATATATATATAAAAGAGAGAGAGAGAGAGTAATTATGTAGTCCGGGATCCCTAAGTCCGGAACTCATAGTTCCGGATCAAATTTTCATGATATGAACCGTCCAATGTGTTTCAAACGTGTTTTCAAGGATCCCCGTGAGAAATCATCCAAAAAAAATACCAGGAAGGGCTTGATCCGAGTTGTTTTTCACAAAACTGCCTGTACAGGTTTTGTGAAAAACTGCTGGGATGAAGTACAGTTTTGTGAAAAATTGCTTGGATCAAGCCCTTCCCGGTATTTTGTTTTTTGACAATTTCTCACGAGGACCCTTAAAAACACTTTTTAAACACATTGGACGGTTTGGATCATGCAAAAACAGGTTTTAAAACCTTCAAAATATCAAAAAAAAACCTCCAGTCCGGACTCTGGGATTCCCGGACTAGAAAGTTCATCTCTCTCTCTCTCTCTCTCTCTCTCTCTCTCTCTCTCTCTCTCTCTCTCTCTCTCTCTCTATCTATCTATCTATCTATATATATATATAGTTAGCTTCACATAAGGGTCCCTTATGGGAGCAAACCATGCGGACCTCTTGTTTAAGCCGTTGGATCCGTTGGATGAGATCCAACGGCTGAGATTTTAAAGACCAGCTCGCGGATCCCAACAGCCGGGTCGGATGACATCTCGCGGGTCAAAACACACTAATGGGTCACCTCTTCTTCAATCGGGTCCCCATTTCCCCCAAATCAAAATCACGCTCTGGAGAAGAGAAGAAGAAGGCGATCGAAGGCGATCTCGATCGAACACCCATACCACGCTCAGGTCTCTCTCTCTCTCTCTCTCTCTCTCTCTCTCTCTCTCTCTCTCTCTCTCTCCCGTTCTTCCTCACTCGGATATGGAAGGGTTTTCGAGTACCATTTTCCAGAAACCTAGGGTTTTCGAAAACCATTTTCTAGATCGATTTTTTAGTGTTGATTCGTTAACATTGCTTTTCTTTCAGGAGGATTTTCGAGAAACCTATTAGTATCCGCTGCGGTATTGAAGTGGGTACTTTGTTTTGACTTTGGTCGTGGTTTACAACCCTTGAGCTTGTCGAACAAGAAGATGGATGAGCCAAGGTTCAATCTCTCTCTCATTTATCATTCCTAGTTGTAGCTTCAAGTTTGGCTCGTTTGCATCGTAATGTGATTTGTTGCTTCACGTTTTTGGGATGCCTCTAATAAACAACGAATGGCAAGTGTTTTTCATTGTGGGGATCTTATTTCAATGGGAACCTGCTTCTTAAGCTTATGAATTAATTAAAATATCCTCAATGAACGAGTTATACACACTGTCATCTTTCCATTAGTTTGAATTTCAAGGGTAAGTACTCACGTCAGTTTTTCCCAACCAAGTTTTCTTTACTGGATTGCACTTCTTTTCTTTTTGTCTGTGCACGCAAAGATATTAATCAACTTCTAATTATACCTTAGGTTACCAGTGTCATTTTAATTGTTTGTTCTTGCTGCCTTAATGCACTGTGATTCTGTTGATTTCCATTGGAGGTTGATATTTGCTACTCAAATCTATATATTGTTGCTGAATTGTTTCTCGGGCTAAAGGCTGACAGTTTGACATACATAGGAATGTGCCTAATTAAACTCTATAATTTTTTTTCCTCGTAATAAATTTTGTCACCCATCTCGAGTAATTTAAATGTTTTACCGTAGTTCTACTTGTCTTATTGATGTTTTCTATTTTTTGTTCTTCAGAATGCAATCTTTGTGAGATGTACTCTACTCACCGTCTCCATTAGAACCCTGCGCATCATCTGGAGCTTCTTCTGAAGCTCTTTACACTCCTCAAGTGAAGAACGACTTGACACCAAAGATTGAACAAATGTTTGGTAGTTTGGAAGAAGCTCACAACTTTTACAACGATTATGCTAGAGAGGCTGGATTTGGGGTTCGAATCCATTAAAGCAAGTTGGAGAAGGGCGGTCTAACTATTAGGAAGGAATTTGTTTGCCACAAAGAAGGGGTGAGGGCAAAAAAGTATACGCAAATTGTTTCTGAAAACACTGTACGGAAACGGGGGTTAACTAGAGAGAATTGTGGTGCAGATATGACTGTTGTGAAACGGGGTGAGGGATTTGCTATCACGCAATTTGGAATGGTACATCCGTTGCTTGAAGTAGACATGATTGTTTTTTGGGTCTGCCAAGTTTATAAACTGCCACAAAAAATCTACGAATTAATCAAAATATAATACAACAAAAGGTGGACACATGGATACTTAACAAGATGAACAAGTACTATAAAAATGAATCAAATTAGTCTCCCAATTATATGGACAGAGGAGGATATTGATTCAGAGGTGTACATTTAGAAAACAGTATTCACCATCACAAGAGAATTATACAGGATAAGAAACCTAAAGCCAGTCAAATGAAGTTGCTTGGAAATATATCTTTTGCCTAAGGAGGTTTTCGAGTAAGAAGGATCCAAAAGGACCAAGATTGGAAGATAGCTTCTTTTCTTACACACATCAATCCTTATGGGTCAAGTGGTGCACAAATATTTCATTAAGGAAACTGTTTCAGGACCCTCAAAATATTTCAGGACCCACAAATTGTAGGGGGTGTAATTCCACGTTAGCCTGTATCACGTGGAGGCTTGGCTCGACCCTAAATCTGCAAGACAAAGAATAGGTTAGAGCACCCTTGCCTCTTGGTGGCAAAGGCCCTCCGATGCTTAAGTTAGTACTGGATTACTAATCAAGCTAAGAACACAATGCGTATAACTGGGTGTCCCCGCGTACCTTTCTTCATGGGCATAGTCTTGTATTTATAGGTGAAGATAGCTTGTTCGTTTAGGCATCTCGTGCCCCCTGTTTCCTACTAGGTTTAGGAATCCTTTTCCTAATACAACTTTCCTATATGGGGTACACTCCTAATCACGTTAGGTCTTCCCATATTATTCCCCTATTTCGTGGGATTGCTCCCTATCTTGTAAAGAACCGCCTTAGATGATTCTGGAATGTCTCACCGCCTTACTCATGGCGGTGCCGTGCTTCCACGTAGCTCGGATTAACTCGTACATAGCTCACCTCATTACACCGAGCTGATGTATGTATTCCAGAATGCTATCCAGGCTTTGCTTGTGGCTGTCCCAGCTCGGCCGTAGCAGGGGCACCCCCTTGTGACTTATACCGAGCTGGCGCATCCTGATACATTCATTCACTCTCGTTGTTCTGGCCTTATTCGTGGCCAACTAGTTCGGCATAGGGCTTAAGGACTCCCTATGTTGGGCCGAGCTATTCACCCCCTCGTGGTGATCGTTATAGGTACGTGTTATACCTAATAGTAGGGTAATCAGACTTTACCCTCTCCAATTGCTCCCCAGCTCTGCTGCTACTGTCATTCATCAGTAGTGCGCAGAGCTCCAACGGTTCCTGATGCATCTCTTGCACACTTCCCCCTCACGTGAGGAATAGGGTTATCTTCGCATTAAATGCGAAGTGACCCGTTGGTCACCAGATAAGCCCAAAGGACGATTTGGGGTGACGTTTCTCGTACGTCACACCCTACTTTATGGGGTTTTGGGCGAGATAATGATCATTCTCCCTCTAAAACCCTTCCCCTTCTTCCATTTTTTCATTTTATCAGAAGAAAGAAAGAGCAAGAGAGAGAAAGGAGAAGTTCGTTCGCCATTAACGATACTCAAGCTTTCTGCAACAGAAGCCCCTTTTTCTCCAGCCTTCGTCGGAGACAGTTCGCTACTACCGTCGGAGTGAGTCATCCTTAGGTCCATCCTCTCACGTAAGTGACCCTTCCGTTTCCACCCTTCCTGATTCTTCCCTTTTATTGTTCATTTTTCTCTTCTTCCCCCTGGGTTTCAACAGTGAAACCCTAGTTCTCCAAAGCAATGGGTAGGCACAGAGCCCTATTAAGTACCCCTGAGGGTCGAGCAGAATTCCGTCGAAACTATAGTATTCCCGCCGATGTCCAATTCCGGCTAGATGGTAGAAATGACATGAGAGAACAAGGGCAAACCGAGAATAAGATTCACATCCCCTTGATTTTCATAGTTGAGGGAGGCCTTAGGCTCCCCTTACACCCCTTTTTCAGGGAGGTCTGCAATAGGTGCCAATTAAACCCTATGCAACTCTGCCCCAACTTTGTCAGGGTGGTTATGGGCACAGTTGCCCTTAACAGGCTGCTCGGCCTTCACCTTGACTGGTGGGATTTGCACTATCTCTATAGTGTAGTCCCTACCGAGCACAAAAATTACTACTTCAAAGCCAGAGACCCTAAACAGAAGCTTATCACTGATCTACCAAATTCCTCAAAGTGAGAGGCGGATGACTATCTCGTAGTCACTGGCAACTGGCAACCTAGAGACGCCGAGGGGAGGATCATTGGCCTTGCCTGCCCCACTACTATAGGCGGACTACGTTAGTATTTTCGTTCCCGAGCTGTTTTATTCCTTATTTTGTCCCAAATTGTAGCTGACCATCTCTATGTTGTTTTGTTTTGCAGCGGACAATCTTAACCATGGTGGCCGCATAATCCACGGCAAGCTCCACCGCGAGGACATTGCCAAGGCCCTTTGGTTCGACGGTTTCGAACCGACTCCTGTAGGGCTCGGCCGTGCAGCTCACAGGTTGCTGGGTTATACCCCGTTTTACTGGGGCAACATCAGAAGAGAGGGAGAGCCCAGAACAAGGCACGCCTAGCCGCCACCCTTTTCCGTGATTGCTACTGGCCGACCAGCCGACCAAGAAAGGACTCGCGCCCGTAGAGGCCGAGCTAGACAAAGACCATCACGGTCCCAAGCTCCTGAGGACCTCCAGCGGCAAGTCACCTTTGCCCATATACCTGAGATCCCAACTGCCATCCCCATCCAGGAAGCCAGCACATCCGGGCGAACGATAGTAGAGGAAGAAGAAGGAGAAGAAGAAGAAGAAGCACTTGACCACCGTGCAGTCGTTCGATCTTTGACCGAGCTGGGCACCTTTCTTGCAGACTCAGACGATTCTCCCGGCTACTCTCCTTCCCAGAGCGAGAAGCCATGCCTCGCGAGCCGATCAATTTACTCGATGTGTTAAGTATTGGCGGAGCTTCCCGTGCTCCACCAGTCTCTCGCGTTATCGCTCCCTCTCAGACACCGCCCCCTCCTCCCTCTGACACTTCGAGGGACAAGCGGCCGAGAGAGAGTCCAGAGCATGCCCAGCCTTCCCCTTCCAGAAGAAGGACTGGGAGTTCCAGCTCCAGCCAGACACTCAACGATGCTCTGCCCTTGGTTCAGCCTTGGGAGCCCATTCTGGCCCATCCCAATGACGCACCCCTTAACAAGATCGACAAGATTTCCTCCACTGATGTGGCGTTCGGCGTGTCCAGGGCTGCCCTTCTTCCGCTTGACATGGAGAGAGAGAAAGGTAGCTCTTACGATACCCTTTTGAAGACAATCTTCCAGTCGAGTGTTAAGGTAACAAATCTCTTCCCTCTACTCTCCTTCTATTGAACCTTCGTTTTGCCTTTACCATTTGTGCTTTGTCTTGCAGGTTATGCAGAAGGCTACCGTTGGCTTTGAGCGAGCGAAAGAAGCCGCGAAGGAGCTAGAAGAAGAGCAGAAAAGGGCTGAGAGAGCGGAGAGAGAGAGCGCTCAACATGCTGAGTCTTTGAAAGATGCTCGGGAGGAGATGGAGAGCTTGAAAGGAGAGAATGCCGAGCTGAAAAGGAAGGCTGAGGAGGTTGAGCGGGAGCTGCGTCAACAACTCGCTATTGCAGAGGCTAAGGCTGAGGCCGAATATGACCGTGTTGTGCTTGAGGTGACGGATAACTACAGAGCTCAAATGCCAAAGGTGCAAGATGCTGTCTGGAGCATGGCTTGGCAGAGATGCCTTACCAAGCTTGGGGTGGATCCGTCCTCTCCTCACTGGACCAACATGGAACTTCCTAGTGAGGCAGCTGCTTCACAAGTCAGTTCCGACGCTGGAGCTCAGCCCAACCCTGAAGCACGACCTGAACCCCATGCCGAGCAGATCCTGAGAGATGAAACCGTCAATGCTTCTACCCCTCTAGGAAACGAGTCCACAGAAGGCCTTGGAGATGTCAATCCCGACCCCAATCTTGCCACTGATGTCTTTGGTCGGCCAGACAAAGAAGGGGGGCTTGATGCCCGTTATTATCTGATCTCTGCTTTTGACCCTGCGTGGTCCTGTTCGGCCGTGTGTGGCTTGATACACTGTGATTTCTTTGTTTTGTTGCTGTTGGTACTTTTCCTTTTTCGTCCTTTCGTACCTGCTACACATTTGTGTTTTCACGAGCATTGCTAAGTATGTTCGTTGCATATCCAAGTTTCTTTATACTTAGATATTTTTACCAAGTGTTTTCGTACTTAGTGTCGTGGTGCAATGTTCGTTGCAGATCCCTAAGTGTATTCATACTTAGAAATTTCTTGCATTATTCGTTGCAAATTCCTAAATGTATTCATACTTAGAAATTTCTTGCATTATTCGTTGCAAATTCCTAAGTGTATTCATACGTAGAAATCTCTTGCATTTTTCGTTGCAAATTCCTAAGTGTATTCATACTTAGAAATTTCTTGCATTATTCGTTGCAAATTCCTAAGTGTATTCATACTTAGAAATCTCTTGCATTTTTCGTTGCAAATTCCTAAGTGTATTCATACTTAGGAATCTCTTGCATTATTCGTTGCAAGTTCCTAAGTGTATTCGTACTTAGAATAATTTGGCAATATTCGTTGCTCATGTCCAAGTTTCTTCATACTTAGATCTATCAAAAAACTAAAGTGATTGACGTACACATACATTCTGCTCCCCAATAGGAATCCAAATTTTAAGTAAATGCTGGTTCGTATTATTCCAGACCATAATAAATGATGAAATTTTACTAAAGCTTGGAATAAAGAGAGAGTCTAAATGATTGACGCTGGTGATTTTATTCGTAATCCCAACAAGGTTCTAAAAAGGCCGTGAATTTACTGGAAAATATATGTGATTGTATCCGTAATCACATAAATAAACTACTGGTAGAACTTCCTCAGATTCTGGACATTCCATGGTCGTGGTACTGGGTCTCCGTCCGTCGTCCGGGGCCCAAGCGATAGGCTCCGATTCCAGCAATTCCTGTAATCTTGTATGGGCCCTCCCAGTTCGGCCCAAGCTTCCCATCAGTGGATATTTTGGTGTTGGCCAAAACTTTCCTTAGGACCAGATCCCCAACCTTGAATTCTCTTGGCTGCACTTTCTTATTGTAGCTTCTCTGTAGCTGCTCTTGGTATGCTGCTAGTGTAATGAGTGCACGTTCTCTTTTTTCCTCGGCGAGATCAAGCTGCTCGGCCAGGGCATTGTCATTGCCGCCTGATTCCACAAAAGTGGTGCGAAGGGTCGGGAGGCCAATCTCCAGTGGTATCACTGCCTCTGTCCCATAAGCGAGGGAGTACGGCGTCTCTCCCGTAGATCGCCGTGGGGTAGTTCTGTATGCCCAGAGCACGGCTGGTAGTTCGTCCGGCCATTTTCCTTTCTTCTTCTCCAACCTCTTTTTGAGGCTTTTCAGGATAGTCTTGTTTGAGGCCTCTGCTTGCCCATTGCTTTGTGGGTAAGCCGGAGTTGAGTAGTAGTTCCTGATGCCGTACTGGGCACAGAAAGCTTTGAACTTCTTGCCGAACTGGGACCCATTGTCTGAGATGATGGAGTATGGTACTCCAAATCGTGTGATGATTTTGTTCCAGACAAACCGCTCCACCATGGCTTCTGTGATCTTGGCCAGAGCTTCCCCCTCTATCCACTTTGTGAAGTAGTCAGTGCCAACGAGCAGGAATTTTCGTTTCCCTGTTGCCATGGGAAGAGGACCCACGATGTCCAACCCCCACTGGGCAAAAGGCCATGGGCTAGTCAGAGGTAGCAGATCCTCCGCTGGAGCTCGGATGAGAGGGGAATACCTCTGACATTTCTCACATTTTTTCACAAAAGCTTTTGCATCTTCTTGCATATAAGGCCACCAATATCCCTGTGATATTGCTCGGTGGGCTATGGACCTTCCTCCAGTGTGTCCTCCACAAGTTCCAGCATGGATCTCGTGGAGGAATTTCTGAACAAGAGCTGGATGTACACATAATAGATACGGTCCAAGAAAAGACTTTCTATAAAGCTTACCTTCTGGGGAGAGCCAGAAACGTGCTGATTTGGTCTTGATTTTGTGAGCTTCCCTTTTGTCCTCTGGCAAGGTCCCATCTCGTAGGTATGCCACTATTGGGTCCATCCAGCTTGGCCCGAACTCTGTCTCCATTACCATCTCTACTGCTCGGTCGATGCTTGGTTCGTTCAGATATTCCACAGCTACTGTTCGTCGGTATTTTGTGTTTACTGCTGACCCCAAGCATGCCAGTGAATCTGCATGTGCATTCTGTCCCGAGCTGATTTGCTGGATGTAGATGTTGTCAAATTTGTCGAGCAAGTCTTTGGCTACTTCTGAGTATGCAGCCATCTTCTCGTTTCTTGCGGCGTATTCCCCTGAAAGCTGATTAACAACTAATTGTGAGTCACAGAATACCCTTAACTTTCTGACCTTGAGTTCCATGGCACTCCTGAGTCCTGTGAGCAAGGCTTCATATTCTGCCACATTGTTGGTGGCACTGAATCCCAGCCGTAGTGCTTGCTCCAGCACCAATCCTTCTGGAGAGAATAACACCACTCCTGCTCCTGACCCTTTGTTGCAGGCTGATCCGTCGACATAGAGCCTCCATTCTTCTGGATACAGGTCGGCCACTCTTTTTGGCGGCTCGGTGGGACTGATCTGCTCCTTCTCGTGGAGAGCTGGCGATGGTGGGGCCACTGTTGGGGTGAACTCAGCTATAAAATCAGCTAAGACTTGCCCTTTAATTGCTGTTCTGGGTTGATAATCGAGGTCGAACTGGCTGAGCTCGATGGACCACTTGGATATTCGTCCAGAGAAGTCTGCCTTCCTAAGTAGGGCTTTTAGCGGATATTCGGTGAAGACAGTGATGGGATGCTGCAAAAAGTAGTGTGGGAGTTTTCTTGCAGCTATGATGAGAGCGTACACCAGTTTTTCCAATGGTAAATAACGTGTCTCGGCATCTAACAGCGTTTTGCTCACAAAGTAGACAGGAGACTGCTCTGTCCCCTTTATTCGTAGGAGAACCGAGCTGACAGCATGATCAGATACCGCTAGATATAATATCAACCGCTCCCCAGCTTCTGGAGTAGAGAGTAAGGGTGGTGTTGACAGGTAAATTTTCAACCCCTGGAATGCCTCTTCCTGCTCGGCTCCCCACTCATATCCTTCTCTCTTCTTCAGAAGTTGAAAGAATGGTCTACACCGGTCTGAGGACTTACTGATGAAACGGTTGAGTGCTGCTGCCATCCCTGTTAGCCTTTGGACCTCCTTCGTGGTCTTTGGGCTTTGAAGACCTTGCAGAGCCGTGATTTGATCTGGGTTGGCCTCAATCCCCCTCTTAGTCACCAAATGCCCTAGGAACTTACCCGAGCTGATTCCAAAGGCACACTTGGAGGCGTTCAGTTTTAACTTGTATTCTCTGAGAATGTCGAAAGTTACCCTCAGGTCGGCAAGGTGATCAGGCTTTAACTTGCTTTTCACCACCATGTCGTCGATGTAGACCTCCATGGTTTTCCCGAGCTGCTCTTTGAACATCTTTGTAACCAACCTCTGGTAGGTTGCTCCAGCATTCCTTAGCCCAAAGGGCATAACTTTGTAACAGTAGAGCCCTCTTGGTGAGATGAAAGAAGTTTTCTCTTGATCTGGCTCGTGCATAGCTATTTGGTGATATCCTCGATATGCGTCAAGGAAACTCATCCTCTCATAGCCGGAGGTTGCGTCCACTAGTTGAACGATCCTGGGAAGTGGAAAGCTGTCCTTGGGGCATGCCTTATTAAGGCTAGTGAAATCAACACAGACCCTCCACTTCCCGTTTTTCTTCTTGACAACAACAGTGTTAGCCAGCCAATCTGGATAGCTCACTTCTCGTATGACATCCGCTTCGAGCAGCCGATCTACTTCTTCGATCATAGCGTCTGCGTGCTGTGGTGCCGACCTTCGTGCCTTCTGCACAACTGGTTTGTGCTGAGGGTCCACATTTAAATGGTGGCAGATTGTCTTGGGGTCTATCCCAGGCATCTCTTGGGGAGTCCATGCGAAAACATCGATGTGATCCTTTAGAAAGGCTACTAAATCTTCTTCCTCCTGTTCGGCGAGCGCCTCGCCGATCAGGAAGTATCTCTCCTTATCATCTCCCCTGTATCTGTATCTTTTTTAATCCTTCCACCATCTTCTTGGTGGGATCTCCTCCGACGTCCTCCAATGTTGGCTGATCCGGAACCTCAACTGTCTGTACCAGCTCGGCCTTTGGAGATTTCTTCAGTACCATGTTAAAACATAGGTCGGCTACCTTCTGGCTTCCCCTGACGCACTCTATGCCATCCGCACCAGGGTATTTGATCTTTCGGTGGTAAGTTGAGGAGACTGCCCTCATTTTGTGCATCCAAGTTCTTCCTATAATCACGTTATAGGAGGAAGGGATGTCTACCACGAGGAAGTCAGTTTTTAGGACCACTGACCCGGCTCGGACAGGCAATGTGACCTTTCCCATAGGCCATACTGTCTGCGCACTGAAGCCGACCAGTGGAACTAAACACTTTTGCAATGAGCTCGGTGGGAGTTCCATCTTTTTGAAAGTATGGTAGTACATTATCTCTGTGCTAGCTCCCTGATCAACAAGGATCTTCTCAACGTCGTACTCCCCTATTCGTAGGGTGATTACCAAAGCATCGTTATGGGGCATCACTACTCCGTCCAGATCGTCGTCAGTGAAGGTGATTGGGATCTCCATGACTCCCTCATCCCTCGGCCTCTTCATGACTTGCTTCGTTTGTCCATTGACCCTTTGGATGTGTTTGATTTCGTTGTTGGTGTATGGGGCCACCAGTCCATGTATCATGTGGATGGTCCCCTTTGGACTTTTCTCGTAGTCCACCTCTTCGATCAGCTCGGCATCATGCTTGCCGTCAGTCAGAAATTCTTTGAGACGGCCTTCCGTCACCTTTTCATCCAAGAACTTCTTGTACTCCACACAATCTTCAGTCATGTGCCCCCAATCTCTGTGGTAGCTGCAGTGCTGATTGGTAGCCCTCCTCTTTTCTGGGTTGCCTGTCATTCTTGAGGGCCTCCTGAACCATGGTTCATTCTTAATCCGGTACAGCATTTTGTAGGTCGGGATGTTGAAGGTCGCCATGATGCTGAAGTACGAGTTGGGGTCTGGATCGGCTTTGTCCTTTCTCTGCTGCGTATAGTCTTTTCTCCCTGACGCGTACTCCTTCTTGTACACCCTTGGCTCTGCAGCCCTCTTCTCTGGGAGCTGAGGTTGCCCAGCCACAATCTTACCCCCAGCCTGTAGGATGTCATCCTCTACCCTTGCATGCTCTTGTATCCTTTCCATGAGTATACCTTAGGTTACCAGTGTCATTTTAATTGTTGGTTCTTGCTGCCTTAGTGCACTGTGATTCTGTTGATTTCCATTGGAGGTTGATATTTGCTACTCAAATCTATATACTGTTGCTGAATTGTTTCTCGGGCTAAAGGCTGACAGTTTGACATACATAGGAATGTGCTAATTAAACTCTATAATTTTTTTTCCTCGTAATAAATTTTGTCACCCATCTCGAGTAATTTAAATGTTTTACCGTAGTTCTACTTGTCTTATTGATGTTTTCTATTTTTTGTTCTTCAGAATGCAATCTTTGTGAGATGTACTCTACTCACCGTCTCCATTCGAACCCTGCGCATCATCTGGAGCTTCTTCTGAAGCTCTTTACACTCCTCAAGTGAAGAATGACTTGACACCAAAGATTGAACAAATGTTTGGTAGTTTGGAAGAAGCTCACAACTTTTACAACGATTATGCTAGAGAGGCCATCGGATTTGGGGTTCGAATCCATTAAAGCAAGTTGGGGAAGGGCGGTCTAACTATTAGGAAGGAATTTGTTTGCCACAAAGAAGGGGTGAGGGCAAAAAGTATACGCAAATTGTTTCTCAAAACACCTTTCTCGGAAACGGGGTTAACTAGAGAGAATTGTGGTGCAGATATGACATGTTTGAAACGGGGTGAGGGATTTGTTTGTCACGCAATTTGGAATGGTACATCCGTGCTTGAAGTAGACATGATTGTTTTTGGTGTTCCACCAAGTTTATAAACCGCCACAAAAAATCTACGAATTAATCAAAATATAATACAACAAAAGGTGGACACATGGATACTTAACAAGATGAACAAGTACTATAAAAATGAATCAAATTAGTCTCCCAATTATATGGACAGAGGAGGATATTGATTCGAGGTGTACATTTAGAAAACAGATTCACCATCACAAGAGAATTATACAGGATAAGAAACCTAAAGCCGTACCAAATGAAGTTGCTTGGAATATATCTTTTGCCTAAGAAGGAGGTTTTCTTGTAAGAAGGATCCAAAAGGACCAAGATTGGAAGATAGCTTCTTTTCTTACACACATCAATCCTTATGGGTCAAGTGGTGCACAAATATTTCATTAAGGAAATGAAGCTTTTTGACCCTCAAAATATTTCAGACCCACAAATTGTAGGGGGTGTAATTCCACGTTAGCCTGTATCACGTGGAGGCTTGGCTCGACCCTAAATCTGCAAGACAAAGAATAGGTTAGAGCACCCTTGCCTCTTGGTGGCAAAGGCCCTCCGATGCTTAAGTTAGTACTGGATTACTAATCAAGCTAAGAACACAATGCGTATAACTGGGTGTCCCCGCGTACCTTTCTTCATGGGCATAGTCTTGTATTTATAGGTGAAGATAGCTTGTTCGTTTAGGCATCTCGTGCCCCCTGTTTCCTACTAGGTTTAGGAATCCTTTTCCTAATACGACTTTCCTATATGGGGTACACTCCTAATCACGTTAGGTCTTCCCATATTATTCCCCTATTTCGTGGGATTGCTCCCTATCTTGTAAAGAACCGCCTTAGATGATTCTGGAATGTCTCACCGCCTTACTCATGGCGGTGCCGTGCTTCCACGTAGCTCGGATTAACTCGTACATAGCTCACCTCATTACACCGAGCTGATGTATGTATTCCAGAATGCTATCCAGGCTTTGCTTGTGGCTGTCCCAGCTCGGCCGTAGCAGGGGCACCCCCTTGTGACTTATACCGAGCTGGCGCATCCTGATACATTCATTCACTCTCGTTGTTCTGGCCTTATTCGTGGCCAACTAGTTCGGCATAGGGCTTAAGGACTCCCTATGTTGGGCCGAGCTATTCACCCCCTCGTGGTGATTGTTATAGGTACGTGCTATACCTAATAGTAGGGTAATCAGACTTTACCCTCTCCAATTAATCACTCTTGAACGCCAATTTCTATCATAGTGAAAAATAGATGAACTTACATTAAAACATCTGAATATTTTGCTCTAAGTGTCCTACATATAGATCTGATATTTCTACGCATACCCAAACATCATCACCATGGTTCATGAAACATATATAATGCAATTAAAAAGGTTAAACTTTACACAAACATAATTCAGCAATAAAACGTATAAAATCACAAAAAATTGAAAACAAATGCTTCTAGGTAGGACTGCAAATGAACCAAGTTCAGCTCAGTTGCATCACTACAAAGCTCAGCTCAGTTGCATCACTTCTAGACATATTCCATACATTAACAATGACAAATGAACACAGAAACAAGCAGCAAAAACCACAGTCCTAGTAATCTCACCTATATCACATTCCGTCCCAATCGCAAGTGCAGTAGCAACGTACTTAGTATCAGACCCACGTTTCTTCAACTTCACCTGCTTCGTCAACACTCTCCTCCCACTAATCACAAACCCGCTACTACTCGAAGCAAAATCAGGGAAATAGAACTAATTATAAGCAAAATCAAGTTAGTATAAGAAAAAGTACTCGAAAACTCTAGGTTTCTCCAAAACCCTAGTTTATCCGAATCAGAGTGAGAGAGGGATCGAACCAGGGAGAATAAGACAGAAAACGAAAGAGAGAGAAAACGACCTGAGCGTGGTGCGTGGACGAATCAGCACTAAAATCCTCCTGAAAGAAAAGCAATGTTAACGGATCAACACTAAAAAATCGATCTGGAAAATGGTTTTCGAAAACCCTAGGTTTTTGGAAAATGGTACTCGAAAACCCTTCCATATCCGGGTGAGCAAGAACGGGGAGAGAGAGAGAGAGAGAGAGAGAGACCTGAGCGTGGTATGGGTGTTCGATCGATATCACCTTTGATCGCCTTCTTCTTCTCTTCTCCAGAGCGTGATTTTGATTTGGGGGAAATGGGGACCCGATTGAAGAAGAGGTGACCCATTAGTGTGTTTTGACCCGCGAGATGTCATCCGACCCGGCTGTTGGGATCCGCGAGCTGGTCTTTAAAATCTCAGCCGTTGGATCTCATCCAACGGCTTAAACTAGAGGTCCGCATGGTTTGCTCCCATAAGGGACCCTTATGTGAAGCTAACTATATATATATATATAGATTAGAGAGAGAGAGAGAGAGATGAACTTTCTAGTCCGGGAATCCCAGAGTCCGGGATACATCTTCCCGATTTTATTTTTTTTAATGATCCGAACTGTCCAATGTGTTTAAAATAGGTTTTTGAGGGTCCCCGCGAGAAATCGTCAAAAAAAAATACCGGAAAGGGCTTGATCCAGGCAGTTTTTCATAAAACTGAAAAATGTACAGCTTTTGTGGGAAAATGTACTTCTTTTTTTTTACATTTTTGTGGAAAAAATACTGAAAAATGTACAATTTTTTTTACCCTTAAAAACACTTTTTAAACACATTGGACAGTTCGGATCATGCAAAAACACGTTTTAAAAGCTTCAAAACACCCAAAAACCTCCAGTCTGGGATACCGGACTGGAAAGTGGGCGGATATATATATATACAATCCCGATCAGCTGTGGACTCCCTCAAAACTGCCATTTGCGGACTTCTAACGTAAGCCGTTGGATCTCATCCAACGGCCAGGATTTTAAAGCCAAACGCGCGGGTCAAAGAGGGGCTGAACCGAGCAATTAAGGGCTGAACGGGCCGGTTCACCTGCTAAACCCCTTTCCCCTTTACCTTTTTCACTTCAAACATGATTCTCAGATTTTGTAGAGAGAGAGAGAGAGCACAGACGCGATTTGGAGAAGAAGACGATCGATGCAATCGAAGAACCCAGGTTACGTTTCTCTCTCTCTCTCTCTCTCTCTCTCTCTCTCTCTCTCTCTCTCTCTCTCTCTCTTTTCTCTTTGTCGTTCTCTCTCTCTCTCTCTCTGATTTTCTGTTTGTTTGAAACCCTAGGTTGAAGAACACGATCGATCTTCGAAGAACCCAAATCCAACCTCCGAAGCACGAATCCTTGGTCTGCTCTCTCTCTCTCTCTCTCTCTCTCTCTCTCTCTCTCTCTCTCTCTCTCTCTCTCTCTATCTCTATCTCTCTCTGATTTTCACTCGGTTTTGAAACCCTAGGTCGAACAAGACGCGATTTGAAACCCGTGGTCGAACAAGACGCGATTTTCTAGTGTTATCTTCTAGTGTCGATTTCTGTCGATTTTGCGATTTCTGTGGAAAACCCTTTTTTGTAGGCTCGTTTCTGTCACTTTTCGTAATTGTCATAGAAATGCTACTGTTGCAAATGGTGTTTATGGGGAATATATTATGTTTATGGTGTTTTAGCAGGTGAACCGGCCGGTTCAGCCCTTAATTGCTCGGTTCAGCCCCTCTTTGACCCGCGCGTTTGGCTTTAAAATCCTGGCCGTTGGATGAGATCCAACGGCTTACGTTAGAAGTCCGCAAATGGCAGTTTTGAGGGAGTCCACAGCTGATCGGGATTGTATATATATATATATATCCGAGCATATCCTATGAGGGCTTCCTTATACAAGCTATGGGGCGGGATTTTTTGTTCGGGATCAAATTTCAATGATCCAAACAGTTAGATGTGTTTAAAACGTGTTTTTAAGGCTTGATCCAAGAAAAACAAATACCCGGAAAGGATTGATCCAAGCAGTTTTCGATAAAAATGTGGGGCACTTAAACTATCATCCTTTTACTCACTTGAAATTAGAAAATCATCCTGAGCCTTTTTAGGAGTTATGTTTCCATCCCGAGATTCAAATAAACCCATTTTTACCCTTGATTATATAGATAAATATATATACTACGAGATTAAGGACTAAAACAAATGTTTTCCTCCAAAATTAATTATGTTTCCATCCAAAATTCTTTGCCTTTAGGGTAAAGATTTTTGGATGATATTCATCCAAAATTAATTATGTTTCCATCCAAAAATTCTTCGCCTATAGGGTAAAAAAAATTTGGAAGAAAAAATAAATAATTTTGGATGAAATTCATCCAAAATTTCTTGGCGTACAAGTAAAGATTTTTTGGATGAAAACATAAATAATATTGAGTGAAATTCATCCAAAATTAATTATGTTTCCATTGAAATTTCTTTCCCTATAGAGTATAGATTTTTTGGATGGAAACATAAATTATTTTTGCCGTTGTACTTTATATTTTCATCCAAAAATCCTTGATCCAGTAATCATGGTTAAAATTTTTTAGGATGCCGCATGCGTGGGCCAAATTCATAAAGGGAAGCGATCATGGTTAAAATCAAACTAGCAATCATGTCAATGGTTTTTGACATTTTTTTTACCATGATTCACGATGTTAATTCAATAATTATTACCATGTTTACAGGTACAAGGAGGCGTACATAATCCTTACCTACATAGGCCCGCGCAGCGGCTATTTTGATCTTTTTACCATGATTTTTTATTGATTTTTATTTTTACTATGAAATGTCGATTATGTGGTTGATATGTTTTACCATGATTCAAATAATCATGGTAAAAATCAAACACAAAGCATAAAATATGGTAAAATCGAGTAATCATGGTAAAAATTAAAATGATTGAGATAATGAGCCAGTAATATGGTTAAACGTGATTACAACAACAATTATGATAAGATATCATCCCTCTTTTGAATTTCCACCATTTCGAATTCCTTGATTTTACGAAGGAGAATAATTCACCAATTCAAAAAATATCTTAATTTTAGGGTGTGTGGATCAATCAAAAGTAACTAACTTTGAATTCAAAAATTTCCTCCGTTTTATATATTTTATATATATATATTAAGGAAGGGTAATAATGGTAAATCACATTACAAGAGGATGAAAACATAATTCCATAAAAAATTGGGGATGAAAATCTAAGTGGTACCCAAAAAGCGGATGGATATTTAATTACCTCTAAAAATGTACATATACACATTTTATCGAAGCTCCGGCTTGATCAAGTAGTTTTCGGGTTTTATCGAAAATGTACATATACTCACATCCCCGGGTTTATATAGGGGAGAGTATAGCTTGTGGGAAGAGAGAGATAGCCTAGGATTGCTTGGATCCCATTTTTTTCAGAGGGGAGGGGTTTATATAGGGCTTGAGGGGTCAAGGATGGTCAAATGGATAGTGGGAATATTAATCATGGGTTTAGAAAACACATCCCCTGGTTTTAGGGGTCGAGGAAGGATTCCCGGGTTGCGGCAGAGATTCCTCATCATGATGATTGACTGCTAGACCTCTGAAAAAAGATCTGGCATTTGTCAAAGAACCCGGAGCCTTGGAAAAATACGGGCGCCTGGGTACAATTGACTTAGGTGCCTGGTTAATCAGGCCCTTGGTGGTTTTGGTCAAGGCACTGGGGCGCATGGGTTCGTATAGAGGCACCTCGGTTGATTTTGAGGTGTGAGGATGGGTTTGAAGGTGGAACATGGTTCTAAGTCAGTTGAAAGCATTTTTTAGAGTTCATTGAGGCATATTTAGGCTTATTTCATCATCAAGGTGGCCCATCGGCCATGGTTCTAGTGTTTTTTGGAGGGTTAGAATTGAGGTGTCTACAAATGCCATAATGCCAATGGACATTTCTGGCATGGATCCTCAAGCACAAAAGCTTATTGCTCTATGCGCGAGGCTGAAGTTATGGCTAAAATAATGGCACGTCCTGATTGTTATCGTCCTCTTCCTCCAAATTTCTGATTGTTGTTTAATTTAATATTATGCATTGTAGTTTCTATTTTGTTTTAATGAATTTCTATTGTATTTTCTATTTTGTTTTATGAGTTTCTATTAAAATGCAAAAGTCTTTATTATGCAAGAGCCTTTATTATAACAAATTACTACCACAAGGGGACACAATACTAGAACTTTAATTGAATTACAACAACTACTACCAAAGTACTACTAACATACAATTACTCATTAAACATGATTTTGAATTACAACAACTACTATCACGCGTACTACTAACACACCATTGATGATTAACCATTATTTAATGACAACTACTACTACCTGTTTACTGGTTCTTTTACTCCTTTGTGACAAAATAATCGTGTGCGAGCGTGCCAGAGAGAGTTTCAATCTCTTCCCTCAGATTAACTTTAGAAAAACCAAGTCTAATCAGGCGATTGTGTTTTATTGGTTCAATTACCTCAACTAAGAGGATTTTTCTTTATAAGTGAAGAAATACAAACCAATAACTTAGGAAATTAAAGAACAATCAAAGAAACAAGATACTTCGATTGATAAATCAAAGATAAACTTACTTCGAAATTGTCTTCAACTTCAAATACAAGGTAACAGAACTTCGAACTGGTGATTGTTACAAGAACAACCGAGAATAATCCTAATTACTTCCTAATCTACTTCAAACTGAGTTTGAAATCCTAAAACTACTTGCCAATGAACAAACCAAGTATCATTTTTTGATAGCTGTTTGTTGAAGATTTGTCCGGGCTTTTTACTCTTCAATTTCTTCTATTTATAGACGCTGCTTGCAGTTTGAACTTCCCGCTCAATGAATTTGAACTTGGCTTGCTTCGAACTCTAACTTCTACTCTTTGAGTTGGCAGTTTCTTTCTTCCTCCACGTCTGAATTTGAATTCTTCCAATTCTTCCTCCTGAAGCTTTGGTTATAAATCTGCATGACTGCTTAAACTAATTCAAATGATTACACGTTAAGGGGATAACTGCTTTTCAAGAAGTTCTCCACGTGTTCTAACTGCCAATTACTCTGTTTTATAGGTTCACACGTGGAATTTATGTGTTTGGCAGTTAATATCATGGCTTCGAAGTCGATCCTATATATTGACAATAGCTCGCAACTGCTAATAACTGCTTTTAAATTGTGGAGCAATACGACATCGTATTAATTCAATTTTACGTCATTAATCCAGTGTATCTTGATTAACTAGTAATTGCCAACGTTTGGCATTTGTGATTACGTGTCAATCACTTATTGGATCTGTTATTTTTATATGTAAACACTACCACATGGGGACACAATGCAACCACACTACTTTATTGCAGTTGTCCTCCTCGTGCCCACAAGTGTTCAATAAGGTCATTGCGGAGTGTATGGTGGGTTGCAGAAGATTGCATCATTTGGTGATGAGCAAGAAACTCAGAAAATACAAGTGTTCTCTTGACAATTAAATTGTGCATGGCACAGAGTCCGGACGATCATCACATTCATCTTTAATAATTATATTGTGTTGGATAATGCATGTTGTAATACCCCAGGTTTGAGAGTAGATGGTGTTTAGTCCCACATTGGTTGTTTACATGAGTGGTCTTGGGTATATAACAAACCATGTGGGCTACTACTAGTACCTTGGGCTTAAGCATGTTGGGCCATGTGGTGTGGCTTGTGGATCAAATCAAAGTACTGGGTCGGTGGTCTACATGGGGCGTTACACATGTCTTCATGATGTAAGTAAGATCTTCTCGATACCAAAGTCGAGCTAGTCCTCGCACAATGCCAAATCATTCTTGAAGCACACCAAATTCATTTTCTACGTCGTGTCGGTATACCTCCTGCATCCTTGCAAATAATTGTTTCTTCAAATTTTTAGGTCTAGAGATGGTCTGAACAAGAGTTTCCCATTAGGATATATACCATGAGCAAGATAATATCCCATGTTGCAATGGTGTCCATTGACAGTATAGTTGGCAGGAGGGGCACGCCCTGCAGCAATGGCGGAGAAGAGATGGGATCGATTGAGGACATTGATATCAATGAGACCCAGGCATTCCGAAAAAAGCATGCCCTATCCCCAAGTCACAAGAGGCAACAACCTCAAGAATGATTGGAGGCTTATTGTTATGTCCAGTAAATTGACCATGCCATCTGGTTGGACAATTTTTCCATTCTCAATTCATACCATCTAAACTTCGCAACATTCCTGGAAATCCATGGCTCTCCCTCTCTTGTAGAAGTCTAGCAACGTCTGCCTCATTTAGGGATCAAAGAAACTCCTCTCTGTAGATATTGACAATCACTAGAGTGAATTTCTTTAAAGACTCAATTATTGTGCTTTCACCGATTCTCACGTACTCGTCAGTAGAGTCAGCAGGCGTGCTGTATTTAAGCATCCTAAATGCTGCAGTCATTTTCGAGGTGTCCAAATAAACCGACACATCCCGCTGCGCCTACTTTTTAAACAAAGTAGTCGCCGTGTTGTTGGACAATGTTAAGGATGCAAAGAAACAAGTCGCGATTCATGCGAAACAGCCTTCGAAATTTGTCAGCAGGAAAGACTGGAACTTCAGCAAAATAATCTCTCATTAGTTGTTCATTCGCCCCAACTCTATTTCGAGGGATTTGTCAGCAGCCACTAGAAGAGACACCATGTTTGCTTTGACGACTTGATTGTTCTGTTTTCATTCTACGGTACTTCGATGCCATCGTATTGAATAACTTTTTTCTACGATCGGCATCATCATCAAAAGAAGAGTCAAAATCTCCTCGAAGAACAGCTTTCTTAAAAGAGGTAATTAAATAATCATCTTTTTTTGGGCACCACATAACTTTTCATCCCTGTCATTTTAAACGGTTATGTTTTCATCCTTTTCTCTTTTGATATACCATATCTACCCTTTTAAAATTTATTGTTTAGTTGCCTAATTAAGTGGGACTCTAGTTAGTTGTTAGCTACCGTAAATCAAGGAATTTGACCCCTTCCATCACTTCCAAATTTCAAAATATTAATAGAAAAAGAAAATGAAAATTTTGAATTCTCAATTGTCAAATCTTTATAGGATATTTTTTTTCCCGAATCTTCGCTTCTTATTTCTCAATTAAATTTTTACAAATTTATAATGATTTTTGTAATGCACTTATTTTTACAATGATTTTTTAATGCATACAAATAGATCACGAGTCATGGTAAATTTAATGTATCAAACATATTTAGCATTTTCTACCATGATTAAACATGGTAAATTCGTGAATTCACTCAGCATTCACGGTAAATTCATTAAGAGTTATGTAAAAATATAAACATCATCTTAAATCGATTTTCCTTTACTCTGCGCCACCTTCCCGCTCCTCTGATCTGTCAAACTCTGCCTCCACTTCAACCGCCATCGGGGAATACAAAAGTAAATTTACATGGTGGAAGACCGAGGGGGTGATGGGTTGCACCGGTGTGGACGGGACCTAAACAATGATAAAAATCATCCATTCACAGATACATTCAGGAAAAAAAAGGCAGTGGATTGAGGAGAAAAATCATATTCCAACCCATCAAAAATACGTACGGAATCAAGCCTGAAAAAACGGCTTTTGTCCCCGACCACGCGCTTGCCGATGTACGGCAACTCGGCGACGGCGACGAACAATGGCAGCTAACGATGGCAATGGGGACGCTAGTGGGCGACGCTGGAGGAGATCGAATTGCAGGGGATGGACAAGACGTATGTGAGAGAGGTTAGAGGATTGGATTTCATTATACTGATTTTAGAAGAGAGAGATGATGAGAGATTTGGGGGATCTAAAAAAACCAGTGTAGATTTGGGGATTTTCTAATGGTGTAATCCCTTGATTATTGTTGAGGACCTTGATGTTTACAAATTAGTCCCAAATTTCACTACTATATAGGGTTAGTTTTTAGTCCTAAATTTGACACCTATATATGTACAGAATTATATATGACGTGAAAAATAAATTACAAAAGGGTAATATTGAGTATATTTGAATTTGGGGACGAAAACATAACTCCCAATAGTGACCAGGATGGAAATATAAGTTCAGATGCTCTCAAGGACCATTATTTAAGTGCCCCTTTTAAAAATTACTCATTGTTTTGTGTGTTGTATACTCAACACACGTATGGTAGTATATATAGAGTTTTAAAAAATTAACTTAATTAATAAAGTTAGGTAGGAAAAGATAGATGCGAGAGTTAGATAAAAAAATTTGTGACAGATAACTAATTTGTTGAGATGCATAGAAAATTAATTATGGTAGAAAGTTAGTTAATTAAAATCGTGATCAGGGGTGGTTAAAAAATCGTTAAAATAAAATATTACTAGGAAATTAAAATATTGTTAGTTGAGAATTGGAGGTTGGAAGGTAGTTGAGGAAAGGTGTCAAATTCGGTCACCCACACCACAGAGTAGTTTGGCCAAATTATGACTAAAAAAAACACATTATTTTTTTATCATTCGTCATTCCTAGGGATGGCAATATTGACCGAACCGATGGGTAACCGAACCGAAACCGCTTTTTTTCCCCGAACCGTAACCGATTTTTTCCCCGTGGGTGCGGGTGTGGTTTTGATGGGGGGGAAACCGAACGGGTTCGGTTCGGTTGTGGGTTTACCTGTAAACCGAACCGATACCCGAACCGAACCGAACCGAAACTTGTTAATTACAAAGAAACCCCTTATATTATATATACATATTAAATAAACCCCTTAGGTATATTTTAAAATTACACTATTAGCCCTTGTATATATATAGAAGATGTCAACAGTTAGGGTTTTGTTATTACATTTCAGTCTATTTCGAGAGAGGGCAGAGAGAGAGGCGATTTCTTCTTCCTCCTCCATAGATCGACGGCGACGGAGTCGACGAGAGAGAGGCAACTGGCGACTGGTATTCTTCTCCGGTTCCCATCCACACCGCTGTAACTCTCTCTCACTCTCGTTCTCTATCCCTCACATAGATCTGAAAAGATTGGAGTCTAAATCGTCACTTTTCAAAGAATAGGAACAAACAACTACTGATTACTTTTTTTTTTATTTTTTATGTTTTCCGTTGTTAAACAATTCCTTTGCTTGAATCCCCTTGGTTTTGATGGGTGAATGTTTGGCTTGAATCTGGAAATTTTAACTTGAAGAATCTGACTTTGCTTGCTTGATTATTCGGGTACCCGTTCGGTTCGGGAAATACCCGAATCCCGTTCGGTTCAGTTATGGAATAGATTTTCATAACCCGTTCGGTTATCGGTTCGGTTCGGGGCAGTGTTCTGGTGTTCCGGTTCAGTTCGGTTCATACCCCAATCCGCCCCAATCCGCCTCGTTGCCATCCCTAGTCATTCCTAATCTATTATAAGGGGGAAGGGAGAATGAAACTTGATCCCGGGATGTAGTGTGAAACATCCAAGAGCTCTACCGCATGAGCTAGCCACCACTAGCAAACAAAAAAAAAAAACACTATTGAGGTGCCAAATTAATTTGGCACCCACCTAAGAGCTTAATTTGATGAATTTTCGTTGCACAAAAAAAAAAAAAAATCAACCGCCAGCTAGCTTCAAATGGTAGGGGAAAAAAAAGGCGGGCCACTAGGTTTGGACTTTTGGTTTGGGCCATAAAGCAACCTTGTATACACAAATGTTTATACTGTTGGGTTTGGGGCTCAAATGAACCCATTCCAGATGACGATTGGCCCATATAAACAACTAGTGTATTGTCCCTTAACAGCCGCTTCTTGTACCCATCGAACCCATAATATACTGATGAGGGCATCTCCAAAACTAATCATTTCTCTGTGGAAAAACCTTTAGCCAAGAAATTGATGGGCAAGAAGGGAAAAAGGAATGTGGAGTTAGCAGTGGGAGTAAAATCTGAGCACCAGACTTCAAAGTTATACTCAAAGGGAGCAAGAAACAGAACGGGGTGGAAGGAAGGGAGAAAAGAAAAGAAAAAAAAAGAAGAGTTCGTCCAATTGACAAGGTGACGAGCTAGTATATTAAGAAAATCGGTCAGTAGGGGAAAAAACTAAAAGACACAAACCTAAAGGGGTGTCAAGCTAACTTTAGGTCAGCGGTTGCTACAATCTCATTATCTATTTCATCAAATAAGATCGATAATAGGAATTGAATCATTCTTAACGAGGCTCAAGTTGTATGGGGCATTGATAAGTCATTGGGAATCGGTTATGATGGTGAAGAAGATGAAGTGATTAGTAAGATCTATGTAGCATGGACACCGACACGGATACGGACACGGGACACGTGAATTCTAAAAAATGGACACGGATACGGCGGGGGACACGGCAAAAATAAATAAATAAATAATTATACGTATAAATGAATCATATATGCATGCAATAACAATATATATACATAGATATATACACTTTTCTTTTGATATGTAAGATATACACCCTCAACGGAAATATATATACCAATACATACATCCATATATATATACATATACACAACGATAGAGTGTGTATATGGGGGACACACGTGTCCATGCCGTGTCCCCCGAGTGTCCCCCTCCAAAAAATAATTTAATTTAAGGGACACGCCACGTGGCGTGTCCAATACGTGTCCCCTTGTCCAATACGTGGACACGGCGACCTCTAGAAGTGTCGGTGCTTCATAGAGTAAGATTGATCAGTTGGAGGAAATTGACGAAGAACGGTACATAGCAATGTTGGCTGAGAAGGGAAGGATCCTAGATTCATTGGGTTAAATTTATTTCAGGATATATGTTCTGTTTTTAGGGGAGAGAAAAAAAAATTCAATTTAAGACGTTGATTTGGCAAGAAAGTAGTTGTGTGATGATCCAAGAATCTAAAAATCAATGAAGTGCTAACAAATTGATGGGGTTTAACTGCTGTAGCTGGTGCTTTAGAGGCGATCCAGTGGTGCAATAAACAAAAGGGTGGTTCTGCTACAATTTTAAGATGGATAAATAAATCTTAGTATGCATCTTCTTAAGCCTATGGTTTTATAAATGTAATTAAGGGGGTCTTTTGATTTGGGGATTGTTGGGGTCCTTGTGGATGGTTTTATGACTGCTTTTTCGTGGAATCCATAAGGTGTTTTGGGTGGTAGAATTTAGCATAGTTTGTTGTAAATTGTAATAATATCTGATCCTTAATTAGCGGTGGTGTTTTCTGGTAGGAAGGGTGTTTTTCTATTCCTATGCACTATTTTTGCTTTTGGTTCTTTGTGGTATATGATCGTCGAGGAGTTTGGTTGCCAACTAGGTTAGGACGTTTGCTCCTTGTTATCATGCCATCATGTCTCTCGTTCTTTTATCTTTGTAAGTTTTTTTCCTGAACGGAGACAAAATTTTATTAAAACTCTAACAAAAGTAGATCGAGGAAAAGAAGTCACACCTTGACAAAAAGCAATGGTATGACAGCGCCAACACGTACAGCAAGATGCTGAATGGAAGGCCAAAGAAAAGAAAAAAAGCAGTAACAAGAAGAGGGAAAACAAAAACATGAGAGCTTTGGCGTGGCTTAGACCTTCAAAATTGAAACCAAATCTAGCAGCATATCACAGCACACAATAACATCATTAGCAGGCAGCAATCTCAGCACTCAATGATTCAAGTCTTCCTTCAGCACTTTTGATAGCCAAAACTAGGAGCAAATATCATCCAAGCCGCATACAAAGGATGCTACTAATAGTAAAATCCTCACTGCCCTTAATCAACCTAGACAGCAACTCCATAAACAGCAGCTTTCAAACAAATGTTGATAACATCAACATATGCTTAATCTTTGTAAGTTTGTTCTTAGATAATAAAATTTATCTTTCGCTGTTTAGAAAAAAAAAATGTTGTTCCAATGAATATCTTGCACTTGTATCCATGTCAGCGAAGCACTTCGTGTAACATGAAGGATCCATGTACATAGCCCAAAAAAAAAAGAAAAAGAATTGTTGGCCTTTCCAGAGAAACACCAACTCGCATTTTCTAAGGCTTATCTATATATGAATACGTGAAAGGAGTCGTTAAAGTTGGACAATAATAAGATGCATGATATAATGTGTGTGTGAGTGTTGTTTTTGGGGAGAGAGAGAGAGAGGACCATACAAAAATCGAGAGGTAATATTACGTGATCATCACATAGAGGACCATACAAAAAATCGAGAGGTAATATTAAGTGATCATCACATAGACAGGCAGTAAATAGATGGAGATAGAGAGAGAGAATCATTGCTCTAGTTTAAGGAACATGGAAGGCACTATATCTTGCAAAAGCCCATAGTCAGAAATCTGAAGCTGCTGCTGATGAAGAGGAGCAGTACTAGTTTGTGGGTAGAAAGAGTTCATCCCACCAGCATGGTAGTTGTACATAGCAGAAGGCGGCATTTGAACTATATAATCTTGAGGAAAACTGGCTGGTGGTGCTACCATAGAAGGTGGCATAAACATCCCCCCTCCTAAGTTTCCTCTGAGCGTTGCCGGTAGTGGGTGGTTGTGTTGCCCTTCGTAGGTTGTTATCACCACTGTCGGATCTTGATATGACCTCTCAACACGTTTTTTCACCGTGCATTTCTGGGTAGTGCACC
>CM029275.1:26756477-27129992 GCA_016920895.1 Vaccinium myrtillus | reverse complement strand
AGTAGCTTCTGCGAATGGAAATCAAAATATTCAAACAACAAGTCTTAAAAAAAGAGATGGTCAAATCAAAATAATTGCTTTTAAAGCTAGCTAGATCCAGTACTTCTTTGAATGTTTCGTGGTGTTCCATCCACACAACAATATTGTCTTATGAGATCACTCCTGGGGACCATTTTATTGTCTTGTTTGGACGGTGAGAAACTTTGTTTTGTTTCGATGGTGAGAAACTTTGGGAGAAAGAAAGAAAAGTTGGACTTCTTATGTTAGTTTTCGTATCTTTCTTTCTTTCTTCTTATTAAGTTTGTGTACATGCAAATTAACCAAATGAGTGTTCCTTGTTTAATTCAAATTTACCTTGGAAAAGGGCTATTCTTGACAGCTTTCTGCCCATATTTTCTCCATCTATATCCATCTTCTAGATGATCGACCTCGCTCTTAGTCATGAAAGCAAAACGCGGCTCTTTTTCCCTTTTCTCACCTTTCTTCTTTGATTTGCTCCTGCATCCCCATTTTCACATACACACCCAATACATCATCATCATATTCGATAACATAATTTTCAATATAGACATAAAATGCTTACCGATTTTTCAATATGCGAACTTTTTTCTGATCCAAAAAAAAAAAAAAAACAGACATAAAATGCTCTTCACGAAAAGCATTACCATATTAAACAAAAATAATGCGAGAAATTCAAATTTTTCTTGGGGAATTTCTTTGCAGATTTGGCCTTTCCTGCTCCTTTCATTTCAACCCAAAAATTTTGCCATTGTGAATGAGTCTTCTCGTATAAAAAGTCTGTTTATAAATCATACTATCTCCTTATACATACCCTTTCTTAGAGCTTTCTCCTCCATCAGGGGACTCTTTCTGTTGCAGCTCTCTTTTAACCTTGTTGGAATCATCATCCCCGGCCTCAGTAGACGAGGAAGATGCGGAGGAGTTTGGTGTAACTGCAGTTTCACTACCTGCATCCACCACCAGATTTTGCTCTCTTTTAACGTCGAGCAATGGTTCAGGTGATGAAGGTGATAAACCAAAGGCTTTTGCGAGGGTGTTATAGTCAGAAGATCCATTTAAGGAGTCTGTGAAGCTCATGTATGAACTAGGGTCAAACCCTTGTGGCTCATGAGGTGATGAATTGGATATGGAGAGAGGAGAGTTGTTGAGAGAGAAAGAGAAACCAGTTGCACCTGTGCCATATCGATCTTCTTGAAATTGAGCATGGTAGTAGAAGTCTCTGGCTTCATCAGACATGAGAGAGAGAGAGAGAGAGAGAGAGAGAGAGAGAGTCTCTGGTTAAGGTTCCTTTGTTTATTAAACTTTGACAGGAAGACTTGCTGAAATCTATTTGTCTTGTTTAGGGAGAGAGGGAGACTATATATATACGTTAGAGAACTCATGACCTCACTTTGTAAAGAAGGTTTGACGATAATCATTTTTCCCTTTTAAAACTAAAAGAAAAATACTTTTAATTACTTCCCCAATTTAAATTAGGATCCTAAGGAGAAGGCTCACTCAAATTTTTATTTACCCTACCCCTTGACTTTAAGTTTTCAAGAAATTCTTTTCTCACCCTTTCTTTTTGTGGTACCCGTATCAAATGAATTCATTTTTTTTTAATTCCCAAACTAACCCTGATTTTCTCATCAGCTTCCATCACCATCACTCCTCAATTCTTGTTCAACTTCCAAAACCCACCCCTCAATCTTGAAGCTCTAAACCCTCACCGGCTCTTCCATTTTCATACTCAATCTTAAACATAACCTCTTCATTCCAACTCTAAAAAAAAAAGCTCCATTTCTCATTCCTAGTCAAAAGAGAGAGAAAGGAAAGGTAACCCTAAATCTACACTAATGAAATAAAAATTCTAAACCTACAAATCACACATTTTGGATGGCAACAATGGGTGATGGTTGCGGAGTTGGAGGGAGTGGTAGTGATTGTGGGGGTAAATGTGATGGTGGTGGGAGGTATAGTTGATGGAAGCCAGGGGTGCAAACGAGCCAAACCGAGCTTTGTGGTGTTCGAGCTTGGCTCATTAAGTAAACGAGCAGAAAAATCAAGCTTGAGCTCGGCTCGATCATAAACAAGTCAAGCCCTTAATGAGCCGAGTCAGGGTAATTTACTTAACGAGCCTCCTTGAATGAGCCAAGCCTATACAATTGAGCCGAGCTTTTGCGAGCCGAGCCGAGTCTTAGCGAGCTCCTTAACTAAACGAGTCTAAAAATCGAGCTTGAACTCAGCTCGATTACTTAACGAACTGAGCTCCGAGCTGCTCACGAGCAAATCGGTTCATTTGCAATCCTAATAGGAGATGTAGGTGTAAGTGACGAAGTGGGGGTGAGAGGTAGGGGTTATGGAGGTGGTGGTTATGGGAGGTGGGGATGGGAAAGTAAAAAGAGGTGATTATTGGGCTAGCTAGGGGATGGAGGAGGGAAATGGAGTGGTGGTGGTGGTGGTGGTGGTGGAGGAGGAGGAGGAGGAGGAGGAGGAGGAGGGGGAAAGTGGGAATAAAGAAAAGAATGAACAAAATAACACATTGATGGGTACTAATGAAATTTAAAATGGGGTTTGAGTAGAATTTTCCTCAGTTTTTACCCCTTGTTTAATATTGTACCTAAAAGAAAACTCACACAAGTATATATGTCTATATACAAATACATATATAGGGGCGGTTTCGGGAAACACAACATTTGATACAATATTGATCAGAGTCCTATGCTAATAATCAGAGTTGTTCAATATGTTTAAAATATGTTGGTAAGAGTACCTGTAAAAAATCAACTCATTCGGATATCGGTAAGGGCTTGATCGATTCATTAAGTTTTTATCCTGTGAAATTTAGGGACAAATACTGATCGAGCCCTTACCGATATCCGAATGAGCTGATTTTTTGTGGATACCCATAAAAATATGTTTTAAACAAGTTGAACGGCTCCGATCATTTGCGTGAGACTCCAAAATGGGTAATTTACATTTATTGTGTCTCCGAAACTGCCACTATATCCAATAAGGGCTCCCCTACTTTCTACGATGCGGGATTTTTTGTTCGGGATCGAATTTCGATGATCCGAACCGTTAAATGTGTTTAAAACGTGTTTTAAAGGTCCAACAAGAAAATTAGTAAAAAAACAGATACCCGGAAAGGCTTAATCCGATCCATTTTCGATAAAATATGTATATGTAAATTTTTATCAAAAACTGCTCGGATCAAGCCCTTCCGATTTTTTTTTTTTTTGATGAATCCTCGCGTTGGATCTTAAAAATGCATTTTAAACACATCTAACTGTTCGGATCGTCGAAATTCGATCTCGAACGACAAATCCCGCATTGTAGCTTATATAAGGAAGCCCTTACTAGAAATGCCTATATACATATCTAAATTTTTATTGGTGGAAAGTTGTATAGATATATATATAAGTTTTGTGACATTATTGGATTTTTTTTTTAATTTATCGTCAAATTGGTGGAAAGTTGTTTATTTCATTAAAATAGCAGTTTGTGAGTCTGTGACGCTATATCGAGATCTCAATGTGATTTTTTGGGCCAATGTTTGAGAGAGAGAAAGTGAGGATAGAATCTTGTAGTGATTGGTGATGATAAGGTAATTATATCATCTTTAATAAAAGATTCATTGGTCAAATCTAGCTAACATAATTGGCTGTTATTTGTTTTCATGTATAAATAATAATTACATATAACAATCTTTTGTTTTTAGTTTATTTTTTCCTTTATACTTTTATTTGTCGAATTATTGTGCGTTGTATTTTAATTGGTGATTATGGACCTCATATACAATTCAAGGTAGTGTCATTTTACTTCCAACTCTTTGGATATAATTTCCGTACTGCTAAAGATTCAAAAAACAATAAAACCATTCTTTTAACTAGGTGATTTATGACGTATCTTAAAATATTGTGATCGAATATATTACATTGAGAAATAGCATAAAATATTTGAAAAACATCATATCAAATGATTAAATTTGTCATATGTGATACATTGGCTGGCATTCAAAATTGTTACTCAAAGATGATCATAGTATATTACTCGTGATGATCATAGGAAGATGTCAGGTGTGACTCTTTCTGTTGTAGCGGAACATTTTTTTATGAGGCGTTGTCACTCCATCAAGTCAAAACCCGCTTCATCCAACCTTTCAAGTGTTTATCGTCCACCCATTATATATGTTAGGGCCCAACGCTTCACTAAGCAAGAACAGCTCTCATTTAAAAAGTCTCATATCACGTAAGTCAACCGAAGACTTGATGCCTCCCAAGCCTCTCCGCGTACGGCAACGATAGCGTTCTTGCACCATGCTTGCTCACAAGGCTTCCAAGCCACGCAACTTGTGCATAGCAAAGGCGCCCGACTTAGCCAACAAACTTCTGACGTGTACCGGGTCATTATGCACATCCCTTCTAGTTCCTCACTTAGCATCGAGGGTCACTTGTGTGCCCACTATGGAGTCCTCATGCTAACCCGCCATGCCATTTGCCCGTTAAAGGACATTATGCGCCGATAGCGTTGCTCTAGTGTGCTGCCCAAGTTAGGCAATATGTTAATCCGTAGCCAACAAGTGCATTACACATTTCTACTAGCCAAGTACTCGGTACCCAACATGTATCATGGCTTCATGTATTATCCGTTTTCTAACAAGTGCGACGTTGCCTCCATGTCGCACGTCCTAAGCTACCAATCTCCACAAGCATGGCCGAACCGAAGCCAATGCCCATAGGTTGGCTCACAAGGTCCTACAATGGTGCCACAGTAGCCCATTCGGCCTAGGACAGTTATATAAGGGGTTACACGATGTACATGGTGGGCGCATCACTAAACTTTTGTATTTGGAGACACTTGCAGTGTCGACACTCTTAAAATTGATGATATCGTTCATTAGGATCAGGGACGGATGCACACAGGGGCACGGGGGGTCACATGCCCCCGCTGACCCCCACGTGTCAATGAAAAAAAAAAAAAAAAAATTGGAAAATAAGTTTTATATGTATATTATTTGAGTCGAAATCTAGCAACGTAATCTATGTGTGCCTAGTGGTAAGGCACACTAACACTAAGCCAAAGGTTGCGTGTTTGACTCTTGGCTTTTTTTTTTTAAGCCATAAAAATTTGAAAGCTTATCAAATAAGAGTTATTGTTGAAGTTTGAACCCTACACCTCTGATTCCAAAACCAATGTCTCTCCTCTTGCCACTAGACCAACAACATTCATTGTATAACAACTCAGTAGTTTTGTTATATATTTTGAAGCTATAACGGTAAATAATAATTCCCCTAATATTTTTTTTCCTGAATTTTAATTTTGTCCCTTCTTTTTAAGAAAATGTTACAAAATGATGAGAAAATTGTTTAACTTAGATATTTTTTAATTTTCACAATGGTCCCATAGCCTTCAATAATTTTTTGTCTAATATTAGGTTTAGATTCAATCTTATACGATTTCTTGTCCCTAAAAAAAATTGTTGGCTAGGAAAAAAATTTCACGACTACAATTAATAAGTAAAGAATTACTCTAAGGTCCATTATAGCTTTTTGTAATATATCTAGTCCACCTCTTAGTTCCATAACTCCTCTAATCCACCTTTTTGCAATTTCTAAGGTGTAAGGTCCACTCTCCATTTTTAATAGACAAATGTACCCTCACATTAAATTTAATACATAATATACTTTCATAGGGTACCCTAGGATTTAGGTTTAGGCACTTTCATAGGGTACCCTAGGGTTTAGGTTTAGGGGACACTTTCCTATTATAGGGTTTTTAGTGGTTTAGACACTTTCATAGGGTACCCTATGGTTTAGGTTTAAGCACTTTCATAGGGTACCCTAGGATTTTAGGCACTTCTTCTTAGGGTACCCTAGGATTTAGGGTAGGGTACCCTAGGGTTTTAGGGTACCCTAGGATATAGGGTAGGGTACCCTTGGTTTTTAGGGTAGGGTATCCTAGGATTTTAGGGTACCCTAGAATCTTAGGGTATCCTAAGAAGCGAGGGGTATTCTTCTAATTGATACATGTGAGTGGACTAGATGTGTTAGGATAATATTAGGTGAACTAGACGTGTTAGGAAATAGCTATAGTGGACCTTATAGCAATTCTCCCATTAATAAGTAAGAATGCCCCACTAGATTGAATTTCTGGATCCGTCGTTGATTGGGATCCCAAACACACATAGAGACTCTTGACATCCCTCTAGATGTCCAAGGCCTGCCCCTAGGTTGCCACAAGGTAGCACACTTCATGTCTAAGAACACTAAGACATGAAATTAAGTCCTCTTGATTAGTCAGTCAAATTAGTACTATTGGGGCACCATTATTGGGGCACCATCATATCATATGATACCCATTATACACCACATGTTAGAATGAAATTCAAGACGAAGGATATAAACCCCAACACAATAAGGGGTGCACAAGGAATCTCGGATATGACGTGACGGTGGCTAGGAAGTAGGAACACACCCAAATCACGCACATAGACTAGACACACCCAAATCACGCACAAATACATATGGGTCAACGTTTCGAGCTTGACTAAGTCTGGGGTTACACGTTTCCCCACGTGGCACCGCCATTTGATTGTAGTCCAACACGTGGGACAAGCTCTGTGGTTTTAGCAGTTGTGTCCCGGCTGATGTGGGGCCTCCGTTTCCATAATTGAGAGCCAATTCTTTAGAGAAATTATTGAGGGCCGTTTCGTTCAAATGATTAGTCAATTTCAATTTTTCATTCAACCCTAACAAATTTTTGAGGAAAATTAAAAAAATTATGATAACTAAAAAATGCCCCTGAAAAAAGGAGTAAACAGTTGCAAAAATATTTCAAAACTTGTATATTCAAAAATTGAAGCAGGCAGATTTTGGAAAAAAATTACACTGCTCTTTTGAAACACTAAACAATTGAGCAAAACCTCTATTTAAGGCTTATCTTGGAGGTGAATTCTAAATTATGATTATTTAATATAACAGAGTTTTTTGATGAATTCTGTGAAGGCATCTCAAAAAAGGAACAAGGTGCCCTAATAAATAAATAAAAAAGTACTAGATTAATATGTGATTCCATTCTAGATGTTCATTTCTTACTAAGATGAGTCCATCAAGCGGTATGGGTTCAAGTTCAAGTGTTATTAGTTTTTGTTATCTTGTTTCTATCTATAAAATATGTTATACTTATTATATCTAATGAATCATACCAAAATTGTCAAAAGATATACATGAAAAAATTGTCGTACCCCCGCCGTACCCGTACCATACTTTTTTGGGTTATTGCTGTATCATGTACCAGTACCCGTACCTGTACCCATACCGTACCCGTATCCCGTACCAGTACCCGTGCTTCCTAGTTTCTTAGTGACTTCACTTTTTAAAAGTTGACAACCATACTTATTTTTTTATTACTAGTTTAAATAAAGTTTTCATAGCATATTTTAAGTGCCAAAAAATGACACAATGCAAGGCTAGAATATCTGATTTTTAAACATTGGTGGGACGTGGCTTGGAATCTTAATTTGAGATCGAGTCCAACCTTAGCGTCAGCAAAAAAATAAAAAATAAAAAATCTAAATACAGTAATATTTTCATATGTAACGAATTATCAAAATACCTTATAATATGTTAAAATTATCAAAATACCTTATGTTTGTTAAATTAACATAAAAGGAAATGGTAAGTGATGCTATGTTTGTTAAGAATGCATAAAATAGAGAGGTAAGTCCATTAAGTCACATGAAAAATTGGGGGTAAAAAGTTAAAAAAAACATTTTTTTCAAAGGTGAGGAGACCGTGTATGGGCCCACATAAAACTGTAGGTATCACATTTCGCTGGTGTATATCTATGAATATTTTGTAGGAGTAGTTTAATGTTTTCCTGCAAAATTACTGTAATAAGAGAAGTATGTCTGAAACTTAACCTTTTCTTATCGACGTATTACATTTTAATATTGTCTGATACATTGCGATTTTATGCAGTAAAGTGTTTGTGTTATCCATCCACGGCAACCAATAATTAGGGACGAAACAATCGGTCACAACAAAAACCATAACAGTCTCAATCAATCATGCAAAGCCACATAGATTGTTGTGGTTGGCAGGGGCGAACACAGGGGGATGTCTGGCCCTGCACCGCTCCAAATGTTCACATATAGGTTCATTTTAATATATGGGATTGGCCCCTACAACTGTCGTGGTTGAAAAAATTCTTAAAATTTCAAGTTATCAATCATTTTTTTGTCACGTTTATAAAATTACTCGGCAACTACATGCAATATAACAATATATATTTATGAAATATACTTTTTGTTAAATGTAAGAACACATATGGTTTGGCCCCAACTACGTACAAATTCTTCATCCGCCACTGGGTGTTGGTATTTTGATGACCTGTTGTTTTGTCCCTTTGTTGGTGCAATATAAACGTGGACTACTTTTCAAATTGACATTGTGAAGGAAAGCATGCATTGTATCCATCTCTTACACTCTAGCAGTGATTTGAAGAACAAATAAGGGAGAAAAAGATGAGATCGGATGAAAAGGAAGGGAAATTTTCAAAAAAAAATCCCAACCTTTGATCCAAATATCAAAAATACTCCCAAACTTACAATATTATCCCCTGTACTCCCAAATTTCACTTCCATTATCAAACATACTCCCACCATCTGGATCTGTTACCTCACTAATAGGAAATGCTGAGTTGGAGCTTAATAGACCCCAAGTCACCACCGCCATTGACCTTTCCCCAGAATATAAAAATCGCTTGTCGGTCTCAAGTCGGTTGGCTGCCGACTAGCGACTAGGGGATTAGTCGGGGATTAATCAACTAGTCGAATTTTCAATTTTTTTTAAATATATATTCGCTTTCATCCTTCATAAGATTTGAGTAAGTAGAATAACATAAGTAGCAAATCATCAAACAAAAACATGGAAACTAAGTAAAACAATTGATTTTGGCAAAGTTTTTTCACCTACAATTATTATTTCACTGTTAAGTAAAAAAAACAGAAGCAAATACAAGCAGTTTTAGCAGTCCTCTCATTTACTGAAAAAAAGAAAAAGAAAAAAAGAGAGAGAGACATTTTAATAGTCCTCTCATATACTGAAAAAAAGAAAAAGAAAAAAAAAGAGTAAAAAGAGAGGACATATAGTCTGATAGTAAAAAAAAAACCAAAAAACAGAGAGTAAGAGAGAGAGAGAGAGAAGAGCAGAAGGGGGAGAGAGAGAGAGAGAGAGGCGAGCTGGATGGGAGATCGAGAGAGAGGTCTGAGGAAGAAGAAGAATAGACTGTCTGAGGAAGAAGAAGATCGACTCACCAGCAGTAGCACTGTAGCAGACTAGCAATCACCGACTCACCAACAGTAGCAGTCGATCGGGTAAGAAGAGGGGATTTAGGTACCCATCCAAAAATTTACATTTCGGCCCCAAAAACATAAAATATTATGTTTTTTGCCCCGATTTTTTCCAATATGTTCCGACTTTTTTCGATTTCCCGATTTACTCCGACTGGACGACTACGGCGACTGGGCGACTAGTCGCCGACTGGAGCTCGACTAAGTCGGCCAGTGACTAAATCAATCGACTAGGCCCTAGTCGACTCGGTGAGACCCCGACCCCCGCCAACTTGGCCGACTTTTAGAACACTGATAAAAATAACCCACCTTTTATTTCATTTTACAGACACCCTCTCTATTTCTCTTCCTCTTCTCTACCAACTGGAACCCCTCTCTCTCTCTCTCTCTCTCTCTCTCTCTCTCTCTCTCTCTCTCTCTCTCTCTCTCTCTCCAATCTTTCTCTATCTCAATCTAATCCCTCACGACTTGGGGTTTCAAAATAGGGAATTCTGAAAAATTCTCCTATATTCGCTGCACTTTCTGGCGGCGACTAGCGCGGTGGTTGACGACGGTAGTGACGGTGGTTTACATTTGTGGTAACAGTGGGTTGGCAAGCTAAGGTAAGGGTCTCTTGTTCCACCAGTTTTGAAGTCGAGTTTGGGGGTGTACAAATTCTGGATTTGGGGTTGCGAAATTGGGTCTTTTGATTGTGGTTTGGGACTAGGGTTTGTGTTGTTGGTGATCTCAGCAGTGGAGGTGGCAGTTGGGGGTGGTTGCAATGCTAATTGGGTGGTTTGTGGTGTTGATTAGCAATGGTGGCGAAGGTCGATGGCAGTGGTTTTTCTTTGGGAAGAAGATAGCTTTTTCTTTAAAAAAATAAAATAAAATAGGCCCAAAACGACGTCGTTTAAGGCCACTTAACAGTTATTGGGGTCCGTTTAGTTCCAACTCAGCATTTCCTGTTAGTGAGGTAACAGATCCAGACGGTGGGAGTATATTTGATAACTGAAGTGAAATTTTGGAGTACGGTTGAAAAAATTGTAAGTATGGGAGTATTTTTTATATTTTGGGTCAAAGTTTGGAGGATTTTTTGAAATTTTTCCGAAAAGGTAAGCTGGTTTGGATTTGACTCGATCGGTATGGGATATCAACTTTTCCTAGTGAGATTAATTTGCACCATTTGGTCAAAAGCTTCAAAGATTAAAAAAAAGAAAAGAAAATTTGAATAGATTGGAGAAAGAAGAAAGGGACTTTATGGTTGGTATTACCAAGTCAAATTTGATTTTCCGTTATTTGTTTTCTATTTACGATACATGAATTAACCATTTTCACTACTGTCAAATCACTTTACAGGAATATTAGTTAATTCCTTATTTTTCTAGGTCAAGAAAAAAATAATAGAAGGCGATGGAAAGCGAAATTCATATATATGACTCATGCCCTGTACAAAAATAATATGTCAATTCTGTATTTACTTGAAAACAGTAAATTAGTAAATGGAGAATTTGTAAACTTGGATCCTTGATATGTTTTTGAGATTAATATTAATTCATTATATTGCTATGTGTCATTTCATTCACTGTAAAGAATTCCGGCACTGTAATTATTAATTAAAATTGATTAGGTCTCAATTTGTTTATCTGTTTAGTTCTGAGACCGAGGGATATCCCGAAAAGTACAAATTAAAATAATAAGTTGTACGAAATACGCTATCATTCTAAAATTAGTAATGTTACGTGCACACCATATTCGCGCACACCATATTCACGCACACCAGCTCATCAGACCGTCCAAACGCTTTTTGGACGGTCTGGATTTGAAACCGGTCATAAAGGTCATAAATGTTTTATGACCGGTTTCAAATCCAAACCGTCTAAAAAGTGTTTGGACGGTCCGAATGGAGTGTGCACACATGTGGTGTACGCGTGGATTTTTCCTTCTAAAATGATCTCTCACTATGCAAGAAGTTTTCCGAAGCAAAATCGTGCAAATTCTCCCTAAACCCGAAGTGCCTAAATTCAAGTGCCTAAACCTACTATACCCTACCCCAAAGAGCCTAAATCCACTAAAATTGAACCCCAAAATTAAGTCTCCAAACAGGACCCTTGGATGTACCAAGAAATATGAGCAAAACGACGTAGTTTTGCCGCACAATACCTACCGCACAGCGCTTCCCCCGATTCCGCATATGATACACACCCAAAAAGGAGTGTATATTGTAACCTTTCCGGGTGGGGTGAAAAAAAAAAAAAAGAAGGCACATAGCTAGAGGTGTCAAACGGGTCGTGCCGTGCCGGCATGACCCATTTAATTTTGTGTCAATCGTGCTTCGTGCCATGCTATTTTTTAATAGTGTCGTGCCGTACCGGCCCGTTTACTTAATCGCGCCGCTGCGTGCCATGCCATTTTGTAATTGTGTCGTATCGTGTTGTGCCGTGCCCGTGCCGGCACATTTCCGAGTTTCGTCGAATTTTTTTGTATAATCTAGCCAAGTTTCGTCAAATTTTTTGTGTATATCTAATAACTATAGCTTTATTGACTTATTAAAAAGTAGATAACATATAATTCGAATTTTTTTGTATAATCTTGCCGAGTTTTGGCGTATTGATCGAAATTCGCAAAATATTTTTATTGACTTATTAAAAAGTGTATAACATATAATTAGAAAATCAATCATTAAAAATTATTTTTTTGGGTACATTAAAAATTAGTATTCGTTGTGTCGTGCCCCGGGCCGTGCCGTGCCCGACCCACTTCCATGCCATACCCATCTAAAATCGTGCCACGCCACATTTAAACGCGCATGCCATGCCATGCATGTGTCAGCCCAGCCCATTTGAAACCTCTACGCGTAGCCGCCTCTATTGGGTCAATACACGGAACAAATGAAAGATTTCCGGTAATGGAATGAAAAAGATTAGAACAACTGTTTTCTATGCTTGGTTCGTAACATTCACAGGTTCATTCATTTCTTTTTTCTTTTTCTTTTTTCTTTTTTCATGGCTACGGAAATTCATAGGTTCATTCATTTCACCAACATGATTATATACACTAGGGTAAATTACAAATCACCCCCGAGTCATTGCTCAAATACAGTCAAACACCCCACCTTCTTAAATATTAGTGGACTAAAGTACTAAATTCTTTTTGGCTCAAAAATATATGAAAACTCATTGAGGATAGTCACGAATTCTTATGTATTTTTACTTGTTTTGATCGCATTATTCATACTAGTATATGAATTTTGTGTCTATATTGTTGGTCAATAGTGTCAGTGTAATTGAACAACATGCTACTCGTTTCTGTAGCCGCCATTTGAGAAGATAGATAACATAAGGTCACATAGGTGTGAATAGAATTGCAGCAAGTTATGACCATCTGTTACTTAACTCAAATGTAGAGCACTGTAATTGGTTTATCTACACCCTTTAATTTAAAAATGGTTCCATTGAACGAAAAGGAAAGTTTTTTCCTAATCAAAGGGAACTGTGACTGCTTGACTGCTTGTTACTCATTCAACAACATCAGGCAGCAAATTATGGGTGGAAAGAAAACAACGAAAGGGTTGAAAACTAACCACACCATATCAAAATCACGTGTAAAATTAATCCATCTTGATCAATTAGCATAAAGACATAAACGGTGACAATAGCCGTGACGTTTATCCCACAATAACCCCATTTTATTGGGTTAACCCTTTCGCCGACTCTGTCCTTGATTGGAGGACGGTGGCGCTCCCCGCGTGACGGTGAAGCGATGGTATCTTGTTGAAGAAAGGGGTGCAAACGAGTCAAGTCGAGCTCGAGCTCGGCTCGTTTATTAAATGAGCCAAAATCTTGAACTCGGGCTCGGCTTGTTTGTAAATGAGCCGATCCCTTATCGAGCCGAGCCGAGGTAATTTATTTAATGAGTCTTCTAAAACAAGCCGAGCCCATACAAATGAGCCGAGCCGAGCTTTAGCGAACTCATTTACTAAATGAGCCTAAAACTCGAGCTCGAGATCGGTTCGATTACTAAATGAACCGGGCCGAGCCGAGCCACGAGTTGCTCACGAGTAGCTCAGTTTGTTTCCAACCCTAGTTAAAGCTACACCCACTAGATTGCATCACCATAGTGATGAGTTGAACATCCTCCCGGAGCGCATCGAAAATTCTTGTCCCTCTGAAAACACTAAATTATGGTGAATTATACCCCGTGATAATGATATTGCGTTCGTCGAATAACATGATGATATAAATACTCGAGATTTAAATTTTCATTTATCAAAACCATCCCATAAAAACTCGAATGAGTGGACTTAGTAATGAAAAATCTTCGAACCAAAATTTCTTTCACAATTCGGCCCCCTCCAATTTCGATTTCTGGCTCTGCCACTGAATGTATTTGCTCTCTAAGTCAAGCGTGCTCGTAGGAGCTATTGACGTCAGCAATAACCGCTTCGGTACGGGACATTCTGAATAATGCTCAACGGCCGCGTGGTCGAGATCACTTGCCCACCACATGACATCCAAATTATCTTTAACTGTCTCCCAGGTCAGCTCTAAAGTCAAGTCCTTTCAGCCCGAACCAAAACCACTGAACTCGGACTTTTGTCCAATAAGCATTGGGCCATACAAATCAAGTTGGACCATAGGTTTTGGATAAAGTTGAACATCAAAGTCCAAGTAGAGTCGATTCGGCCCAATAATTCGGATTCGCCCACTACAACAACATATTCGTAAATTTATCAAATAAACAGAAAGAAAAAAAAAGTTTAGAATGAGAACCATAAAGTGAAAACTGTGGGAGTGCTTTTCGCCGGAGTGAGCTCTTTGGACCCTCTGAATGGGTGTGAGAGATGGTGGAACGGATCAGTTGTGCATGAACCCTAGCCGCCCGCCGGAGGGGATACCCTGCACACATAGACAACCACGTTAGTGCCTAACCCGGACGGTGGTGGTCCGGGAACGCACTCCGACGGTTAAGTCAGTTACCGGAGAGAAGAAATACACCGGAGATCTAGAGAGAAAAGTGGAGCTACGAGAGTAGTAAATGAGGAGAGAGGGATACCCATTGTGGTAGTTATAGTTGGGTATTTATAGACAGGCTTTCGGTACCCCCACGCTCCCGTCATTCGCGCTTGGAACGACAGCTGATGTGACTTCCGTCTCTGCTGCAGACTCCGCGTCTCGGCTGACGTCATGGCACGTGGGGCTGAGGGGTCATGTCACCTCAAGACATTCCCCATCACCCACGTGACTCTGCAGGTGGCGGTGGCATGGTAGGTGACTGCCGCATTTAATGCCCCATCGTGGAACGTGCACCGTGCCTGACACGCCACCGCCGAACCAAGTACATCCGAGCCCTGCGGGCCGAGGTGAACCGACTCAGCACGCGAGCAGCCCGATCTCTCGAGCGCTCGGAACGTCGATTGGCGGAGCCCCCAAGAGCGATCCGAAGACCAAGCGGAGAGTGTCGCGCCCTCGGCACCTCCGGGTTCGGCGAGAATCATACAAATCTATATTCGTCCCAAACTGGGCATTTGTGCCGACCGCCGCCGGGACCATCCGCTCGGCGGGGACGAGATATGTCGGTCTGCATTCAGTTCCGCAGGCTTCGAGGTGTTGGCCCGTCTACCCTCCCATTATGTAGAGTGGGGCCTTCGCTGATCCTTATGGACCCGGCCGCTACAAAAACCTTTAGAGATGTATATACAGTAGGTGCTGGGAACCAAATTACTACTAAACAACGAAAAAGGTTTTTGAAATCTCCTCTGATAGTTTAGCCCATGTAGTTTTGTCACGTTGAGTCAAATTTCTGTGTCTTTACTTTTCATCTGAACATCAATTAAGAGAAGAAAGCTATAAATTGATTTAAAAATTCCTCTTTGCCTACATTAGTTAAAAATACAAAAAATTCTCATATGCTCACATCTCTTGGTTTTCTTTTACACATGACATGCCTAAACTACATGAAAGACCATTTCTGAAAATTCACTTTATTGGGAGAAAAATACAGCAAATTCTATCTTTTGCATCATGCTTATATCACTTCTCCCTCATAATACAAACTAATACATTATTATTTATATCTTAAATGTTGATAATCATATAGGAGTAGTAGTTATTTGCAAGAAATATATTTAATTTATAGGATGGAGACATGTTATCCAGAAGAGGGACATTTCGTTTTTGTGTGTGGATTATGTAAGGGTGACACAAAACAGATAAGACATCCTCATCAGGGGAGGCAAATCTCTCTGATGGCTAAGTTGTTGAGTGAAAGGGGAAAAAAACCCCCAAAATCAGACTCAACAAATTTTTTGTAAATCTGCAAAACTAATAACTTTGCTACAGTAACTCGGTAAATCTTTTGAGGCACTATTCACGGGTTAAAGCAATTCTCTCTCCTGACTTCCCTCTCTCTCCGTCTTCTCCTTTCAATCTCCTTTTTTTTATTACTTTTTAATTTTGAGTGAATTTAGAATAGAGAATCTGATTTTGTGAGTTTTTGAAAAAGTGACTCATTAATTTATAAAAGATGTTTTTGAGGTTAAATTTGGCCCAATTTTTATTGAGTCTGACGAGGATGCTCTTAATGGAATGGAATGTGTACATATTGTTGGAGAGATGAGGAGAATTGAAAGGTGAGCTATTTTCATATGGGGCGGTTGCTGAAGTGGGGAGGACTTTTGTTTTTTTGAAGTGAAGAGAGAGAATTTAGAAAGAGCATGAGATTGTTGACTTGACCTTTGTTGTATCCATGATATAGTGACATAAAGCATGGTCTTTGGTATCGTTATTGGAGGTCATTATCAGTGCAGAGGAGGGCAGGTTTTTTGTTAGGTGTGTTTACTTACAAAAAGGATCTTTTAGATGTCGACAATCATGCATTGATTTGTCAAAGTAAAGCTTTGTTTGGATTTAGAATTTGTAATAGGATTTTTGGGTTTGGAGTTGGTGTTGTGCATCCAGTGCACAGCATGCATGCTGTGCACAATCCTCGCTGTCTTTTCAGCAATCCAATGGTCTAGATTGAATCCGAGCCTTGCAACATCCAGAGCCGTTCAACGCAAAATTCTATTTGGACCATTGGATCGCCAAATGGAGGGCGAGGATCATGCATATCACGCAGTGCAAAACACCAACATCGAACCCAGGATTTTTGTAGATAAACTAAAATGATATCACCATGAAGAAGGGAAAAAAACCAACTTATTCGCTACTTGGTGTAATCTGATAGTACTTTTTTTTTTACTGTTTTTAATTAATTTAATTGATACTTTTTTTAATTAATTTAATCAATTATTTTGCGATCTATGAAACAAACACGGCCTTAAGGTAATAGGGACAAAATACCTTTCCCAGCACATGATGAAGCCAATGACTCTAAAATGGTATGCATGATCCCCAAGACTCGTTCAAAGGTACCTTTCTTTTTTGATAATAAGGTACCTTTCAATTTGTAAGTTTTTGAAAATACTTTTGGTTACCCTGGCCCACTTTCCAGTCAAGCCAATGACTCTCTAAAAGGTATGCCTGATCCCCAAGACTTTCAAAGCTAGTTTTCTAAGAAGAATCCTTTGTCATTTCACTTGAAAGTGTACATTTAAGTGGTATTCTTAAAGTAGACAATAGAAGCAGCTATTGAAGTGAAGGTGAGATTACGCTAATGAACTTCATATGTTTCACAAACATACACTAAGGTACTTTTTTTATGATTTGTTCCCTTTTTTAGTTCAACTAGTTTCGTGCGGTAACAAGTACCCTAACCATTAATTCCTTCATACTAATGTTAATACTACGTTACACGGTCGTAGATACAACTAAACCCCGAAAGCTAGCTATTGAAATGAAGGTGTAATAATCATATATTCGTACTCCTATTATTTTGATAATCCAGATCGGTGGGATCTTTTTATATCTTCCAAAAAGAAGAAAAAAAAATTGTATTGACTTAAAAGTCAGTTTTGAAACAATTAGTCAACATGATCATGATGAATTTAGACAATGTTTGCATTAGTGGCTTAAAAACCTCTTGTGTAAATGGTGGAATGATAGAATTTCAGAAAGATGTAAAAGCATTGGAACTTTTATTCTAGTCGTAAATATTTTTGGCTTTCTTTAAATTGTGGATATGTGAAAAAATAAGCAGTTTTCTACAAATCAAAAAATTAAAAAAAATTAAAAAATTAAAAAAGACTTGTACACTTCAACCATACTCACAAGTTTTTTTTTTTTTTTAAAATGAGAGTAAGAGGGTAATTTTATTCACGCACACACCTAGGCCATTGCTGACTAAGGATAGGTGGACCCATTAAACGCTTGAGCAGTCTTCTAAAGAACTCCAGTGAATTACGTACATAATTGAATTGTACTAGTAATTTGGGACCCAATTCACCTAACCTTCTATAGACACGTTTACTTTGCGAAAGCAACATATACACATAGATATTCGAAAAATACGCAATCCAAATTCTAAAGAACAATTTTATTGAGAAGAGTGAATATAAATTACATGAACAGAAATGTTCGAAAATTAACAAAAACGAAATACAAACGATTTTAGCTCGTTTAGTTAACGAACTGCTTAAAAAACCACTTTCTCTTCGAAAAAAGCTCGATTACATTAGCTCATGGCTCGGCTCGTTTAAGAAGACTCGTTAAGTAAATTACCCTGACTCGGCTCGATAAGGGTTCGGCTCGTTTATGACCGAGCCGAGCTCGAGCTCGATTTTTTAGCTCGTTTAGTTAACGAGCCGAGCTCGAACTCTACAAAGCTCGGCTCGGCTCGGCTCGGCTCGTTTGCACCCCTTAATATACACATAGATGTTGGAAAAAATTTTATTGAGAACAGTGAATATAAATTACATGAACAGAAATGTAACAAAATTAACAGAAACGAATACAAACAGTAGATTGGCCGAGTCGTGTGAAACCACACTCTCCTAAACAAATATGCGCCGCCTACCGTGGGTGTTGTAGGATAAACCGACGTCTTCGTCCCAGGATAAAACGCCTAGTACTACCACCACCGTTGATAGCCTTGGCGAACTGATTGACGTCTGCCTCTCTCTCTCTCAAAGACGATTTTCAAAGCTTGGATGTTAGAAGAATTTCTGGTGTCGGAAACAAAGGCCAAAGCTGCCTTTATATAGCCGAAGGAGGAGCTAAAAAACATCACTACGGGTATTATGGAGGAGCCTCCCCATTCATTAGGCAAATTAAATTCTGCAATTCAATTCTGTAACCTGTAACTCCTGCCTTAAATTCGAATTTGAATGTGATATGAATTCTGCCAGAACCACGACTTTCATAAGGGGAGTTACCCAGCGTTTATTGCGTAGCGTTTGAATCCGTGGGGTTGATTCGGTTGCCTCGGGAAACCCTCTGAGTTTCCCGGTTTCATTCACATATTTCCAACAAATAGATACATAATAAACGGAGAGAGTGAGAGAGAGAGAAAAACTGTCAAAAAGCCTAAGGATCCGTAAGCCGCCTATCTCTCTTCTCTTCTGTTTTGAGGTGTCGACAATGTGAAAGGAGGTCCGGTATCAAGCGGGTGGAGAAATTGCACGGTCAACAGTCCCAAAAACAACAAGGGTTGCACAGTGTAGACTCCAAAATAGGGGCCTTGTATTTGTTTATTTGCCTCTCACGAGGTAAAAACCTAGAATCATTAATTGGAGTGGGAATATTCCTTCTTAATTTCTATAACTAAATTAAAATTCTCATAGATTCTCTTTTATTGTTTTATATATTCTCACGTTTTATTTGGGTTTGAACTACGTACAACTATTTTCTTTGTAATCAAACTGAAGATCGCAACTTCAAATTAAGATAGATTGAAACAAATTTGAGATATATAACGAGGTCTAATTTAGTCAAAAGAAGTTAAGTATTGAAATTTATTAACCTCAACGGGTTGGCAAAGTGGTCATGCTTTGAGATTTAAGAGTTTGTTCCCACCTAAGGTCTCAAATTCGATTTCATTTGCCAACAGAATCCTTGAGGCACCCTGTCAGAGCTCCGGAATCAGTCAATTTATTGAATTTTATCAAGTAGTATTGCTTTATTGTAGTCATTTTTATTAAATCTATCGCTCAGCATAAGGGCCGTGCTGAATTTATTGAGCATGAGTGGTACGGTAGTTTTAGATAATTATAGCTGGGGTCCCCAATTAAAAGCATTACCTTCTCATTTTCTACTAACCCCTTCCAGTCTACCCCAATTCGCGTTGCCAGATTAGCATTTCTGTGTGGCTATCTTCTCCTTCAAAATTTACCTGTTTGAAAAGATCCTTCCTTTTTCTTTTCTTTTTTTTTATCAAATCGTGACATGTAATTCAGCTGTGCGTCATAATGAATTCAGACAACAAATCGATTTACCTCCTCGAGAAAATTTATGAAATACTACGGTATCAAGTCGAATAAATTGACTTAAAAAAAAATTGCTCAAATCATTCGAGACTAATTTTGTTATCTTAGGATCTCATTCTTTCATTTATGTTTATCAAATATCTACGTCGATCTTCAATCCGCGTTGTAAAAATCGCCATCCATCTTGCTCTTAATTCTATATATATGTGTGTGCGCGCATATTAAAGGGTCAACACATACCCCAATCATTATGAGCCATCTACTCCACTTGGAATTAATGTTCCATAGGTCAATGTTTGAAGTTTTCAAACGCCATTGGCTATGTATATTTTATTTAAACAAATTTATTTATTTATTTAAAGGGAAACTATTATTATATTTTCAGCTAAAAGAGTCAGCAAGTAAAAATGCAAAGCCATATCTTTGTCTCCTATATGCGAATTGAGCTTCAAATGTGAAAGGACTTTGTTTGATAAGATTCTCTCATGCGTCAGAATATATTTGACCCATTCCAACACCCAAACCATTAATTCCTTTGGCTTATCATTTCGTTTTCCAGTTACTGTCTTGCTTTTTAATTATGAGTCCCGTATTCAAGTTGGATGAAACTGAAGGAAAAAAAAAATTAAGAAAAATTTAAATAGTCATCCTATTTCCAGACCCTACTTACGTTGGTATCCAGGACATCATCGTCATTTAAGTTCTCATCCTGAAATTGCAAAAATGCTCCATTCCGCCCTTATTAATTAAGAAAAATGCTAATCTCAGCCCAAATGGTAGAGGATAATAAACGTAATGTGCATTGATATCTGAACTAGTTTGTCATTATATACATATTGTTTTTGATTGGCAATAAAATTTATTATTGAAACTTCACAAGGGTACATCAAGTAGGGGGAGAGGGGAGGGGATTCCAACCAAAGTTGAAGAAATTAAAAAAAAAACCCCAATGGGACACAGTCCAAAAAAACACCTGAGGGGCAAAGCCCGTAAACACCTAATGGCCTAGCCTAGAATAACACAGTGAAGCCCATAGCATCAAAGACATACCAAATACAACAAAGAAGCCCAAAACCAACAGCCCAATGAAAGGAAACCCTAGCACCCTGCTGCCACTCCACAAACCCAGCGCCGGCCACCACCCACTCCACCTCCATTCCACCACCACCACACCACCCAAAACAAATCACCCACCCCTTGTCATTAGGCCCAAAACAGTCTCATCCAACAATGAGAAAACTAACAGGTGAGAGTGAGCTGGAATAGGTCCAGAGGCAGAGAAAGCAAGCCCTGATGCCGTTAAGCAAAAACAATAACATCCAACAATGAATTCCATGGGGAAAATGCCTGTGATAAAGTGGATCAAGACGACGAAGAGGAAGATCGGAAGGGGGAGAAGGTCGTCCTCCCCTCCCACCACCATAGCAGGCCAAAGACCTAAGGGGAGGGGGAAGATGAACAGGTGTGGTGGCTGCTAGGTTAGATTGTTTTAGAGAGAGAGAGAGAGAGAGAGAGAGAGAGAGAGAGAGAGAGAGAGAGAGAGAGAGAGAGAGAGAGAAGAGCTGGTAGGGCCGACTTGTCATTATATACATATTATCATCCACCTATTGGGTGGAGGTTAACAAGATTGGCTTTGGTTTTCATGTTAGATTGGCTTTAGTGGACATTTTAATGCTTTTTTTTTTTTTTTTTTGAAATTTTAGATTTCTATTTGTGAGACTTGCACCCCACTGCATGCTTCTCCATTTTCCGGAACTTGCCCTTTGCACTAGATGAACTTGCTCCCGTTATTTTATAGACTTATTTATTCTTTTTGTGCGACTTTCACCCACACACACACACTTGAAAAATCAATCCTCCCCCCAAAACTCATTTCAATTTCCATACGCTCATTGTGTTGTAATTTTTATTATTAAATGACTTGGTCCCGACCCATGTAGGTTCTTGTGTTTTGATGTATATTCTAGAACGACTTGGTCTCTACACATGTTGTAGTTGCTTTATACCTATATTTTTCGTAATAAATAAATAATGTGCTAAAATCAAACGTCATCTGTCATCCTAGCGTTGTGATCTTTCTACAAGCTCGTCTGTGTTGTGATCTTTATTTACAATGACTTGCTCCCGACCCATGTTATAGTTGTTTTGTAATCAGAGTTAACTTGGACCCAACCCATCAGGACTCACCCCTCTCTCACTCGTTTCATCCAACATCTTCAACGCATCCTCCAGACATCCACTCTTCATGAGTCCATAAATCACAGTCCCATAACTGAAAACGTCAAGCTTCAACCCCACGCCCACATCCATCCTAACAACTCTTTCCCCTCATTGAATCGTCTCTTCTTACGCGAAATCTTAATCAAAACATTACGAGTCTCCAAATTCGACACACATTTTTTCCAAATACTTAAAAAACAACTCGTTGGTAAGAAAACAATTCTGCTCTTCCCATTGCGGCTTTTGTATGGGTTTAATTGGTGATTGAAGGAATGGCAATGCCGGCGACCTCCATGTTCGAATCGTCAATCACTACGACCTCCTTGTTGGAATCGTCAATCGATAGCATTTTTTCTATTGTTGAAAATTGACCCCACAACTCAAAAATGTTGCTTCGCCCATGCTAATAGCCCCATTAAATAGAGAAATAACCCAATAAATATAAGCGGAAATGGAATCCTAAGAAACACTTCTCAGTTAAGCCGGCTCCAAATCAGAAAGGGCTGTGCTCACCAAGAGTGGAGATTTTTGTTGGATTGCTTTACAGAATAAGGCCCTCACTGGTTCAGACCTTGCTTCCAGAAACATTATTGATCCTTTGGATTTGGATGATTCTTTGTGACCCTATATTTGGACCAAGTGAAAACTCAGCTATTGAAGCAATGGAGGTGGCTGACCTTGTAAAGACCAGAGTTGCTCTCTGGATCAAGGTAAAATTCAATTTTGGAGTATACAGAGTGGAAGACTTCCAAGCATCGTCTTTGAGTGAGGGCATTCGTAGATTCAGCCTCTGATGCTTTCTTAGGGTTTCTTTTTTTTCTTTTTCTTTTTCTGGTCTCATCCAATGGAGCATTGGCTGTTTTCCAGTTTTTCCTGTTTTTTGTCTTCCATGTTTTCGGTTTTTTTTTTTTTTTTTGGCTTTGTTTCTGTCTTCCAACTAAGTTTTTTCTGTCTTCCAAATAAATCATTAAAAGGACATCATATTATTATGCTTGGGAAAGAGATTTCTAGAAATGATGAATACCCTCAATCGTACTTCATACATCGCAGCCATCAGATGGACCAGAAACTATACAGTCGACATATAAAAACTTCTAACACCTGTAAAATGCTAAAACTTCTGTATACCCAAAATGCTGTACAGTACAGAAGCGGGAAAAAAGCTTCTCTATTTGGCACTTCCTAAGGGTATTTATCAGGAGGAAATATGGAGCGGCGGAGTTGCTATTTCTTGCCCTCCAACTTGGAAGGAAAAAAAAAACACCGCGGTAACTCAATGATGTCCTTCCATGAGATCAGCAAGAGTAATCTTGCCACCCTTGCCGGTGTCTAGTCGGTCAAACGTCTTGCAGATCTGCAAGATGTCTTTGTCTGAAACCTTTCCCATCTCCTTAAGCTTGTATATAACGTATTCCGATTTACTGCAAAATATTCTCAAGTCAGCTCGATGTGTATGTACTTGAAGTCTTAGGACTCCAATCAAATGGTGGTGCAAATGGTCAAAATGGCTTAAGTAGAAGATTTCAAGCACGAAATGAGAAGGCTCGCACCTCATTTAAAGATCACATAACCTAAAATCCACCATATTAACACAATTATTTGTAAGTCAGAAAAATGCAAGTATTGCCTTCTCGGGAGCCATCAATTTAAAGACTACAAAGACATCAACCAATAGATAATCACGATACACAACAAACTAGCAAGAAAATCATTACTGCACAAACATACAGAGGAACAGAAAAAGGGAAAAAAATATCACAGAAATAACACACAACTTTTCCACACAAAAAAAAAAAAGGAGACCTACACGAGCAGTAGAACAAAGACTTGTAGGATGTGATGGAACACCAGAAAAAAAAGTATTCTTCAAAATGGGTTGTCCTGAGGTTTCCAAATATTACCATGCAACTTTTCCATTCTTAATGAAAAGGTAGAAGCAGAGAAGTTAGTGGCAGGAAGGGGCGTGAATAGCCCCAACTCTGGAACAATTTACTAGCTAAGAGATACGAAGCGGATTCATCGATACAATTATCTATTTTAAGACAAAACTCAATCATCAAATCTAATGTCTCGATCAATCATATGGCCTCCATATATGTCAAAAATGATATTGCATTATAGGCACAACAGGTCTACTAGGAACTGTTATTGACAACAAATCACTTGGGTAAACAACCCTACTAGCTGAAAGAGTTTACCAGTACAAATAACTAAGTAAACAAAACTAGCAACCTCTTATACAACAAGGTTAAGCCCCTTCCATACCTCTATCCTCTATACCTAAGAAGCACAGATAGGGACACGACACGACACGACACGGATATACGGATACATAATTTTTCCAAAGACTAGGACACGATACGTTGGGGGATACGTAATATAATATTATATTTATAAACCTAAAAAACTGAGAAAAACCATAAAAAGAAAATATAAAAACAGAATAAAAATTCTTAGGGCTGATTTGGGTTTAACATTGAAGGTAGCAGCAATGACTAATTTTGTTACGGGACAGTTGATGTTGACATCGATCTATAATAGCCCGCTCCATGAAGGATTAGTTCAACCTTATAGCATCATTATGCTATTTCTAGGCTCATTTATTGTTCAACTCTTCTGGACTAGTCGAAAAACTTTGCGCAACAGGAGCTTTTTGGATCCGAACGATCTTATCACTAAAAGAAAGCACGTGCTCCGCCTTTAATTGGAATTTATTATGAATTTCTTTGTGCAATTATGCAACCCGTACCTTGAACCTAATTCAATGAGCCCCAGATTAGTCAACTTTTGTCTCTCTCGCTATAACGACGACAACAAAAAGAAGATCTTATTTTGGGAAATACATTCAGGTTGTGTTTGGTTTGAGTTTTTAGTTTTGGTTTTTATAATGATTAGAGGGAGAAATAGGGATAATAATTTAAAAAATAGGTATTAATGATTGGAGAGAGATAGAGAGAAAAATAAAAAAAAAATATTTAAAAATAGGAGTAATAATTGAATAATAATTGAGAAAACCGGTTCTTGAAAACCAAAACGAACAAGACCTCAACCAACTCCAATCCTTTTACCCATTAACATCTTAGAAGATTTCGCAAAACCTTTATCACTTAGTTTTCGACTTTTCGGGAATATATTAGCCGACGAATTAATAGTTGTTGTTCTTGTTTCTTTAGTCCATATAGTGGTTATGTGTATTACACTTTTTACCCCTTACTTATTGGGTATCGCTTTATTATTCTATTTAAATTTAAAAATTACAGTTTTACCCCATTTCAAGTTATATAAATTGTGTTTTGACCTAGATTGTCCCAAAACGTATCCGTAGTGTGTCGGAGCGTATCGGAAAACGTGTCAAAGTGTATCAGAAAACGTATCTGAGCGTATCGGAAAACGTATCCGACTCCGGAAAAATAATTAAATATTCGGATACCTATTTTCACATATCAAGAACGTATCCAAGCGTATCAGTGTCTGATAGGTCCAAGATATGGATTCATTTACCCCGGGAGAGTGTCCGTGCTTCTTAGCACTATACCCGTCAAGACTCTATTTTTTTAGTTCCAATTCGGGTCCATAACAATTATCCAAATCATTCATCTCTATAAAAAATTAGGTTGATTGGAGTTAACCCTTATACGATGGCCCGACCTGCCAAGGAAAGTCTAATCTAAATCTAGTATAGTCCCACAAGAATTTGTCCTCAGGTGCCCCAAACGCACCAAAAGTGCACTACATTGGACTTAGGGCATCTCCAACCCATACTCTATTTCTTAATCTTTTGGACGAAAGTTTCACTCCAACCAATCCTCCATTTCTCCCTCCATTTGAGACTATTGAGTTTCATACTCCAAATATGGAGTATCAAAAAAGTAAGGAGGATCTTCTCCATTTCACTAGTCACGTTTTTTAATTCGTATTTCATTCATCAAATGAGTATTTGTACATATATTTCCTATTAAAATTGTACCATTCAAAATATATTCACAATACCTTCAAAATAAGATCAATATTGAATATTTTTAGTAAAAGTTCGAAAAATACCAATTGCAATTCGGAGGGAAAATGATAAATGTTTGAGATTTGAAGTGAATCTTTTGAAAAATGGAGGTAGAAATAGAAAATTGGGTTGGAGTTGGCTTTACTTCAAAATCACTTTTTCAATAAAATCCATTATTTGGATACTCTCAAATAGAGGTAAAAATGGAGTATTGGATTGGAGATGCTCTTAGGTTATCGCAGGTTCATATGCTCGCTCTAGCTATCTGGAATAACACCGATATCTGTTGTCCATGAGCAAACACTACACGGGCCTCAAATGTCTGAGAGTCGACCATAACCATCCACCACCCTTTTAGGAGAAAGGCTCCCTGTTCTGATCCTTTGGACGTGCCCTTAGCCCTCACTGGTTTGTCCTACGCCACACCATACACACGAAAGACCTTTGTGTTAGCCTTGATGCCACTCCCTTCCAGCTCCACAAACTAGAATACAACCCGCAAGTAACTTTGAGTCAACTTTAAGACTACTTTTCTCTATATATCTCCCTCGCGGCTTTTATCACAATTAAAATGGAAAGATCATAATGCACAATGAGTGATCAACTGGTGTAGGACGTGAGTTGTTTTGCCAAACTATGAAAGAAGAATACTCACATCTGTTTGTATGAAAACAAATGGGCGTCTTCAACGAATATAGATGAAGTAGGAAAGCTATGTCACTGGGGCTATAACCAATTTTGCAAGTTGTTTCAACTTTTGAACGGTAAACATGAACATTTGAGAGATTGAGGGGGACGAGATAATGTGACAAATATGGATCTAAGATGAACGATATCTAAACTGTTAGAATTATTGCCAGAAGTAAGTGCATTAAATACCTTCCAAATAAGACTTCACCTTCTAGGATGTACCTTCAACTAGAGCATACATAAACAGGGGCGGACCTAGTATTGGGGGTGGGTAGGTGCCACCCCCATCCCAGTTTCAAGCCAAAAAAAAATTTACCTAAGGTAATTTTGTTAGGCACCTACACTGGCTTCTGAGAACTTTATATATTATCCAGATAATGTAAAGATCAATTTTTATATAAAAAGGAAATATCAATAATATTGTAATGACTTTCATTTGAATACCACAAGAAAGTTGCTCCAATACTTAAATTCTTTTCAATAAAAAGTCCGCAACACCATATAATAATATCAATATACACGTAACCTTCCTCTTCACATTTTCCGACAACACTCAACCACAAAAGTGGAATCCTATCGATAGTGCCACTCTTGAATTTTAATCTTGGCTCCACCACTCTATATATATACAAAAAAAAAATGCAAGATAACACTTTTTTTTTGGGTAACTTTAGCTAGAAATAGAAAAAAGGATAACCGGATATACAGCCTACAAGGAGCATTCCCCAGGAGGAAAAGAAAGAAATGGGAAAAACTATAACCTAACCGCAGCATGGCCGATGTCCAACAAAGCTCAAAGCACACTTCAAAGAAGTAACACAAAAAACACCATAACAAAAGAAGGTATGCGAGCCTCAAGAACTAAACTCTTGAAGCTTTTAGCATCTTGATTTTCTCCTAAAACTTCTTTCTATTTTCAACTCTAGCAGGTGAAGAAGTTGAGAAATCACCCACCAACTAGTTCAAATTATGTCGAGGTCCAATTGAAATCGCCATCCAAAGGGATTCTTGGAGGCTCTTGAAAACGTGTAGACCGACGGAGAGCCACGGGGGGAGGCTCTTGTTGATTACTACCATGACCATGGAGAATTGGGAGAGCCTCGCAAGATGTAGCCCCTGTATCATCTTTCTTGGATACCTTCACAGAGGAGGCGCCCGAATCCTCACATTTCTCAAGAACGCCAATCACCCCTTTCTATGAAGTACAATTCTCAGTCTCCACAAATATGAGGAAAACTAAAAATCCAAAAAAAAAAAAAAAAAAAAGGGCAAATAAGCGTGTATTGCCTGAAATTCTTTTTTCCTCTTTGAATTCTGCTATAAGAGTACATCTCCATGTCCACCACCCATGCCAACCAATACCATTGTGCTCTATGTCCATCTCTCTCCCCCAAACTCTTACTGATATCCTAAGCCACCGCCTCCAATACCATCCCCATTGACATTATCATCATTCACCATTCCCATAGATATCAACCAAGCTGAAAATCGCAATTGTTTATGAATACTATCAGACCATAATCATCACCCCTAAGACCAAAACCCAACTTCAATGAATTCAACCACCTTGAGAAATACCATGTCCAACAATACCAAAGCTACAATTGATTTAGGTCCTAGACCTGAACTCAGCCAGCGACATTGAATTACAAACAATCGTTGCCGACAGTTATGCCTATGATGTCAATCAATATAACGCCAATCAATATCTGGTTTGGGTAGAAATAAGGTGGGGGGAAAATATGAACAAACTTATATGAAGGTTTAAAAGTCTCCACATGTCAGAATTTCCTTTTCGTTAAGTGAAGTAAACCTTTAAGGGGGGAAAAAAACTGAAAAGGTGGCAAACCTGTACATGCTGAAGGTCATAAGCTGTGTGTAGGCATCAACGGGCATAAAAGGAACATTAGAGAGAGAGAGAGAGAGAGAGAGAGTAATCTTCTCTTAGCTAAAGACAGAGAGAAAGAAGCAAGACCAGTACAAAGTTACATGAAGATAACTCGTTTTTTTTTTTTACATGAACATGAAGCTAACTCGATATCCTAAAAGATCCTCCCATTTTTGCTCCCTCCAAACTATCCGAACACAGAGCAGTAGCCTATCAAGTGTCCTCCTCCTTCACTAGGCAATAAGAATCCCACTTCGCAAGAAGCTCACCCATCGAAGATGACATCACCCAAACCAAAGCAAACAAATTCTAATATCTAAGATCACAAAGCGATTAAGTATAAGATGGTTATAAAACATTATTTTGTCTCTTCCTGAGGCTATTGTAGTCAAGATTCGTAGATGATGCTAATGTCACTCAACTACGGACATTAGAATTCCCCACATGACACGTTTCAGTGGACCTGGACACAAATGACACGTGCAGGCACGAGTTTACTTTTCTTTTGATCATCAGAAAATGCATACAGCCAGGTGTTTGACTATCAAATTAGTCAATTCTCTTGTTCCACAACACCAGGACGTGCAAAATATGGCTATTACTATTTTAAAAAGCTGTCTTATTTATATAATCAAAAGATGTTTAAAAGATGATTTAAAGAACTTGATGAAGAGTAAACGAGTCTAGGAAGTAGGATACCAATAATCAACGATTCGTTCGGACGAATGTTTCTACAAAAAAACTGTTTGGCAATGGATTGTTTGCAAGATACAACCAAAAGTACATTGATGTAATTGTTAATGTCAATCATTCGATGCATGTTGGTTCCACAGCCAAAAAGAAGCAAGCAAATCAAGAAAAAATCTTGTGATACATTGATGAATTTGCAACGTTGGATTATATAGAGACAAATGTAGCTTGACCAAATTTTAGGGTGCAAAGTGCGAGAAATCTCTGTCAACAAGTTTCTTAGAGTTTTTAGTTTTATAGTTTGACCCACATTAAAAATTTTAAAACTTGTGCTTCCATAGCCAAATGTATCCTCATTGTACCCTTCCCGTATCCTAACGTGTCTGTATTTTCTAATACTACAATGACAATAATATGGTAAACAACACTCTCTGAACGCTCCCCCTTCCAACTTGTGGGAATCCTGCTGTCACACCACACTCTCAGAATGCTCTGCCACTCAACCCATCCGACTTGTGCTCTTTGCATCAAATCTTCCGTAATCTCTCCACCATCGCTAACAATTGAGCCAAGATACTTAAAACACTCGCTTCATGGTAACTCCTGATTTTGGAGGGTCCTTTTGTCAACACCAGCACTTTGACTGCCCCTAAACCTGCATTCCATGTACTACTGATCCTAAATCTTATTGACTCCAATGCTTCTCTTCAAGCTTAATTTAGCACTAACACCTCTTCCAGTTTCATCTGCGGAGACAATATCATCCACAAACAACATTCACTATTGGATAATATCCTCAATATCTCTAGTCCATTCATCTATAACTAAAACAAAGGAAGTAAGGACTCAAAGCAAACCCTTACTGTAATCCTACTGTGATTGGGAATTCCAACTCAGAGAGATTTTTCTAAGATGAAAATTTTGTTCTCAAAATGATGGTCATTCATCTTTGCTTGATCTCCTGAAAGAGAACCAACCGGTTATCCCAATACAAGATCATTCATCCATTGAGCTGAATGTTGTTAACATGGAACTTCGGGTGGTTTACCATGTAACTACAATATCAATCCACCTCAGATTGGTTTACCAATTTTCACTATTCAGTGCTCTAGCAGTATGGACAAGTGCAAAGACAGATTTTGCCAAGATCTCCAAATACTTAGGAATCTAAGATGGCAATGGTTTTCAAAGTTCATCATTCATAGGCTAAAGTCTAAACCGATGAAAGGATATTATGATTCTGGTTAAACTCGCTTTCGAGCTAAAATTTCCTTTAAAATTAGAACGACATTGGTTGAAAGTCAAAAGCAACATCTTCAAGTCTCTCAAACAAGTTACGTAAAAAAGCGCTACAATTGCACATTTTCAGCTAATCTCCTTCAAATTGTTGGAAGGGTGAAAAGTTGTGTGGAATGATTCATCAAAGAAATAAAAAAATCACATGCTTTGATCTTTCCAAAAGAATTTACACCTTTTAGACTTTATCTATCGAGATTTCATGACTTCATCTATCGAGATTTCAAGACTTCATCCATGGTGAATTTTTCAGGATTTCCATATCATCAAAAAACCCGCTTGTCAGAATAAAGCAAAGGAAAAACACACCAGCATACCCTACAAGATCTTAGAATAAGATGATGTCAGTGTCACATGAGTTCCCATACTTCCGTATAAGCAAATGCTCGCGATTATATTACTGCTAAACTCCAAGTACCTCATAATTCCAATTCTGGGAGCTAAACATTGCAACCAACAGGCTATGACTAACTTCTCATGAATCTCATGCCACCCAAAATAACCATAACCAAACCAAAACAAGCCGAGCATTAAGACCCAACCCTTAGTTGCATGAAGCACGAGCGGGAGCGGGAGTGGGGATGGGGGAGCGGATAATCATAGAAGTGTGGGAGCGCCGTCGGGAGCATTTAGGAAAAATTAATTAAATATTTTTATGTCTTTTAATATAGTTAAATGTCAAATGTCAAAAAAAAAAATTTATTCCACCTCTTAGATTGAAAAACATAAAATTATTTATACTTTCAATATGAGATTCCAACTGTTCTCCATAACTTAGTTGCATGAAGCTGGGGCGGGAGCGGGAACGGGGGCGAAGGATTATCGGAGCTCCTCTTTCCGGAGGAGGAGCCTTTAGCAATAATACATGAAAATATAAATATGTAATGCAAGCAAATATTAGTATGCTCATTCATGTCAATTGCAAACATTATCTTGGTAACTAAGTTATTAAGGTTATATAAAGTAACTAAGCAAATTTTAAGTTAATATTTTTCTAATATCATATCATTACTTTGTCTTTTCTCTTGCTTGGTATGTTTTGTTTTTGTTTCTTTTGGGATTTGTATGCCCGGGTTCCTTTCTCAATGGGAGCGAGGTTCTAGGAGAGTCTTATGTGGATTTGCCACCCACATAGGAGATTCCTGCAACTAAGACCCAACCACCTAAAATAACCATAACGAATAGAAAGAAAATGTGATTCGATGCGAATCTGAGTGACAAAAAGAATTTGCTCACAAAAAAGAGAGAGAATTTACCTCACAAAACCATTATTGTCAATGTCAGCAGCGAGAAACTGAGAGACCGTCATATCCTGACCAAGCACCCATTTGGCCATCTTTCTATGCCGCTTATCCACTCTTGCCTCGGCCAAGTACAGAAAAGCCCTAGCAACAGCAAGTGTCGATACAAGCAACCAAATTGACGCAAAAAGTCGACCTTTCATGGACGTGAATGCCCTGTCACCATACCCAACTGTCGTAACTGACATGACCGAAAGATAGAATGCATCCAACCATACCAACCTCTCCACATAGTGCATAACAGCGGCTCCAATCCCAATACAAAGAACCACAACACCCAAAGCCAATCCCACCTTCATTCGAATCCTCATCCTCCCTTTCTTCACATCAAACATAATTGACCCTGGCCTGTCCCTATCTGCACCACCTTTTACATGTCTCAAAAGATAATTTTCTTGCACATCGAGCATGTAACTGACCATCCCGGAGAGCAAAATATCGATAAACCCGAACCCCACCAGCACAAACATTATCGAAAATAACTTTGTGGTGGTACTATTAGGGGTAATGTCACCATATCCAATAGTGCACATTGTCACTATGCAAAAATACAAAGCATCAACAACTGGGTGTGTCTCAATGGCAACAAAATCATCTCGATTAAGAGCATATATGATCACACCAAACAGCAAATAGAGAACCAAAAGAATACAAGCCTGCCGAATAATCGAAGAAGAAACAAACTGAGGGGGTTTACCAGCTGAGGGATGCTCAACTTCGTTGATTGTTGCCATGGCAGGGGCAGTTTTGGACCTGTGGAGATTACTTTTGTTCCATCTATAACTGGGATCATTGAACCAAGATTGACTATTTTGTGGGTCTGAATTGGTGGTTGAATCTGAGGAAGAACAAAGAGGGGTGGAGAGTAGTCTTGGAGAATTTACGGTTAGGGTTAGGGCATCAACAAGACTTGAAGATTGATCGTTGGATGATGGAGAAGAGGGCCCAAAGATGAGCCTTTCTTTGAGCTCGGATGGGGTTAGAGGCAAAGGAAGAGAAATTTCATCGTTTTCAGGGAGGGGAAAAAGTGGTGATGGTGGTGATGGTTGCGGCCGTCTAGGGCTAATATATGGAAGAAGTGGCTCTTTCTCCATCTGGGTTCGCCGGGAAACCGCTTCTGGCCGCCAGAATACCAGAAGTAGCGAGGGGTTTGGATTATGTGGCGGTTTTATGACGTGGTGGGTTTAGATGTGGATGATGGAACAGAGAGAAAATTGAACAGAGAATCCTTTTCCAATTATCAAAGTAATCGATTAAATTTAACTATGGGATAACATCATAACAACATACGAACTGCTGGAACTTTCTCCATGTATAGCGAGGTTGACGAATGTTCACAAACTTCAACATGTACTGGAAAATTCTCTCGAGTGATAAGACTCATAAGAGCCTCTCTTTTTCCGATCTTTATCGGCCCTTTGCCAAAGTGAAGAAATTTTTCAGTGCCGAGTGGGTACCACGTGGCACCCGCTCGCGAAATCTGCTGGCCCATTTTGGTTTTGGTTTTTGGACGGATTAAAAGAGAGAAAAGAGAGAGAAACAGGAGAGAGAGGAGGAGAGAGAGGGTTTCAATCTCCGTCCAATACACTTTTGGACGGCCCGGATCGATGATTGAATGTCGATGCACCTGCGTGGGCCGCCACGTGCGTGGTACCCACTCGGTACCCAAAAAAATTTCGCCAAAGTGAGTGAGAAAAGAAAAGAAAAGAAAGGCAGGTGTTTCCCTCAATAGTGAAAAGAAAAGAAATGAGGGTTTTTTTTTTTGTCATTCGTCGTCCCTAATCCTAATCACTTAGACTCCTTCATCTATCACTCTTCCACACATACACCCCCTCATCTTTAAAATCCATCAACCACACCCACTCATCTTTTAACCTATGTGAAATGTCAAACGGCATCTAAAAAACATGTGTTCTGACCATAATACCCCTTTGTATATAAGGGTTGGAGAGTTAGGGTTTTCACTTTTGCAGCCCCAAAATACAATCTAACTCTCTTCTATTCTCTCCTCTCTCTCTATCTCTCTCTCTACGATGAAAGAAAACCCTAACCTCGGTCGATCTGACGTCTGAAAATTGGTCAACTTGAAGGACAATGTTGCATTTCTAAGACGAAGAACTTCAAAACCCATAAGCAAATTCGACAAATACGATTGGGTACGACTCCTATTTTGAAGCAAATATGGTACATTTACAAACCCTAATAAACCCTACATTTGTACTTCATGCTTCGTTTGTAAAGGATTGAATGTTCTTTAGGGTTTTTATTTGTTACAGACGAAGAACCCAAGTTCTCAAACAAATGGGTCTACGAATCAGTATGTGTGTATATATAGATAATGGTGCCCTAAACGCTGGTGATTTTTTAAACCTAATGTTGGTCCCTAGATGGTGGTCCCTTGCGACTATTTTAGTAATTTTTTTAACCCTAAAGGTGTTTCCTTGTTTATAATACACATTGTACCCTTCATACTTTAACCCTAAAAAACGTTATGTTTAGACAGTGGTCCCCCTATGTCACTATGGTTTCCTAAATCTTGTTCCCCCTCTCTGACTTACTTATGGTTATTTGTTTTTGTGTGTTATTTTGTAATTGTCCTGCAGTGTTGTGGATATGGGTGACCAAAAGTGTTACTCTGGTCCCCCTTTTAAATTCCACACACTGTCTATTTATTATTGAACATAGTTACTTATTGTTTGTTGGACCCTTGTTTGTTTTGGATATTTCTGTAGTTTGTCAATATGGGTGACAAAGTTATGACTCTATTGATTCATGTAAGGGGTAGGTTAGTTGTGGAGGGACCGCAAGTGTCTTATGAGGGTGGGGTAGTGGCCACATCTACAGTGCTAGACATTGACAGATTCCATTACTATGACTTACTTGAAATATTGGGTGGGTTAGAATGTTCCAAACAAAGTAAAGTGTTTTTCAAGCTTCCACAAGCCACTCCAACTAATCTTGCACCTCCTAGCACAAGAAGGACCTCCACTTAAAGTTCAAGTGACACTGAATTGGGATATCAAGTGTAGGTTTGATGAAACTGAAACTTTTGTTATGAAGTAAGTATTATGTTTAGGGGGATGTAGTTAATGGTATCTGAAGTAGCAGTACTATGGGTTGAGAACAATGACTAGGAATTGTGAAATGTAATTAATGGATTCCGAACTAGCAGTATCATGTTTGTTGTTGGCATTAGTATTAGGAACTAAGTATCTGGCCTTTTGATTATGAAATGTTGAAAATATGACATGTTATGCCATTTTGAAATGTAATGTTATGCCATTCTGATTTGTGAATTCTGGGTTTGAATTATGAATTCTGGAATTGTGAATTCTAGGTTTGAATTATGAAATGTTATGGCATTCTGAAATGTAAATCTGAGTTGAAGTCTGGTTTTTGTGTTATGTAATTTTCAAGTGTGGAAGTCTGGTTTGTTTTGTGTTATGTAATTTTGAAATGTTCAAGGCTTATATACCAAATGAGATTATGGAGTACAAATAGAATGGTGAAATTCAAACATTACCATACAAACACTTTACATTAGTAGCATTGAAATGAGAGTGTCATTACATTGCATTTTGAAACTCAACTAGGGCTAAACTATGACAGATATTCATGTTCCTTGTGTTAGGAACATTTACAAAGTCCTTACCTAACCACACAACAATGAATATAACTAAAACCCAACAAAACTTTTTCTGGTAGCCCAACACTTTTGTTTCAGCTTCTTTGTATTTTTTTCTCAGCTTCTCATTCTTTCTGGTCAGTGCTTCATTATCTCTTTTCAGCACTTGATTTTCTGCTAGTAGTAATTCTTTCTCCGTGTCCTTTTCGGGATCAAGCCAAAGGAAGAACCCACATGCAGTGGGTTGCTACAGGGGGAAAAAAAAACAAACGTGCATACCATTATAGGAAACCATGGAAGTGTTTAGGGTTTTGAAATTGAAAAAAAAAATTATGCAGGAATTTACCTTATAGTTAATGCAACAAAAAAATCTTCTTCCCCGATTTGGGTCTTGGTTTGAAGCTCGCAGGGGCGCTGGTACCCCACATCCACAAAATGGGCCTTAATATCTAGTGGAGGAAAATGAATGGGGGACTGAGAAATAGAATAGAAGAAGAAGAAGAATGCCTGGTGATGGAGGACAGATGAGGAGGAGAGAGAGATGCAACTGATGGGAGGGAGAGGAGAGAGGAGGGAGGTTTTCGTTTTTCCTTATGAGAGGAGATAAGAGAGCCTTTTATAAGGGGAGGAGTGGAGGAGGAAATGTATGAGGGGCAAAAAAGGGGTTAAAATTTTAGGTATTTTTTTTGCTAGGCAAAAGAAATTTATTAATCCTTGATGGAAAAACAAAGATTAAAAGGACCAAGGGCATAACGGCGAAACGCCACACACCCGAGACCCAAGAGAAGCAACGGAAGGCAAGATGCCAACCAAACCCAAATAGAAAAATAAAAACTCCACCCAAGCCTAATGCCCAAACAACTACAAAACCAAACACCAACCAAAAACACCTAGATTGGCCAAGAAAAAAACCCGAAGAACAAGCCCAAAAACCAATCACCAGAACCAAGCCAAGCCCTAAACCCCTGCTACAACAAACCAAACCAAACAACAAAAGACACCAAAGCAGACCAAAAACCAATACAGCCACGCCAAAGGGAGTAAAAGATCAAAACTCCAAGGAAAGAGAACCACCGTCCTTTGACTCTGAAATAACCCCATCCTCCGTATCATCAAAGACCTCAATATCATTAATTTCTCAGCAATATTATCGGCTTGCAACTCAATATATTTCTTCAAAATAAAATCTCTCCCACCATGAAATTTTACACCCAAAGTAGCTCCAATATCCAACGCATTCTGAGCTTGTTGAAGTAAAATGGAATTCATGTTACGAATATCAAAAGTGGATAGAGAAGAAGAGGAAGAAACCTTCCTGTCAAGAATATTTGATTTGACCGCTTTTAACCCCATCTCAGTAATCATTTTCTTCTCGCGAATTTTCCTTTTCGATCTATTCAACCTCCTTTCCAATTTGAGAATAGCTCCATGTATTGATTTGTGATCTAGAATGCAATGCACCTCTCTACTTTTATTGACCGTCGAAGTAGAAACAACTCCCTTAGGACCAATCTCCTGCTCATGAGAGATGGGAGAAGTAATAGATTGACTAACATCAGGACCATCTACATCCAAAGGATCCTTAGCCAAAGCAATAATCGCTCCACCATAACTTTCACCACCCAAGAGAGATTCATTAGAACCATCCAAAACTTCATTTCCTACGCCTCCACTTCCTTTGTTCGAATAAGAAATCAGGTCTTTATCAAGCTCCCTCAAATCTGACCCCTCCTTATAGAAAACTTTATCACTGTCTACATCCTTAAGATCAATCTTTTCCTCATTTCCGGTCATTTTTTCCTTAGAGCAAAGAGAGTAATCAACTCCGCAAAAGAACACCCATGACATTCACAAACAGCTTTCATAAAATTATTGACCACCACTTGCTCTTCAACCACTCTAATCGGAAAAACCGACCCATTATGCTCCAAAGTGAGAGAATGATTGATAACCTCGAAAGAATTCGTTGAAATCTTGATCTTCCCCACAGAGAAAGAAGTCTTCCTAGAAGTAGCCTCATCTAAAGTAATAGTTTCACCCCATACCTTCCCAATATTAAAGAAAGTATCAGCATTCCAAAGATTAACAAGGATCCCATAGCAATTTAACCACACCACTCGAGAGCTCTCCACTTTAAGATTCGGAGTCCATGGCTTTGCATCCACGAACCAGTTATATAGCCAACTTAACTCACCACCATCCAACATGTAGTTCATGTCATGAGAAGAGGGAAAAGCAAAACCAAATTGCCCCCCATTGCTCTAATATGAATATTCCAAACACCTTCAGCGATAGAAGCTTCCCTAATCGATTCCACGTCCCTATGAGTATGAAGCCTTGCAACAATACTTCTTTCTAGCCATTCAATATCTTCCTCCTGAGCTTTAATGATGAACCTATTAGTCTCCAAAGTCTTCTTCCCAGAAACAACATTAGCAAAAGTTTGTTCTCGCAAATAACCCCCACGAGTATCAAGGAAAAGAGGTTTCTGCAAATCCTTGTTATTCACTTCGAGATCAGGATCCTTAACCACATTTACCACACCATTTTTGTTGAATGCTGCCCTTTTAACAAAGATAGTATTATCCATGAATCGACTTCCATTAGCCTTTTCAATAGCAACATCAGCAGATACGGGACAATCAAATCTCACAAAGCCAAATCTTCTCCCAGAATTCTTCCCTCTTTTATTGGGTATAAAAACATCCCTCACAACACCAAAATCTGTAAATTATTTTCTAAGGCAAAAGGGATCAACCTTATCTGCCAAATTGTCAATGAAGAGGGTGATAAAATTGGCCATAGCAGATAACAAAAATCCACAAAACAAGACACCCAGAAGCAAAAAAAAACCCCAATCTTGGAAGTAAAAAAAAACAGAGCACAAAGGAATTTAACTGGAAAAGAAACCTCAAACCTCAATGGCCATGATAGCAGATGAAACCGAGATGCAGAACCAATGCTGGACGAGCATCAAAACAAGGCAAAAATGGAGCTCCGGCGAGGAAGCCGGAAGGTTGCCGGAAAAAAAACTGCCGGAAAATGAACGGTCAGTGGAGTATAAAAGCCCTCGGCCCAAGGAAACCAAATATGAGAGTAGATACTTGTAGATGCTCCGATGATCGTAGATATGAAAGAGTGGTGAAAACCCAAGAGAGAGGAGAGGTAAAACCGGGAGAAAATGGACCGAACCGTAGGAGGATGATGTTCTGGACGACGAAAGGGAGAGATATGGTAGATTTTGCAATGATCGGGATGGGTTTGGAGGAACAAGGATGAAAGGAATGGTGACTATGGAGGGAGGTCACTGTGAATCACCATCTTGTTGGAAAATTTCAAAATTTGTTAAAAAGTTGGACGGAGTAGTAACAGAAGGGGTCTACGTGATACTGGTTGAAAGATGAGGAGGTGTGGAGGCTATTAAAAAAAGGAAAAAACCAAAGACAAAAGGAATTCAAGTACAAATTGCAGGGCGGCTTAGTGGAATAGACATTGCATGTGTTCCTACTCCTCTTTCATCGTCGTTGGTCCTTTTGACATAACATTCTCAGCCACCTTGAAAAACATGATCAATTACAGTATCAAATGAAAACAATCAATTGTTTCATTAGAATCTCTACGTATTAAAATGAAAGTATCATTTCTAAAAGAATACAAAGTAAATCCTTAGAACAGAAACAATATTACATGATAAGAGTTAAAAATAAAAAACAAGAAACTATAAAAATGAAACTTCGATATATTATTGCTACTTAAATTATATTCAAAAATAAATTGTATAGAGACATACATACAAAAGTGTTAATCAATATAATCAGAACGAACAGGGCATGTCAACAAGCTATTGCAGGCGAAGAACTTCGTTTATTATCACAAAGGCCATTCATTCCCCATCAAGTAAAAGGCTATTAAAGATACATATAGAAAGTTACACAGCACAGGAAATAATAGTAAATGATACTAAATAGTTTGAGAAAACAACTAGCCTTGTTTCCTTCGAATGGAGCATAGCCTTTAAAACTTTACATTCTTCAACTGGAAGTGCAAGCCAAGAGAACAAGTGGGAAGAGCAAAATCGACTTAAGAGGTGATTTTACAGTGAAGTCATGAAGAGAGCCCACATTTTTACGGTGAAGTCGTGAGAAGGGGGGGGGGGATTTTAGATTTGGGGGAATTTTTGATTTTTTTTTAAAAATTTGGACAAATTTTACAGTAAAAAACTAGGGGAGTGAGGACGCCGATTCGCGGAACAGCCACACGTTTTTGGTTGTGTTTGTGAAAAAGGGCGATCCGGGAAAAAGGAAAGAAAAAAAAAATTAGAGTCGCCACCCGGGGTTTAATTTTTGGAAAATGTTAGGTACCCGAGAAACCGTTTAGAAAAATAATGACTCTTGTGCCGCTGAAAATGGGTTTGATCTGCGAAATATAGAGATTTGGGTTCGGGAGCCAGGTTACCCGTGGGGAAGGTTTTGTTTCAAAAATGCACCCCGCGTAACCGAAATTTTCCAGTCTTTACTAAATATTTGTGGGATTATTCTTGAAAAGATTTTATCGAAAACTTTATTTCACGTAAACAATATATCGAATAATAACATACTTTAAAAGAGACAAGTAATAACAATAAATTGAATAACACATAATCAAACATATAAACATGAGAGAATTTAACCAAGAGGAGGGGTCTAAATGCAAAAACAGAAGTAAAGGGGGTCAAGTGCATTTTGACCCACTGGTTTTTCAAGAAAACAGAGCATCGGGTTGCTGGAAACAGAGAAGGCGAAAGATATTACCACAGATACCGTACGGCGTCCAAGATTATGCCGCACGGTGTATCTTGAGCGCCGTACAGTGCCTCTGGAAGTTATACTTTTTCAAAAAAAGAAATTTGATTTCACCCGATTGGAACCAAGCTTTGTTTTCTGAGAGGCTAGAATTTTGTTGAAATGTCTCCGTTCGGACTCAAGGAGGAGCTACAGAGCTCTCCTCGAGCCCGACGAAGATTCCCCTCAGCCGATTGTTACGATTTGAAAACGGACGTTATACCTTGGGACGGAACTGAATAGGCAGGTTTGGTTGATTAAAGGAAGCGAATGTCGAGCTTTCGGTTTTTTGTGGAACTGAGGTTTGAACAATGGGTGAATACGGGATTTTTCAAGAGAGTAGGGTTATCACTAGGATTTTTCCAAATGGTTTGCACATAATGGATTTGGGTTTCTTTCTTGTATGATTCGTTCCAACTCTTTCTCTGATCGAACTCTCTCTCTTGAACCTCTCCAAATTTTTGGACGACCTCAAAATTTATAGGCGAGGGCGAGCCGAATATCATCATTTCGACGAATATCATCATTCGTTTCTGAGCTGTTGGAGCTTCCCGGGAATTCTATTGATGGGACAAGGGTGCCGTACGGCGTCAAGGGTATGTCGTACGGTGCACATGGTGACACCGCACGGTGCAAATGGTTTTTCAAGCCGTACAGTTATGGATTTCAGGCCGTACGGTTCAGGTGAGTTTGGGGTTTTTGGCTTCTTTGATCAATCCGTCTCAAGTATCCATTCCGAGGTACATTTCGCGCATTCTTTTCATCATTGGGGACGCACAAGTTTATCAAAAATTGGGGTGTCTACAGGGAGTTTTTGATTTTCATGTGAAATATTTTGGGATATAAAAACTCATTTACTAAAGAAAATTGCGTCCTAATCAATGACTTTCTAAACCCGATTCAACCAAACATTTACGATATTGATTTAATGAATAGGCACAACAAAATCAACGGTCTCGATCATCTTGAATTGTCTCGTGGTCACATAGCCACTGTAGATTCAACTACAACACAAGATTTAGTTTGCGTCTCGATCAAGGACATTTTCAAATCTGATTTAGCCCAATTTTTATGATTTAATTACAACAAAATCAACGGTTTCAATCATCTTGATTGTGTCGCAGTTACATGGCCGCTGTAGATTCAACTACCACACAAGATTTAGTTTGCATCCCGATCAAGGACCTTTCCAAACCTGATTCAACCAAATTTTTACGATATTGATTTAATTAGTAGGCACAACAAAATCAATGGTCTTGATCATCTTGATTGTGTCGTGCTCATGTGACTACTGTACATTCAACTACAACACAATATTTAGTTTGTTATCAACTACATTTAGTGTATAGATTTTAAAGGTTATGTAAGGACCCGTATGAAAATTTACTTTTTGGAGAAGTTTCTATTTGGACGATAAAAAGTCCCAGTAATTGTTCCTTGGATTTTTCTAATCACAATGGTATAATTGGAAGTTATTTTTGAGTAAGACAAAGTCGTCTTTCGCCCTTTTTCTTCGGAGAAAAATGTGCCGCTTTTCGGTTTTGTACTAAAAGTGGGGGGATGAGATTTTGATGTGATTAGAATTTCAAAATTTTGGAAATGCCATTTTTTTAGAAGTATCGGCCTCCAAATCAAGGTGTCGGCCGCCAAATCAACTTTGCGTGAGTCCACGAAGTTTGACCTGCTGTCTAGAAGTATCGGCCTCCAAATCAAGGTGTCGGCCGCCAAATCAATTCTACGTGAGTCCAAAAGTTTTCGCAAGTGTTGGGTTTCGTTCCAACTCTTCCCATCCGGTAACTCAACTTGTTGTGCACGTTCGAAACACTGTTAGGAAGTAAGGAACAATTATCATTAAGGTCAGAAAACAAATATTTATTACCATTAAGGTCAGTCACTCTTTTTTAATTATCATTAAGGTCGGTCACTCTTTTTTTGGGTTTAGGCACTTAGAAATGTGATTTTTAACAAAATCAAAGGGACAAGATCAAATTGGACGTTCATACTACATAAAGTTGGAGAAATGTGAGGAATTATTTAAAATGTTTAATTCTTGGATTATTTTGTGATATAAGTGAGTTTGGACCTTTTTACATTACACAAGTCAATTCAGGGACCCGGTGTGTAATTATTTGAGATGTGTGTATATGTGGTGTGTGAGAGGAGAGAGAAAACATAATCTCTCCCCCTCTAATCAGCCTACCCTCTCTCTCTCTCTCACCCCTCTCTTCCATTTTCTTCAACCTCCACTCCAAAATACTCTCTCACACTCAAATTCCTTCAAGATTCGTCAACTACACGTGTTCTTGAGCTTGGAGTGCAATGGTTTCGCTCCAGAAGGTTGTATTTCCATCGGAGCTTTTTGGAAAAAGCTAGAGTTTTGCTCACTCTTTGATTTGGAGCTCTCTCACCTTGAGGTAGGAAAAATTCTACTTTTTTCTAAGTGCTAATATAGTGTGGGTGTGTGTATAGCTTCTCCTTAATCAATTTTGGGTACAATTTGTTGTCTACCATGAGAAAACTCATTTTAGTCATGTTTCGCTTGATCCTTGATATTGATCCTTGTTCCCATTAAGTTATTGAAAGGTTATTGATGATTTCTTGCTCTCTAATGCATATATAAGTTGTTAGTACCATGAATTTTGTGTTGGGAGCCTTATCTCGTTAAGTTTGGTGGAGACCTTGTCCAAAACCTGGCCTTTGCCATAAAAAATTTCGTGTACAGCTTGTGTATTGATACACCCGAAATGGTGTATCAATACACTTGTTCTCTGAATTCTGCAGTTTGTGTATTGATGCACCAGAAAAAGTGTATTAAGACACTTGTTGTCTGGAACTTAGTAACCTGGGTATTGATACACCCGAAAATGGTGTATCAATACACTTATCCATTGTTCTTTAATACTTCGTTTTCTGTTTCTTTTAACCTTCGGTAAGTCCCGAATCCTCCTCTAAAGTTTAGAAACTTGTGATTTCTTTTAGATAAACTTGTCCAAGACTTGGTAGATGAACTTTATGCTATTTCGTTGTTTATTCGGAAAGTTTTTAGGACACAATGGTTGAAAGCACTTATGGGACGCGTACGGACACATGAAATCTTTGAAAAGAGAGTTGTGGGTGTGAGTTATGCAATGACACTTACGTGAATTGAGATGAATGATTAATTAAGACGATCAGACATTTGGACACTATAACAATACTAATGAGCAAGAAATGAAGTTTATAATGTGATAATGATGAGACGGGGCCCGATAGGGTATGCGTGGAGTGACACGGGGCCCGATAGGGTATGCTCGAAGTGACACGGGCCTTTATGGTTTGCCCGGAGTGACAAGGGACCTATATGGCATGCCCAGAGTATAACCTAATGTTTTAACGGAATGAGATATATATTCTAAATGTTTAGGAGACATATGGCGTGTCGTGCTTGTATTAGGTACCATGGATGATAGAAAAGGGAATCTAGTGACTTATGGGTTGGTTTTCAATCCTTTAATCATTAAAGTTTCTTAAAACTTGTTGCGTGACTTGTGCCTTCTTTGTCTATCACTCACTTGCATTTTATTACATTTAGGATTGGTAGACTTTTCTCTATTAGGCTAGTGAGCTCACCCTAATAATTTCAGGTACCCAGCTGCTTGACCGAAATCCTAGACCTAAATTAATGGGTTGCCCCAAGCGTAGGGCTGAGACCGGTGTAGCATAATACCCGGTAAGACCGGAATCGAATCCACAGAGACGGTGGAGGATGCTTAACTAAAAACTCGGGTTGTGAAATTTAAAACGGCTCTTAGGTAGCCACCCTTAATAATTCGATGGGGGAATTAACTAAACCTAAGAGAATTTGGTTTTGCTTAGACTATTTAAAAGCAAGTACGGTCGTAGGGTTCATAACACCAGTGACAAGGCCCAGACAGTTTCGCTCCGTTCGGTGTTCTAAAAACGTTTGATTTTAGAGAGAAAAAGGTACCCCGAAAGATGCGAATCCTCGTGGTCGCCGTTTACCCATGTACAGCGAAGAACGAGTTTTGGTCCCCCGTTCCCCGCGTTACATGGGCTCCGACAATGCCCGGATTCGTCCACGGAAGTTCTTTAATAACCTAAAATTGCTTGTCCGTTTATTAATTCTGAAAACAGGAGCGAGAACATACCCAGCCCTGGCCACGGCGTGTAAATCACCCCGCGACCATACCTATGGAACTACTCACTCATATTAACTTGAATCAACAACAAGATTTCAAAACAAAACATGCTCATATAACTCGGAAGAGGAATAAACAAAAAAGATCAACCAAAAACTGAGATTAATGTAAACTAGAAAGAGTTACCGGAAACAATACTTGAATATTCGAGACAAAACTTCAAAAACTCCAAGCGGAAAGATCCCCGGAAAAGTAGCATCTCCAAAGGAAAAGTCGGCTACTAAAATGGAAGAAGAACAATGTAAAGTTCCAACCCTAATTCGTCCTCAAAACGAGGTATTTATGTCTTTCCCGAAGCCCAAACACGTGGCAAAATCACCAGCCCATTTAAGCTAGTCGGTATCGATACGGGCAAAGCCCTGTATCGATACCCATCGGTTATGTTCGCTTACTGATGCCTAGGTATCGATACATGCATTTACCTGTATCGATACCGGGACCTTCATAATGCTTTTTCAGCTTGCTTGCTCGTCCTTCCTTGGGTCCCACCAGTCCCCAACTTGCCCTATGCCCGGTGTTTTCGGGTACCTTCCATTAGCGTCAGAACATCACGAATATCTGCAATTAAAACCCAAAACACAAAACCAACCACGTGCACGCATTATACGGAAAATGAGGATTAAACGCACGTCTAACGCGCTAATTCTACCCTACTTAGGCGCTTATATCCATGATATTGCGCGCTTATCACCAGCACAGAGCATATTATGGATTGCTTGGAGTGTCTGCATGCATCCCTTTTGAAAACTTAACGGAGGAGTTACTTTATCTTTTTGAAACTTATAGTTTTGAAAAGATGATTTGTAATTTAATTGAGTTTTCATCATTGACTTGGTTTGTAATAACATTGGTAACTCATGTACTTATTTTGGGCATGGGAATCCAGTGAATTATCTTGTGTATGACTTTGACCTTGTGGGTCAAGCTTGGACTTTAACCTGGACTTTGGATCTCATTGTTTTTTTTCCCACACGGATTTATATTACTTTTACCCTTAAAATTCAAGGGCGTTAAAACTTAGTATCAGAGCGTAGGTTTTGAAAACTTAGGGACCGTGGGGAGACTTAGAGTCTCGGGGCTTAAACTATGGCATAAATTTTTTAATTTTTTTTTGTGAAAACATGTTTTCTCATTCATTGTGTGTGCTTGTGTGACATTCATGGAACATGGAAGCATCACATAGTGTCGTGCTGGAAAGAAACAATCATAACGTTGGGTTGAACATCTGTGTTCAGATAGCGTTGGAAGACTGGAGGTTTTGACCTCATTATGCTATTTGTTTTGACTTGTGTAGGGGGAAGAAGGTTTAACCTCGTAAGAAAGTGAATGTGATGTTTATTGAAATTAAGTCTCTAATACTAAAAGTGGGTGAATATTTTTTCAATTTTGTCGTGGTGGTTTAAGAATCACCTAGAGGATTGATTTGAAAAGTGACTAGCCAGCACACTTCAAAACAAACCTCTGATGCCACTTTATTACCAAATTTGGGTGAGTGAAGGTGTGTAAAGGAGTACATGCGGTAGAGCAAGTGTCAATATTAATGAGCGTATTGTGTCTTTACTATGAAAGCGTATGGTTCTGCATTTGATCGATGTGCTAAGTGCTTAATGTGATAAGAAATGAGGACATGTAAATTAGAATACATGCTTAGTAAATTTAGTATTGTTTCTCTGCTTGAAGATGTTACATTTTTCTTTGGTATCACTGTGATTTGTGGAGAGTTGTCATTACCTGGAGTCGGTGGACTTATTTGCCGTAATTTGTGGTGGTTTGGGGTCCTAGTTGACTAGGTGTTTCTTGTTTGAGGTTGACTTGATTGTTGGGGTTTAAATATTTGGATGTGGTGATTGTAGCAGTACCCCTTAAGCTTCTGACTACAAAAAAAAAAAAAAAAAAAAAAATTATAATGCATCCGACATTGGTAAGTGTGTTTACGAATACCTTGGTTTTAGACTTGGGTGGGTGAGGACATTGTTAATACAAGGGTACGTATCAGCAGAGTCTGAGGTAAAATTTGAAGTTTCACTCGGGTATGGGTCCAGGAAAGATATTTTTATTCATTTATTGAGGTTAGATTTGGTAGACTTTGGCATGCATAATGTATCTGTTAGCTTTGGAGCTTGGGCTTTTCTGTAACTACTTGAGGGTCTTAAATCTTTTCATTTATGATGGAATATCCACGTGTGCGGTATTGTAATAAGTGTTTATGACTTTTTGTATTGGAATGGACTATCGTTTCTTAAATTAAAGGGGAAACCGTATAAGAAGAGTTTTATTAGAAGATTTGTTGGGATTCACGCATTTGAGCGCCTAGGCTAACGGGGGTGTTTTCACTATTGGGTTTGCCAGATTAGTTTGTTGTGTAGTTTATTGGGTGTTGATAGTTTGACTATGAGCAAATGAGTTCATGTGTTGTTGGTAGTTTTGGACCAGTGCATTGGCAATAGTCTTGATGTGTTAGGACATGAGCATTTGGGTTGCCCTTGATTCATAGAGATGGGTTATTTAATTTGTGGTCGTGTTTCATTTATATGACAGTAATTGGAAGCATAAGATGTTGTGGTGAGATTTTGAGTGTTAATTCGTAATAATTCCTTGTGAATGTTAGTTGAGCTACCGGCGAGATGAGATTTACTAGATGTTGTGTAGGGGCATGTGAGTTGTTGCTCATTTGGGTCCTTGGTAGTTTAAAACTCTGAATTTATAAGTTACAGTGCTTAGTGTACTTATTTGGGGAAACTGGATAGAGGGGTGATGGCGATTGTCACGCCCTCGATTTTCAACATCAATAAATAAATGAACATTTTCTTAAGAAATTTCTAAATTAACGAACTCATAGTATAATGGGAAATTATCTTACAACATTTTCTTACATTTGTAATAATTTCAATCTCGACACCCAATGCCCCATCGGATTTTACATTGAAGATTACATTGTTTTACAAGGAAAAAGGGTTACAAGGAAAAAGGGTTACAATGTTACAAGGAAAAAGGGTTGCACTTCAAGCGAAACCTGAAACAGCAAAGGGGTGAGCATTCACTTCGCCCAGTAGGTATCCCCTTTGGGTTTCAGACTCAGAAAAATCACATGTACCGAACAAGAGCATAAAGCAAAATCAACATTTACAAGAAGGTTTTTGCACTTACCATTTGAAGTAAAAACACTCCTCATATCACCCAAGGACATTTCCACAATCCAAACTCCCAATAACTAACTATTGGATATCCCTCTGGCCACACAACAAATCATAATTTTTCTTCTCATGAAATGCTCATATATTTCCCTCACGTTCTAGTTGATAGAACCCAACCATTATCACCCGATGTAATTCACTTTTACCGTTCGACTATCATCTTTCATTTACACACGCGGCTAAGGGTTCTCTTACCATGATTACTCATTATAATCGACCACTCACACCAACCAATGCCGCACATACAACTACTAGTTATCACATACCATTCACCGTGTCCCCATACATTTCACACATACATACATATACATATATACTCACCCATCATACGCTAGTCTAAGTATTTCCGCGAGTCCACGCTCCCACCTTACCCACACGCTTATCAACATATTTCACAAGCACCAACGGGTCTCACTAATACTCACTTACGTCCCAATGTGTCCCCTGCGTGCCAAAGCATACTACAAGTTCACGTAAGTACCACTATACTACACCGTGTCAATAATTTACCCACGTGCCCACTCGGCACATCACTAATCAATCTATCGCATCTCATTTACATGTGTACGTGTGTACGTATGCCTGACACCATACCGATGGTCAATTACCTTCCGCGTGTCCTAGCGTGCTCCTCACACGCCCCCGTATCCCATGATCTTTAAACAAGTACTCCCGTATCCTGCATGCACTCCCTATACGCTTTAAACTTGTCCAAAGGCACTATAGGTTCACCTCGTTCGTCGATTCATCACTTGGATTCTACAAATTTTCAAATCGTCTCTCTCTCTCTCTCTACATTTATTTGGATTTCATAGGGTTCTTCGCATGACTCACCGAGCATGGCTTGCGTGTCTAACGTGACGTTCATGACGTTGATATTCTAAACCCTTCCGTCTAACCACATGTACATTTATTCCATAATCAATGATAGTTAACAAGTGTTTCATACCTTAGGCTATTACTAGGCTTTACAACAAACAGTGCCGAAAAGTGCAGATTTTTGCCCCAAGGCATGGAATTTCAACCCAAGGTCTATTTTGATGGTCCAAACACAAATGTGATGTATGTAAATAACAAATAGGTATGGAGGGAGGATTAAACATCAACCAATTTAAGGATTCAACAACCAAAAACATAGATCAAGAATCAATGAAGCTCAAAACCCACATCCATGGTGGTTTCTAAAAATTTCCAGAAATTTATGATCAATACAAGGGGTATAGCAACAAAATCAACATCATATCATTTAGCAATCAAGTAAAAACCCCTACCTCAACGTTTTGCTTGAAAATGGTGGAAAGATGAAACCCTAGGTGGAGAAACCCCAAATCCCGAAAATGATCTCTGAAGCTCCACTACGCATACACAAGAGACAAGATCATGTCAAAAATGAGTTACAAGGGTGAGGTTTCACTCACAATCAAGGAGAGAGAGGGAAAAACGGGAATGGAGCAAGAACAAGACCCAAATCAAGTGTGCTTACCTCCTAGAGTGCAAAACCCGAAATCCAAGGGAGAATCGCGAATCCAATGTGTAGATCTTGAAGATTTGTGGTGGAATGAGGTTAAAATCACAAGATTTGAGGTGGGGGTGAAGAGAGAAGGTAGAGGGTTGATTTTAGGGTTTGTTTCGTGGCTATGGAGTGAAGAAATGAGTTTAGGACCCCTTTTATAGAAGTCTGTGTCGGGCTCAAAATTCGCAGAAAAAGAAGCTGGATACCGGTATCAAGAAAAACCCATACCGGTATCTAGAATTTCTGATGGCTCAAAATGAAGCTGGATACCGGTATCAAGAAAAACCCATACCGGTATCTAGAATTTCTGATGGCTCAAAATGAAGCTGGATACCGGTATCAATAAAAACCCATACCGGTATCAAGACCGAAAATTTCTAAATTTCTACCATCTTCACCAATTCGAACCCCGATCATTACTAGCACATTTTTAACATCTCCAAACACCCACACAACATTATAATACGTATTCCTACCATTTACTTAACCCCCGGTACACCGAGATATACACACCCATGCAATACTTAGAAAGAAAACACATTTTAAAACACTAATCAACTCACTTACGTTATCTAGAATGAATAAAAGATAAAAAGAATTTCATGGAAATTCCGGGTCTTTACAGCGATACTGCGATGGAAGGATATTGTCAGAAGTGAGAGTGTTGTACAGAATTTGTCTATTGACTGTGAAACAAATTGATGAACTTAAGACTATGGTGTAAATTGTGCGTTAATAGAGAGTGACAACTAGGAACTAATAGGTTGGATATCGTAGTAGGGACAATGTAGATTGAGGTTGTGGTGTTTGGTAAAGATTATAGGTGAATACACGGGTGTAGACACTAAAATTTCGTCATGGCTTAATCGTCGTCCGATTAATTGAGATGAAATAAATAATCTTAATTAATCAAAATCAAAATTGGTCAAGAAGCCTGTGAATAATTATTGGGCTCAGCAAAGTATGGGTTCAAAAGATGTGGGCTAGACCCAAAGAAGGTAGGCCTATTCAATTGGCCAAACGGGCTACGAAATTGGGTCAATCCATGAATGCAGGCCCAACCAAATTATCCTGGGTCCAATATATATATATATATTGAAATTATTTATTTCCATAAGAAAATGTCAATTTACTCTTATGGAAAGGAAATAATAATCAAGGACAATTAATATATACACATGTATATAATTTGACTTGACTTATTTCCATAATGAGAGTTCAATCCACTCTTATGGAAAGAAGATCAGTCATTTGACTTGATTTACTTCCATAATAAGCGGTCAATTTACTCTTAGGGAAAGAAAACCAATCAAGGACAATATATACTTACATATATATATTTGACCTGATTTATTTATTAAATGGAAGGCTGATTTACTCTTCTTTGGAAAGACAATCAATCAAAAGAAGCTTTCCAAATTACAGGTCCCTCTCCTTGAGCCTATAAATAGAGGCTCTCATTAAGAAGAAAAGGGCATCTGCAGCCAGGGAAATTCCAGAGCACTCTCAATCAGTTCTCAAGCCTTCTCTGCAAGTTCTTCTCAAATCCCTCAAGTTCGTGTGGAGGATCAACAAGCACTCAAGCTACGTGCCGATTCATCCATAACAACAACGGTCTGCGCATCAACTAGCGAAGATCATCCTCAAGTTCACCGTTTGTTCGAGATAAAGCTGTTCAAGCCCTCGATCAAGTTTCGTTCTTCAAGCTTCTCAACTCGAAGATCTGAAAGAACTACCAACCGGTTCAAGCCTACGACAAGCTTCTATAGCCATTAGGTTGCACCATCAACTTCGGAGATCGAATCAGAGGAATTATTCTTTATTGTAAAGAATTTAATAGATTGTACCCGCATTCAATTCAAATCAAATCAATAATAATGTATTTTGAGCATTTTTTTCTTGTCTTTATTGCAGGACTCGAATTCGTGTGTTACAACAGGAATCCGGGGTATCCTTCTAAATGACTTTAATGGAGTTATTTTTGTTGAACTTTAAATCGGTTGATGTTTGTCTTACGCTCTACTTGGAAAGAAGATTAAATTTTATGGGGGGTGTATTGAAGAAGTAATTCTTGAGGGACATGGGTTTTAGTTCTAATGTGTGTATTTTTGCAAATTGCTGATGGTTGGTGTCTAGGACGATGGTTCGAATTTATGTTGGAGAACTTATGTGCACTTTCGAATAATTTGACAGTGGTAGAATTTGATGTGAGAGAGAGAGAATTCCATGACTAGAAAGTGAATGTGTAGACTCCGGTGAGAAAACCGAGGTAGGTTGTGAGCTTAGCCAAGTTGGAGTTTGATTATTTTTAGTATGAGGCACAAATGAGATTAGAATGGTACGGAAATTAGATTGTGTGGGTGCCCAGTATACAGTGGTGTGAGATGATAGCTAGGATGGGTGTGTACCCTTCAAGGTTTATTTGTCCTTGCTTTGAGGTGATTGAGAGCGATAATATTACTAATTGTTGAGGGTATGTGTGCAGTTTAAGATCATTTAATCGGTTATAACGAGATACGTGACTAGGTGAATTTTTGGACTCGTACGGGGAAGGTAGGATGAAATGAAGTCGTACTTATGCGGTTTTTGTTATAAAGTTGAGATGAGCCATTTCCTTCTATGTTAATATAGTATGATGGGGCGTTAAACGGAAGGTGGTTATGTGCGATTAGATTGGTGATAATGTTAGGAGGCGTATGTGAGACTACACGATATTAATAGAGTTGAGTTCCGGTCCGTTTGAATTTGATAAGATAGAAGAGTAAATGTAACACTTAGAGTAAAGGATATATGAGTTTAACTAAGGGTGTGAATCTGATTCTGGAGGTTAGGTTGGGGTGATGTCGAAAGCGTGGGTTACGAAGAGTTAGACGAACTGACTTAGAAAGCCTTTGAGGTTAGGATGTATGCGGTTTATCGAAGTTCCTTAACTTGTAACTACTATAGATGGGTTTCTAAGTTTCTTGTAGAGTTTAATGAGCTTATGAGCCTAAATAGACCTAAATTATGCATAAGTTGAGTGTTGAATTTTGAAGAAGAACGTTGTGAGGTATAGAGAAATTATTCGGCTTGGGTTGGTCATGTTGATACACGAAAATTTGGTGAAAGAATTTGAAGGACATTTGTGGTAAAACTTATGTTTTACACTTGGAGGCAGTTTAAGCATAGTTGTTCCGTACTTTGGATTGATTCAAAACTAAGTTAGAAGCCTATAGGGTTAGTACGGTTGTTGTGAAATGACTGTGGTATCGAAGAGTTGACATGAACAAGAGAGGATGAGATGAGAAAGAAATATCTGGAGTTGTCTACGGTTTGATCAATGCGAGTACACGGTTTAGATATTACATTTTATTAGTCATGGTGTCGAATACACGTTGCATTTCATGCATGATTGTTTGTGATTGCTCGGGTGGCTTAGTTGAACAAATTTTGAGGAAATTTTTTTTCTGAGGGTAGAATGTAAAGACCCGTATTTTTTTTTAAAATAATAATAATAAATAAAATATTCTTTCAGAAATAAAGTTGGAGAAATGTGAGAAATTATTTAAAATGTTTAATTCTTGGATTATTTTGTGATATAAGTGAGTTTGGACCTTTTTACATTACACAAGTCAATTCAAGGACCCGGGGTGTAATTATTTGAGATGTGTATATATGTGGTGTGTGATAGGAGAGAGAAAACATAATCTCTCCCGTTCTAATCCGACGCTCTCTCTCTCTCACTCCTCTCCTCCATTTTCTTCAACCGCCACTCCAAAATACTCTCTCACACTCAAATTCCTCCAAGCTCCACACCAAGATTCGTCAACTACACGTGTTCTTGAGCTTGGAGTGCGTTGGTTTCGCTCCGGAAGGTTGTATTTCGGTTGGAGCTCTTTGGAAAAAGCTAGGGTTTTGCTCACTCTTTGATTTGGAACTCTCTCACCTTGAGGTAGGGAAAATTCTACTTTTTTTTTAAGTGCTAATGTAGTGTGGGTGTGTGTATAGCTTCTTCTTAATCAATTTTGTTTACAATTTGTTGTCTTCCATGACAAAACTCATTTTAGTCACGTTTGGCTTGATCTTTGATATTGATCCTTGTTCTCATGAAGTTGTTGAAAGGTTATTGATGATTTCTTGCTCTCTAATGCATATAAATTGTTAGTACCAGGAATTTTGTGTTGGGAGCCTTATCTCGTTAAGTTTGGTGGAGACCCTGTCCAAAACCTGGCCTTTGCCATAAATATTTCCGTGTACAGCTTGTGTATTGATACACCCGAAATGGTGTATCAATACAATTGTTCTCTGAATTCTGCAGTTTGTGTATTGATGCACCAGAAAAAGTGTGTCAATATACTTGATGTCTGGAACTTAGTAACCTGGGTATTGAAAAGTTTAGAACCTTTTGATTTCTTTTAGATAAACTTGTCTAAGACTTGGTAGATGAACTTTATGCTATTTTGTTGTTTGTTCGGGAAGTTTTTGGGACACAATGGTCGAAAGCACTTGTGGGACGTGTACGGACACATGAAATCTTTGAAAAGAGAGTTGTGGGTGTGAGTTATGCGACGACACTTACGTGAATTGAGATGACTGATTAATTAAGACGATGAGACTTATGGACACTGTAACAATACTAATGAGCATGAAATGAAGTTTATAATGTGGTAATGATGACATGGGGCCCGATAGGGTATGCCTGGAGTGACACAGGGCCCGATAGGGTATGCCTGGAGTGACACAGGGCCCGATAGAGTATGCCCGGAGTGACAAGGAGCCTATATGGCATGCCCGGAGTATAACCTAATGTTTTATAGGAATGAGATGTATATGCTAAATGTTTAGGAGACATATGGCGTGTCGGGTATGTATCGGGTACGATGGATGATAGAAAAGGGAACCAAGTGACTTATGGGTTGGTTTTCAATCCTTTAATCATTAAAGTTTCTTAAAACTTGATGCGTGACTTGTGCCTTCTCTGTCTATCACTCACTTGCATTTCATTACATTTAGGATTGGTAGACTTTTCTCCATTGGGCTAGTGAGTTCACCCTAATAATTTCAGGTAACCAGCACAGAGCATGATTTGGATTGCGTGGAGTGTATGCATGCATCCCTTTTGAAAACTTAACGGAGGAGCTACTTTATCTTTTTGAAACTTATATTTTTTAAAAGATGATTTGTAATTTAATTGAGTTTTCATCATTGACTTGGTTTGTACTAACATTGGCAACTCATGTACTTATTTTGGGCATGGAAATCCAGTGAATTATCTTGTGTATGACTTTGACCTTGTGGGTCAAGCTTGGACTTTGACTTGGACTTTGGATCTCATTGTTTTTTTTCCACGTGGATTTATATTACTTTTACCCTTAAAATTCGAGGGCGTTACAATATACATCCACAAACACATAGAAAATGTGTAAAAGAAACCCCTACCTCAATTGATTGAACTCCAAATCAAAGCTTACTCCAAAGCCCTAACCTCCTCCAAGCTTAAAACCCACCAAAATGCATTTCTCAAGCTTCCACACGCAAATCCTAAGCCTCAATGGTGTGGATACGAAGTATTGAGTGTGGATCTACAAGGGTTTGTGTGGATTTTGAGTGTTTAGGGTGAATTTTGGGGGAGAGGATTGAAGAAAACAACAGGGAGGAGAGAGAGGGGGGTCGGCGAGAGAGGGGGGAGGGGAGGAAAGTAATTTTCTCCCTCTACCCCATCCTATATATAGCAGTGTTCTGAATCTCGTCCCGTACTTGTCCATATCAGCCGGTACGTACTGTACCAGACATAAAACGATACACATACCTTGGTGTTCCGTACCGGCAAAAATACTGGCCAATACTGGGCGTTCCGACTTGTCCCACACAAAAACTAATGTATCTTTTTTATTTTGATAAAAAGACATGAATTTTAAGGTATTTTAACCAAATTTGGAGTTTATTTTATATTAATCATGTTAATTTGTTATTGAACTAATATTAAGGTGTATCAAAATGGTAAATTTTATTTTAAGTATTTTAAGTTTTGCAATTATACATAAGTACATTAAATATATTTAAATGTGTGTATTGCGATAAATCTGAAACGATACCGAGATACGATCCGGTACCGGTACGTACCATCCCAATAGAGAAAACAGTACAATGATCAGTACGAGATTGATAACTATGATATATAGTGTCAACACACACACACACACACACCTCCAACTTCCAATGTGTTGCAGTTTAACCCAAAGCCAAACTATCTCTCACATCAACCCACTTTCCGATTCTTAAATGTAATTTCATAAAATCCCTAATTAAATTAAAAAACAATCCGTGAAATTCCGGGTCTTTACAGTCTTAATCCAACCTTTTATTTTAGAAAAAATAATCATTGCTCCTTAAATGAAACAATGTTGAATCTCGAGTGAATTATTTTGACAGCATTTGAGAATAGCATTGCCCCGAATTAGGAAGAGTGAGAAGTGTGATGTCTAAATTCAACTTTTTTTTTTTGAAAAAATAACATTGCTTGTTAAATGAAACAACATTGCAACTTGAGTGAATTATTTTGGCACCATTTGAGCCACTTGTTAGAAGGAAGTGAAGCTTGATTGGAGAAAAGAATTGCACACGAATGAGGAAGACTGAGTTGCGAGTGTAATGTTTTAATCCGGCTATTTTGATTTAGAAAAATAACTATTGCTCCTTTGATCAAACAATATTGCAGATTGAGTGAATTAGCATAGTCCAATTGAGAATTGAGAATAATATTGCACCCGATGAGGACAAATGAGTTGTCATTGTGTTGTCTTAATCCAACTTTTTCGATGAGAAAAAAAAAACCAATGCTCCTTAGATCAAACAATATTGCATATTCAGTTATTATTTTGGCACCGTTTGAGAACAATATTGCACTTGAAAAGAAAACGATTTACCAATCCGTAACGAGAGAGAGAGAGAGAGAGAGAGAGAGAGAGAGAGAGAGAGGGGTGAAAGAGAGCACTTGATTTGGGAGTGTTTTTCTCTAAGGTTCCGTTCATTTGCCAAGAATGTTACGCGAGAAAGTTAATCCTGAGAAAAGTGAAATGAAGTGAAGTAAAGGAAATAGAAATTTACTTTCGTGCGAGTGTTCACTTAATAACGGATTTTTCCAAGAAAGTGTAATTAGCGGGAGCAAACTTTTCCACGACACATAATTCCTTCCTTTTTGCAAGATGCATTTTGAGGGAAAATGAGTCCTAGTGGAAAAATTATTTTTGTGGTAACTGGACACCCCAAAAGTTATGGGGAAGTTGATTTTCCTATCATTTCCCATACTTTCTTGACAACTGAACGAGGCCTAGGGTATGTTTGGAAGTTAGGGAAAATAAATAAGAAGGAAAGTAGAGGGAAAATTGAAGAGAAAATGGGGGGAAAGTTAAATAGGGATTTGATTATGTTCCTTCCTCTTTTGTGAAACCAAACAAAGGAGGGGAAATTTTTTAAATTTTCTCTCCCTTTCTCTTCCTTTCCCTAAGAACCAAACAGAGCCTAAAGTTTCAAGTCAGGGATACTTTTGTCCAATTAAAATAAGGACGCCGTGACAGTATAGTATTATATTTTATACTCTTTGTCATGACTCATGAGCTTATGATTCCAAAAGGTGCACCATTAAGCTGGAAATACTTGCCGCATTTCCCTCTGATTTGTAATTTCCCACTCCGGATCCGCTGTCCGGCGTTGGTGTGCCACCCCCAGGAAGCTGACACGTTGCTCACCGCCTCCCAATTCTAACTCCCACTAACACCGTTGGCTTCCCGTTCTAATTAATTCCCCACCCCAAATGTCCTCACTTGTAAGTGTTTGGACCGTTAAAAAACACCCCTATTAATATCTGATTGAGCTGATTTTTCACATGTACGTTCAAAATATTAAAAAAACTAACTCGAATAAAAATCAGCTCAATCGTATATCAAAAACCAGTAGGAGTGTTTTCCAAGTTTGGTAGCATGTAAATAAATTCACCATATATAATTTCTTTAATTTTTCAGACAAAAATTAATTGGGCATGTTGGGCCAATAAAAAACTACATAACGTGAATTTGATTGTGCCCAGCACGCACAATTAATTTTTGGTGGAAAAATTGAAAAATTATACAAAACTTATTTTTGGAAAAACGCAGGCTACCAAACTTAGAAAACACTCCTACCGGTTTTCGATATCCGATTAAGCTGATTTTTATTTGAGTTTGTTTTTTTAATATTTTGAAAGTACATGTGAAAAATCAGCTCAATCAGATATTAATGGTGTTTTTTAACGGCCCAAGGACGCACAATTAATTTTTGGCAGGAAATTGAAAAATTATATAAGGTGAATGTATTTTTTCAAACATGCAGGCTACTTGGAAAACACTCCTACCAGTTTTCGCACTACAACAAAATTCACGTATCGCGACGAATCAGTTTCGTCTCTAAAACATTAAATTTCCTCGCCAAACGAATTGGCGAGGAAACCATTTGTCGCCCATTTTCCTCGACTAATCGTCGTCGCAGAAGGAATCTTAGCGAGGAAAAATATATTTCCTCGCCTATTTTGACAATTGGTGAGGAAATGTTTCCTCGCCTATACGGAAGAATTGGCGAGGAAATTTTTCCTCGCCTATTTTGACCATTTGGTGACGAAATGTTGTTTTCCTCGCCTATTCGGAACATTTGCTGAGGAAATCATTCCTCGCCTATTCGGAACAACTAGCGACGAAATTTGTTTTTCCTCGCCCATGAGGAACAATTGGCGAGGAAATTTATCCTCGCCTATTCGGCCCAATTGGCGAGGAGTATTTTCCTCGCCTAAAACCCCTGAAACTAAAAAATCTCAGCTTACCCGATTCCGCTGGGTATCGAACCAGCGACCTTCCCTACAATAACACGCCACCCTTCCCCCACACCAACTTCCTTTTCAATGCAAAGTTGTTCAACTTTAAATATATAAACCTTTTGTACTTGTTTTCACCTCTCTAATTTTTTTTAAAAAATCTTTCTGTCTAATTTTAGTCCCTTTGTAGTGTTTCTTTAAACTTTTTCTTAAATCTCTTATTGTTATTTTCTTTTACCCAACCCTTCCACCACACCAACTTCCTTTTCAATGCAAAGTTCTACAACTTTTAATATATAAACCATTTTTATTTCTTTTCACCTCTCTATTTTTTTTTAAATCTTCTTGTCTAATTTTAGTCCCTTTGTAGTTTTTCTTTAAACTTTTTCTTAAATCTTTTATTGTTATTTGTTTTTACTGAAGTTTTAACTTTCTAGCCCGAGCTCGAACCTGCGACCCTGCCTTTCTTTTCAATTCATATTGTTGTTACGATTTCTTTAAAGTATTTTAATTTATTCAATAATAACCTTTATGAAAATATTAATGTCTTCAAGAATTCTTTGATTTTGTAAATTTCGTTCACTATAAAAGAAAATTGAAAACTTGTGAACTTAAAAAATACATCGTTTGATAAACTGGCATAAAAAAACTCTTTTACGAGTCTTTTGAGTTCTCTTCAACCATTCGAAGCTTCAACCATTTTCCTCGAGAGCTCAGGTGGGCTCCTATGCGCCTATTGTTTAATCTATCAACTAAAGGTACATTTTGCTTTTGACTATTGTATTCTCTACATAATCTTTGGAATTATTAGCTTTGCTTTTTTTTTTTTTTTTGGTCGTAATTTCATAACTTCTCTTTTTATCGCTTTTTGATTTTCAGGCAACAATGATGGCTTCAGTCCCAAGATGCGTGATGACTTTTTTTGAGAATACTGAAGTTGATAATTATGTGCCTGGAGTTATTTTTTTTTTTTATCACATCTTAGAACTTTCGGAATTTATGTTTCAATTATCGATGATTATGTGCCTGGAGTTGTTGAATTTGTTGAAATTATTGATGATTATTGGATTTGGGTTGATTACGATGTCACTTTTTGATCATGAGTACTCTTACCTTTTAATATTAGTGTGGCGTCGGTTTTTATTAAGAGCAAGTAGATCGATATGAAAAAATCAAAAACATGGTAAGAGAATAGATTCGGGGGTAGTTTTGTAAAGTAAAATGATGGTGAAAAGTTACGGGTGTAGAAGAGGGCATATAAGTCATTCAATGATAACTTGAAATTAATGTTTTGGCACCAACAATTTTGGTTTTGGCACTAACAATTTGGGTTTTGGCATTATCATTCCCCATTTCTAATGAGAAAAAGTGAATGAGGAGAACTAGAGAGAAAAATAGTTTCATTTTTATCATTACTAGAAAATGTAAAAAAATATTTTGCTAATAATGTCTTATAATATTAGTGAGCCACACATCTATATCAAAATCTAAATAGTCCTAGAAAAGATGTGGAAATATTTCGTCACCTAACATTAACATTTGGCGATGAAACAAATTTTCCTCGCCTATTCTAAACAATTGGCGAGGAAACTAGCATTTCCTCGCCAAATAGGTACCCTTTAGCGAGGAAATGCATATTTCCTCGCCAAATCTTAGCTTTTTGACGAGGAAATATAATTTTGTCGCCAATGTTAGCTTTTGGTGAGGAAAGATAATTTCGTCGCCAATCTTTGATGTTTGGCGAGGAAATTCAAATTTCGTCGCCAAATCTTAGTTTTTGGGCGAGGAAAGATAATTTCGTCGACATTGTGTACTCTTTGCCGACGAAATTGATTTCCTCGCCATAAAGACCCATTTGGCGAGGAAATTTGAATTTCCTCGCCAGCTTTCGTCGCCATAGTTACTTTTTGTTGTAGTGTCGATATCCGATTAAGCTGATTTTTATTCGAGTTAGCTTTTTAAATATTTTGAATGTGCGTTTGAAAAATCAGCTCAATCATATATCAATATGGGTGTTTTTTAACGGCACAAGCACGCACAAGTGAGGAGTTTTGGGGGTGGAATTAATTAGAACGACGGTGTTAGTGGGAGTTAGAATTAGGGATGGCAATTTCCCCAAACCCGATGGACACCCGCCCCACCTCCGGCTATTTGGAGGCGGATATTATTCAATTTTTCGTCCAATAGGAGCGGGTATGGTAGAACTTAAAGAATCTCCGGTTGAAAATGGAGCGGGTATGATTTTGTGATACCCGTCTCCGAATACCCGTACCCGCCCCCGTTTCAAATTGTATACATATTTTTATGAATGTATATGCGGGCATATAGTAGTATATAAATGTATATGTATGTGTGTATATATATAAGTATGCATATTGGTATAATTTATGTATATTGTTCCGAATTAAAACTATATATGGTTTAAGTGTTAAAAAAAGTTTAATGATGGTAGTTTTTAAAATTATATATAATCTTGGTAGACTATTATTTCTTCGCAACTTTCTATTCTATTTTGTTTTAAATGGTTATTTTTGTTAGTATAGGACACATAAATTAGATCTTATCATCTCTCTTCTTCTTTTTTTCCCAACTATTTTGGATCTGGATTTACCCGAATATACCCGATCCCCAATAGGAGGCGGGTATGGTGGATTGTCCACTATCCCTTTTGGGTATGGAGGTGGGGATGGGGAAGAACTTCACAATTGGGGATCGGGGGTAGAATAGGGTCCTCCGATCCATACCCTACCCGTTGCCATCCCTAGTTAGAATTGGGAGGGGCGAGCAACGTGTCAGCATCCTAGGCGTGGGACCCCAACGCCGAACAGCAACTCTCGGACAGCGGATCCAGAGTGGTAATTTCCCCCCCAAAAAAGATTGCTAATCAGCCACCCATCAGGTATCAACGCAACATCACCCCCATTGATTCAGATCAAAAAAAAAAAAAAAAAACCCACTGATTTCTGACACTGAATTTTTGTCTGTCATCTGGAATCTAGAGCCAAAAGATCTGAAACGAAAATTCACAACCCAATAAAGGCACCAAAACCCAAAACCAACAAACGAGAAGAAAACGGAAGGATGGGTTTGACAATGGGGCTCAACATGCTCCTCCTTATGGCAATGGTGGCGACAAACATTCTCTCTCTTTACTATCTCTCCTCGTCCTCCACCTTCCTCCAATCCCGGCCTTTAACTCCCTCTCCTCCCGTCCCCGACCATCTCCTCCAGCAGCTCCACACCATACGCGCCACCATCAACCACCTCACGCGCCTACAACCCACCACCACCACCACCACCACCACAACAACAAAACCAACCAAACCAACAATTATTCCCTCCGACCTCCTAATCTACACCCACATCTCCCCCATCGCCTCCGCCTGCCGCGACCACCCAGAGCTCCTCCACCGCTACATGAACTACTCTCCTTTCTCTCTCTGCCCATCGGACCCCACAAACAGCCTCGCTGAAACCCTGATCCTCAACGGCTGCCACCCACTCCCCCGCCGCCGCTGTTTCTCTCACTCTCCCACCCCATCACCTTCTCTCTCCTCCTCACACCCATTCTCTCCCCTACCTAGCTTCTGGTCCAGCAAATACTCTAATTTGGGGTTCGACATGAAATCCGAAAGGGACAGGTTCCTGGTCTACAAGACAGATCTGGACCTTCCCATTTCCCAACTGGTTCAACTCTCGAAATCGTCGAAATCACCGATTCGACTAGGGTTAGATATAGGCGGGGGGACTGGAACGTTCGCCGCCCAAATGAAGCTCCTTTTGAACGCGACTGTGATCACGACCACGATGAATCTGGGAGCGCCGTATAACGAGGCGGCAGCCGTGAGGGGGTTGGTGCCATTGCACGTGCCACTTCAGCAGCGGCTGCCGGTGTTCGACGGGGTTTTGGACCTGGTGCGGTGTGGGCGGGCCATGAACCGGTGGATTCCTACGGCGGCGATGGAGTTCTTGTTGTATGACGTGGATAGGGTTTTGAGGGGTGGTGGTTATTTGTGGTTGGATAGGTTTTTCAGCAAAGGTGTGGATCTGGATAAAGTTTATGGGCCGTTGATTGGGAAGCTGGGGTATAAGAAGGTGAAGTGGGCAGTGGCGAATAAGAGTGATCCCAGTGGCGTGAAGCATGGGGAGGTTTACTTGACTGCTCTTTTGCAGAAGCCTGTGTCAAAATGAGGCTTCTCAATCTGATCTAGGTAATTCATATATTAGTATTTCCCTAATGAGAATTCTATGATATTTTATATGGTTAGAGTAACTATCTTTTCAAAACACTAGGACTCTGTGATTTAATGTCGTTGTCACATATGAAAAGTGGGTGGATCTGCATCTATGAGTAGAGTTGAACTTTGTTTATAGACTTTGTAAATGACATTCTTCTATTGCATGAATCCAATTGTTGGCATATGAATCTAATGTTGCAGAGCTGAAATTCAATTTCTATCGCCCCAAAGACTTGGTGTTTGTCTGTGAATTTTGTTTTTCTCCCTGGGTCCCTGGAGTACAGATTTTGTTTCTGGTTACATCCATAGATGCCTTCAATTGCACCTGGTGCTATGTAGCACCGACACTTCTAGAGGTCGTTGTGTCCCGTATGGGACACGGGGACACTCGGGGGACACTTGGGGACACGTATTGGACACGCCACATGGCGTGTCCCTTACATTAAATTATTTTTTGGAGGGGGACACTCGGGGGACACGGCATGGACACGCGTGTCCCATATCTATGCTCTCTGACTCTCACAATCTCACTCTCTCCCTCCCTCTTTGTCGATGTGTATGTCACCGTAGCTGTGTGTATATATCTTACATGTATATATGTGCGTATATACCAGCACATAACAATGTAAATATCTTACATATCAAAAGAAAAGTATATATATATATATTTATGTATATAAACTGTTACTGCATACATATGTAACATATTTATATATATATATAATTATTTTTTTATTTTTTTATTTTTGCCGTGTCCCCCACCGTGTCCGTGTCTATTTTTTTAGAATTCTCGTGGCCATGTCCATGTCCATATCCGTGTTTGTGTCCGTATCCGTGTCAGTGTCCGTGCTACATAGACCTAGTGTTTTGAGTTTCAGTTTGGGCCAATAGAATAGATGCTGATACAAATTGGGGTAAAAGTGGCAGCTGTAGCCTGTATTTTAGTTAAGAATAGAGGTCTTTAATTGAGATATAAGAGGTAAATTTGGCGCGCTCTAATTGATGGCTGTTTAGAAAATCTCCATATTTGAAGTTGCTACAATAATTCTGAGACGTTGTTCCTCTGCTTCAACCTTGCATATTACCAAATTTTTGAAAAGCACTTTGGGACTTGAGAGCTTAACCATTTAGGATGAAGCCTCCGTCCCAGGAGCGGAAAGTGTATCCCTGAATCTCAGAATTAATAGAAAACAACAACATAAAACAAAGAGAATAGAAACTATAATCTATTTTTCAAGACTTGTGAGATTCTTTGATTGATGTAGTGTTAAGAGCTTCCTAAATTTGCTTTTTTCTTTGTTTCTTTATCAATGCACTTCACTTTTAAGGAAAAAGATAAGTCCTAGTATGGAGCAGTGTTCTAAAAGTCGCCTATTGACTTTACTTTTAAGGAAAAAGATAAGTCCTAGTATGGAGCAGTATTCTAAAAGTCGCCTAGGCGGCCAATTAGTAGGCCCTTGGCAGTAGTCCGCCGCCCCAACTAGGGCCTAGGCGCTTAATTAGGTGACAAGGCGATCAACTGGTCCCTAGGCGGGACTAGTTGAGTACTTATTGGCTAGGCAGCTGGGTGGGATTTGGGGGGATTAGGCGGTTAGGCGGGATTAATCGGAGAATTAGGCGGCTAGATATGATCAATCGTGGGTTAAATACGTAATTTTGCAAAATCTAAGGGGTTAAATGTTGTGGTAATATACTCTAAAGGTTTAGTGAGGTTGTAATATAATATATACATCTACACTACACAATATAAATGATGTATATGATGTACATCTAACCTAACGTGATGTAAAAATAATGTATAAATCTACACTATACAAAATAAAGCAAAATTATGTGTATATAGGCTCTATTTCTTATGAAACTATGTTTATATATGCTCTATTTCCTCTGTTTGGATGTTATTTAATGTTTTGTTCTACTTACTCAAAAGTTGGGGAGGGGGAGGAGAATATTTCTAAAAACAAAAAAAAGAAAAAAGAAATTAAAAAGAAAACCTGACTCGTGTCTAGGCGCTGACACCGACTAATCCCTGATTAATCGGCCTAGGCGCAAGGCGGTGCCCGGCCGCCCAACTAGCACCTAGCGACTTTTAGAATATTGGTAATTTTGGTGATTGAAGGAACAATGGAACATGCAAAATATTGAACAAATGAAAGGAAGGTGAAGGACACTAGAGCTAAGATGAGAGATAGAGAGTGCTTTACCATTACCAACCTGAATGTGATCAGAACCGCGATATGCAACATGGTGAGTGAAATTTGCTAGGTCCGGTGTAACATGATGAGTGTCACCAGTGTCGGGAAACCAATTAGTGATCGGAGAGGGTGAAGTGTATGTAGTAAAGTGAACGTATCGGGGGTGGTGTCATGTCATTGCTGTATGGTAAAGTGTATCGGGAAACCAGTGTCATGTCATTGCTGTATTGTTAATTGACTGGCTGCGTTTGTGGGGTTGACTGTAGTGGAAGAGGAGGATGAATTAACAGGAGCCCTGGGGGCAAGTATTGCTCTGATACTGACTTGAACAAGATAGTAAATGAGATAATGGAAAAGTCTATCTATTTCCACGAGAGTATTGTACATTTCATAACATCAAGTGATAACATGATGAGATCAAGATGATCTCCTGTGTGAAGATAACAACCGGTGATTACAAAATGATAAGCCACATTTTAAGTCTATCCAAAACTACTTAATACTAATCTATCTAATCCAATAGGAGAACTTCCTAAAAATCATGTTTGTCTTTAATACTTTACTAATTTTAAGATCTACGAAAGGCGGGCAACTACTGGCTTCTAACTCGCTTTCCTCCTTACCCTGAGACATGCATTTTCTTTGTCAATCCAATTGGACCTTGAACGCATAGATATGCATTTACCAAAACATGAGGTGGATAATCTAGGGTGAGTAGGTTCGTTTGGTCTTTATGGGATTTTAGAAATTGATGGGGCAAATATTGGTTTGTTCCACATGCTTGACTAGCGAGGAGTGTTGTATTAGGTTCGAGCACAAAGCTTCTGTTCTCATCCTTTCTGAACATGGATTCCAAAACCTTGTGTGGGGGTAGCTTCCCCGGAGTTGCCTCGTTGATCTCTGGTTCTATACGGATGAGAGGTGACGTGACTCAACTTTGCATGAACCCTAGGAGCTGGTCTGAGAAGGTGACCTGCACACTAAGCACCTGCGTTAGTGCCAAGCCCAGACCATGGTGAGTTCGGGAAGGCACTCCGACGGTCTGGCAAGTGATTGGAGAAGATGAGAGTTCTAGAGAGAGAGAGTGTGTGTCAGCATATGGAGAGAGGAATGTGTCGAGATCCCTGCAGAGAGGTTGGAGAGGGCACCTTTTATAGGCAAAGGCTTACTTGCTCTCCAAGCTGCTCGTGTCGCTCATGCATGTTGTCCGTACCTGACACAGCACATGGTCAGGTGACGTCACACCTGACATAGAAGTCAACGAGCCTGGGGGACTCCCCTATCCATCACGTGGTTCATGCAACGCCATTTGCACACCGCCTGACGTCACAATTGACATGCCAGGCATGCATGACGCTCCTTGGAACCCACCGGTTCGGTAGACTCATCGTTGTGTCCAGGAGTAGCGCCGAGCAGAATGCCTTAGAACCCACCGATTCGGCGACTTCTGCTCGGCAAGCTCCAGTGCTGATCTCCAGATTACTCTAGTCCTCAGCCAGGCTGCTCCTGCCAATGCTATGAGCTCCGAACCCATCGGTTCGGAGCATTAGTCTCGGCAGTGGTGATTTAGACACCTCCAGCTCATTTTGCCTACCACCGAGGCGGTTCATCCAATGTGACACTATCCGATCCTATCAGGTCGGCAACTCGCATGGCTTGATTGTCTATGCCTTAACCTTCCATATATACGGGTCAATTCGTTGACACTGAGTTCGGCTGGAGGGCAAAGGTGGACCTTCAGGTCCTTAGAATATTCTCGCCACAACACGTTGCACACATAATCGATGTTCTTTGAGGTATGGTCTTTTCAACTATGTTGTTAATGGGTTTAACTGCACCCAGTCATTTCGTTTGATGAGTAGAGTAGGATGAATTCATTTGTGGGTTCTGCTCTGCATCCAGTTCTCCTTACCAAACCGAGCCTTATTTCCCAATCAATTGGGGTTATGCTCTTCATCCAGGTCTTCTATTTGTTGAAAATGGTGTCAATAATGAAAATTATTTACTCCTAGTCTATGTAGCACTGGCACCGACATGCGACACGCCACTGGCACTTCGACACGCAAATTTCAAAAATTGGAGGACACCTCGTTGGGGATATGTTCTATTAAATATTTATTTATTCAGTTGTGTGAATAAAAAAGGCTCTAATTACAAATATGTAATAGCATATATACCCTTAATCTTGTGTATCATTACATCCTTCACGAAAGTATTAAAAAAAAATGGGTTTCACCATCTATTTGTCCCTGTAATTAATAAACTATCACATGTCACAAAAAAGGGAAAGACTTTTCCAAGTTTTAACAAATGCCTAATATATTGTTTTAACACCCCGGACATATATTGCAAGAGTCCCTATAGGTTCCTGAGAGTGTCCCGAGAGTGTCTAAAGCATTTTTTAGAGTGCCTCTGGAGTGTCTGAACTGTGAACTAATGGTGTTTGGAAAAAATAGGACATTTTGGATTTGAGTGTCCAGAGATTGTCAGTGTTCGACAAGTGTTTGACAACGGTACGTGGCCTCCGACGAAGTGTCCGTGGCTCCGTGCTACATGGCTCCCAGTTTTAAGCTTGTGAGCACTATACAACACGAGAAATACTGTTCCTACCGCCTATATAGCACCAACTCGGACATGGGAGCAGATTTGGACACGCCGATCATTCACCAAAGTGTTTCAACAAAAAGCATTTCGTAACGCACATGTCTTTATAATCAGTAAACTATCATCAGTCACACAAAATAGAAGACTTGCTTTTGATTCGAGTGTCGAACATGTGTCTAGATATTGTCGGTGAACTACAAGTCTACAAGTGTCTGAAACTGGTTTTTGACCTCCGGCAAAGTGTGCGTGCGTACCAGCTTTCTCAAATTATCATCTTGCCTACTTGACACAAGCAAAGGGTAATTTAGATCCCACTACAGTAAACAGTTTTCCTACAATTTTTGTTCAAAAGCACAACATTTGGAATTGATTCCCTATATTCTGTGCACTTCACTCCTGCCAATATATCATTTATCCAACTTTACAGTATAGGAGGTCATCCCCAACCCAGATGTTCATTCAAGTAATTGAAGGTCTTCCAACTCCAAAATTTGAAGTTTTTGCCGCATTAAGAAATGACATGCGAGGTCCAAAATAAATGTGTCATCCTTATATTTTATTGAACACTATCTCATGCTATTTTTATTGCACTCACTAGATTTGCTACTGTTTTTAGCAGGTGGTTGTGTTGAATCTTCTCTGCCGCGATGATAAAGGAACCAACTCCTGTCCAGAACTAAATTCGCAGCCGTTTCATACTGCCCATGGTCTATGGATATGGATTGAGGTTTCTGCTGGTTCTAAATGACGTGGTTTATGATGGTGGAGAAAACTATAGGAAGTTTGAAAGGAAGAGCAAAACAAGAGCTCGTGTTGCAAAAGAATGTACTCTCAAGATGAAGCCCATTTGTTTGAATGTAATTTTGTTCGTTGAATGTTGTCGCATATTAAAATCTAGAAATGTAAGTCTTTTCTTTTGTTTTTTCCCCTTCCGAGGATTGTGAGTAGTAAGAATTGAATTCGATGATAGGGATGGGTTTCTGTTCAGGTGGCCTGCGCTATCCATGTCTTTCCACTTTTAATTGTAAGGCTGTAACTGTGTCTGTATTTTTTTTTTTTTCCCCCTGATAATGACGACTGTGTAATTGTCGTTGGGTCCAGGTTTAGCGAGGGAAGCGGAAATTTACGCAGACATTCATCTTAAAATGACTTAAAAAAAAATTATAATCTAATCATTTGCTTTTATGTACTCCCTCTGTTCCTATTTGTTTGTCTCACTCTCTCTCTCTCGTCTTTTTTCAAATCAAAAATTGCTTCACAGACATATTTTTTTCAAATCAAAAAATTTTTTGTGTATTATTTTCATTTTTTTTTGCACCAAATTAAAGTACACAATGAGTAGTGTAAAAAAATTTGAAAAATGATACACGAAAACACTTTTTTTTTTTTTTATTTTGAAAGTGGACAACTAATAGAGTAAACTTTTGTTTACTTTATGACAAAACTAATTGAACGGAGGGAGTAATATGTTTACTTTATTTTCTTCTATTGTCAGCCCAGTGGGCTAACACTAAGGTAACAAGAAAACAAAAAAAAAACACAAACTTTAATGTACTTTTATCACTTTCCCCTACACTTTTACACATTATTATACATTTTTCACACGTTTTAATACACTTTTTAAGCTTCAATGTCAGGGCTGATTTTAGAAATTTTCTTATTATTTGCCCTTTTGAAAAGTCAATGGTAGAATTAATGGGTAAAAGTGGATAATTTTAGAATGTAGAGGTAAAAGTTGGTATGAAAGGTGTAAAGTGATGGTAAAATTTGATGTGAAAGGTATAATGACAATATCTCAAATTAATTTCCATGTACTTCACATCCTCTCTTTTCTCTCTCTCTAGAAACCCTCCCCAACCCTAGCCGCCGCCACCTTTTCCGCCGCTGGGGGGGCTCTCCCGTCCTGCCCGGGGCCTTCCCCTTCCCCCTATCTCCATCTCCCTCTTCTCTATCTCTCTATACATCCTCTCCCTACCCCCTCCTTTTCTGATCTCACTGATTCTTCCTATTTCAAAAATGGATCGACAAGATGTTTGCTGGTCGGTGGTTCTGCACGGTCGTAACCGATGTCATGGTTCTCGACAAATGGGTTCTGCTAATCATCTTTGCGTGTTGTTTTCAGCCAGCGGTCGTCATGTAGCTCCCATATAGTGACGAGGGCGATACTAATGAAATTTTTAGATATTCTCTCTCTCTCTCTCTCTCTCTCTCTCTCTCTCTCTCTCTCTCTCTCTCTCTCTCTCTCTCTCTCTCTCTCTCCACCCTTGTTGGACTTTGTCCTTCTGTTCTTCGATGTGCGTTCTGTCGCCTCCACCCTCACGGCCTATTTCCATCTCCGGTGTGATTCACCAGTTGGATCTCTTTTGGGTTTTCTAACATTTGCCTAACGGTGTGAGTGGAGGCAGGACAGCGTCGGTCTCCCACTGGGGTTTCACTCTTGGGTGTCTCTGGTTTCGCCTAACAGCTATGGTTGAGCTCCCATGGCAATGGTTGGTGGTTCCCAATGTCATTTTTCCATTAGTGGTGGTTGCTGGTGGTACCGGTCTGATGATCCGTCTTTGGTGGTATTTTTCAATTGGTGGGGGTTTGTGGCAAAAGAACGGCGGAGAATTGAAGTTGCTCTACAGATTCGGGCTGGGTTTTGGATATTCTTAGACCATTGGGTGTAATTAAGCATTAATCTAGCTAGTTCTGTAAGGTTTATTGGCAATTTTCAAATTCTGACAAACTATTGGAGTCTGTACTTTGTTCATAGCTTAGTTGATTGATCTAGACACTCCATCAAGTGTTTGAAGAATTAGAGAAATGGAGTTGCATTTTGCCTACCATGTTTTTCATGAATTCAAGAGTATTATCTTAAAGGGTTTAGAGCCTTTCTCTCTTTAATCTCGTTCTCTCTCTAAAACAGAGTCTTATCCCTGTCGCTCCTAAGAGCAGGGGCCATGTGAGAACAACCATTCTTGGCCAGTTCCAACTCCATTCTCGTCGGACATCATGGGATCAGCCTCCCCTCTGTTTCCTTTGTTATTTGTTTTTCCTCTAGTTTGAATAAGCATCTTGAAGCAAGGTGTTGGCTTTGCGTACGTCTCCAACGCACAGCCATTGTTTAGGACGACATCGATCCACCTGAGCGGGAAATTTTCTACCCTTCTTTTGTGTTCTTCTATCTTGACTACTAGTTTATGCTCCAACCGATCTGTTTCCCAGGTGCTTTGTTGCTCTATTAACCTCTACAATTTTCGATGTCCTTGCACGCATTTACTCCTTCCTTGCACGTATTGTCTTAAAGTGACTGTCGCTTCTCAATTTCTCCTTCCCAGACGATCAACTTCCCACTCCGTCAATCCCCTCCCCGTTCGATCGGGTTTTTCTCTCCTCTTTCGATTGGATCAGTTTCCCTTTTTGTTCTACCCTTTCCCATCCGATCCAATCTGTCTCCTCCTTCTCGGGTTTCTACATGCACGTTTTGGTAGCTTTGGATTTGGTTTCGGCTGTAGAAGTTCATCGGTGTTGAATGCATACTGTGTGTCTATGTCTGAGGCTGTTGTTTGGGCGGAGGATTCAGTTCATGGGCTTAGCTTTCTCGATGCTGGCTTATTTAGGTGGTGGATTGATGTCTTGCTTGAATCAGATGATTTTAGATTGACAGAGTTTTTGGTGTCAGAGGAGTCACTCAACAGTTACGGATCTTCATTGTTGATGCATGTAGTTTGGTTGTGATTGTTGTTTAGGTTTTGCCGCTCACACATGGTTGCACGCACTATGCGCTGTTCCTTAGGTCTTGTTGTGCCCTTCGCTCATCATTAGGGCCGGCCCAGGCCCAAGGGCATACAAAAATGTCAAAAAAAATTGGGGCACTTCCATAAATTTTAGTGTTAAGCTTGAGTAGGAGTCTTTTTCTAGGCCAACCCAATAAAAAAAAAATTTATACAACCCATCTCTTTGGCAGCCCAGGATTAAAAAAAAATTACTATAAGGGAGCTAGGGGAAACCCAAGTCAGTTTTAAAAGAGTAGGCCCAAAAGGCCGAATACAATTAAACAGTAAACACTCAAACCTTTCTAAAGTGGGTGTTCCACTAACAAAAAACTGTTTTTTTCCAAATACCGAGACATGTCATCCTCTCACAACACATCACATAAAAAACCGTGAAAAACTAGTTTTTTCAAAAAACTGAGTTAGTGAAACACCCCCTAATCAAATTCCCAATCACGACCTCACTGTTCATCCACTTCTCCCGCGATTCTTCGACTCAGCCATGTTCTCTCCCGATTCTCTTGCCCTAAATTAAAAAATCATCTCCCATCCCACTCTCACTCTCTCTTCCTCAACTCCATAAAATATAATCAGATCTCCCTTTCTCCAGATTAAAAAATGCCCATCTATGTCCCTTCCTTTTTGCCATTAATCTAAACTAATAGGCCAACCCAAAAAGGAGTGCTTGAAAATTTAGAATTGCTTGAAACTTGGCGTCTTGGAGTTCAAAAGGTAATATATTGTACATTTTACTCTTTTCTAACTTGGGTTTAGTAGCTTACTTTTTACATACATATGAAATTTTTTTTTTTTTTTTTTTGGGCCACTGCAATGTCCAGCCCTTATAGGTGATAATGAAGATTATTCATAGGTCAGCATCTAATGAATTACCCCTCAAACAAATTCCCACATTCAAATCACTTCATAAGCGCTTTGGATTTGTGGTGATCAAACTTTGAATCAGTATTGCGTGATTGTACTATTTGGGATGGTAATCTTTTTAGTTAAGCTTGTAATTTTAAAATAAGCTTGAAATTAAAGCCAATTGTAAAAGATAAAAGTTGCTTAAATATCCTAGAAAAATATACTTTTAACTAGCAGATTGATTCACGCAAAGTTAGAAACTTTGGAGATTGTTCATTTGCTCACTATTGTTGGTCACTGCAGTAATACTCCTTTTTTTTTAACAGATTATTCTCGTATTGTGACTGTTGCTAGAAAAATTATCTAAGTGTTGTACTCTTAAGGGCACAATTTTTAGATTAGGCCTTGGGCACTCCAATCTCTTGGGCCGGCCCTGCTCGTCGTCGGCGCCTCTTTATCTTTTGGCGATAACATAGTTAGTGTGTAGCGGTTCTGTAACATTGTGATCTGTTCCATAGGCAAGAAGATAATTAGTGACAGATAATTTTTTATTTTTGTCTTCGCCCGTTGCTGGCGTTTTTTTATTTATGTAATGGCGATAGCACAGTTGTAATGCCCATTATTATTAATGGATTTTCTGTCTCTTCCTAAAAAAAAAAAAACGAGTATTATCTTAATCTTGTTGGGTTATGCATATTTTAGGTGTCTTAGTTTAGCCTTATTTTCTTTTGCCTTGGTTTTCTTCTAAATGGTTTTTTCATGAAAGTCTTTGATCCAGAGATCGAGGGGTGTTGGACTATGGAGGCTATAGAATCAAGAAGGGATTAGGGAGCTAAACCAAGGTTTGATTTAACCTTTTGATTTATAGCACTTAGTAGATTACGCCGTGGTTTTATGCTTAGGGTGTTTAGACCCTAAGCAGTGGCGGCTCCAGGAATTTTGAACAGCATATTCAAAAATTACTTGAACTCCACTAGCTCCATAAACTAACCATATATACACAAAATTTTATATATTAATGTGAATAATGGAAACAAATAATACGAAAATACATAAGATGTCACAATTGCATTTTCTAGGCGAATTCCATATTCTAGGCCAAACAAAATTAAATGGGCACATAGACATTAGTTTTTATTGAATAAAAATGTGGCGAATAGGATTGCACTGATTTTTTATTTTTTTTTTGAAACATGCTCTTATTTTGTAGATATAGAGTTGATTGTTGTCCAGAGAAAAGTCAGAGCACGAAATCGATACCAGTAGACATTTTTTTGGTTAGTTATTAAAATGTCGGCCAAAGTGTGCAACAATAACTTTGCCCTTTTCGTTCCCCTCTCATATACAAGGAACTGATATTGGCACTCTACTTTTCTCTATTGGCACATTTGAGCCAGACCATGGGGAACACATTTGAGTTTTGGCTTTTGAATCTTGATCAATCTTGGAAAACAGATTTTTAAGCTTCACAACGATGATCTTCCGGCTTGTGGCGAGAACGAGCATGTACGATAGCATGGGGCAGACCATAATTTCCCCCCACTTCATGATCAGACTGATGGGTCCGGCCGGCACTGGAGCTGATTTCATGAAGCTTTTTCCTTTTTTTTTTTTTTTTTTTTTTGTGTAAGTTGTATTTTGTTTTTGTTCTTGTTGTAATTTGTTTTGTTTTAGTACAACTAGAATGATCTATACCGTTAAAAAAAAAAATCTTGAGGCAAAAAGTTTGAAGTTTTATCAACGAAAATGAATTAATCTTCTAATTTATATAAGAAAAATTAAGTAAGAAATTTTTTCAACAAAAATGAATTATTCTTTTATTTTATATTAAAAAAAATTTCTTGAAAAAATGAATTTTTTTAAAGTCTTCGTTGCGAACCGAACAATCTTTTTAGGACGGAGGTAGTATTATTATATTAATAGTCGGTTAATGTCTTGTGAATCACTAACTGTTTGCTATCCATGTGAACATTTTTTTGGTTCAACCAAACAAACGTAGAGAGATTTTCAACCACAGGATGTCCACATCCATTTTCACAAGTTTGGCTGGGATGGAATAAACTGTGAATTTACTTATTTTCTCTGTGAGATCTGGTCATATTCAGTATCTTGTTGATTTGGTTAGTAGGGATGCATTATATAAGAAGTCCTCAATGAAAAGTTGAAGCTAATACCTTTTTTTGAACGGCAGAAATTATAGTTGAAGCTAATACTGAATACAAAATTGCTGCTCCTGGATTAGAGCATGAAATAATTGAGCTTGGGATAAAGAATGTCGGCAGGCATATTTGGCATGCAAAAAGACTACAAATCACACTGTACTCACATTGACATTCATGAGGGGATCCCACAACACAAAGCCAAGTGCCCATAAAGGGCACCCAGAATTTACCTCGAATTTGAAAATCGATAGCCCAAATTCACTCCAATGAAATCTGAGCCATTGATTTTTAAATTCGAGATAAATTCTTAGTGTATTTTCTGGATATATAGTAGTGTTGATCCCACAAACTTAGATGCGTGGGATCCACAAATGCATGTGTGCGCGTGAAGCGTTTGCAAAGTGTGAAATTATTGACGAGTTAACTTGAAACAGCTGAAAATAATTTGCCAAAGTGTAAGAGAGGTTCTTTGTAAAGTCAATATTCAAAAAAGAATATGTGAGTTGGGGAGGTAAAAATAGCCAATAGCAAAAAAAGTATAAGAGGAGAAATGAAGTCATCTAAAAGAAGGGTGAAGAATAGAGCAGGTGTGTACAGAAAAGACTAAGGCAGAAGATTGCTTTAAGACTAATCCATGGTGTACCCAAGTGACCTAGAGAATGGGATGATATAACTAGGAATAATGTTCTCCTTCCAAATCAATGATTACCCATTTTCCCTCTCCAGGATGACGCACTCTATCAAGAATCACCTCTGGAAATTATGAAGGAACTGTCTCATATTTATAGGCACCTTGGACCAATGATAAGGTGTCAAACTGTCATCGTATAAAATGAGGACATTTGTCCCTTCCGTACAACCTGACCGCGCGCATGACGTCACCCACTGCAGAGCTGACCTCCGTGGCTTTCTCGGACGCGTTACTCCACCCCTCGCGCAGAGAATCCCATCAAACCACTGGATCTCCCTTCTTTCCCGTTTGGATAAGGTTGTGACCAATTTGGTCGCGCCTGTAGTGCAGCCAAACCTCAAAGGGCCCCTCGGGTCCTGCCTTCAGACCGGAGCAAGTATAATTACTTGGGCCAAAATAGACTAGCTCCTTGCATTCCCACCCATTTATATGGGCCACGCTAATCATATGACTCATAGGCTTTTTACCGTGTATGGATGGCCCATGGTCAGATAAATATTCCCTCCATTGGGCCTTGGAGGCGCGCAAATGAAAGTACCCGCGGAGGATAGCGCTGCGCCAATGGACCCTACGCGGTGAATACCGCGCGACCTGGCCATGTGTCGCGCAACCATGCTTGCCATGTACATGACACCTGTCTTTATTGGACGGTCAACATTGACCTTGGTCAACTTAGGTCAAAGCACTGACCTTTCCTATACAAAGCAAAACCATTTGGTAGATTTTCATGTAGAAGACTTCAGATAGGAAGTCTACAATTTGTTATCCCAAATTCTCATTCATGCTTTCTTGAGGTAGTGGGTTTATGCGGCTGATCTTACACTTGAAAAACTTTCCATGACCTTTCCAACAACCTAAGATCTAAGCTTGAGTCAAAGATCAAATGCTAGGAGCTTGAGGGAAGCTAAACAGCTGCAGTTCTTCTTGCATTTTAAAATCTCAACAGGTGGTAATATTGGTCAGGTCAAGCAAGCTTCTGTTGCACTGTGAAAGAGGCAAAATGTATGTCGTGAAAAATGCCTTAAACAAAGCCTGCTTAAACAATAAACGGGACACGCAACGAATAGCTGCAGGTCACGGGCCAGAAAAATGTAAATCCGATTAAACTGTCACTATGTACCAGAACAAAATGTTACCAACCATAGCGCATAGCCACTCATATTAGCCTTGAAATGTTCATGTTTGATCCCAAAAATTCTCTATTCTGATACCCTTCTTGACTTATTTCCATAAAATAGCATAAGTAGCCCAAGAAAACTGCTACATGAAACCACCCTATCGACAGATCTTCAGGCACGATAATGAGGAAATGAAATTGTATTGAACTGCATATCAGATGAAAACTGCTACATGAAACCACCCTATCAACAGATCTTCAGGCACAATCATGAGGAAATGAAATTGTATCGAACTGCATATCAGATGTTCTGTCTATACAGAATTATTGAAATTAACAGAGATACTGCCATAAAAGACTGTAGTTTCACAGAGGTGTGGTACTTAATGATATTTGTGCACCCGGATACTTGTCTCCATTAGTCATTTGGAAGCTTTTCTACCCACGAGATGATGCAGGTTGAGCCCATTGATCTTCGCAGCAAGAATGAAATCGTTTTCCGTCAGTCCACCTGCGCAACAAGTCAAATAACATTCACTATGCATTCTTGTGCACACAGATCAAATGAAACGATGAGTCTGCCACAAAGGCAACTCGAGGAACAATGATCTCAAATATATGAAATAATGTAGAAATACATATGTTGACGAATTTCCAGAAGGCTTATTTCTTTTTATTGATTTGTTTTTATTGCAAGTTTCTCGGTAATACTCGTATTTACTTTTTTCATATCAGATCGGTGAGACTTGAGAGCATCTCTACTGGTATAGTATTTTTTTCTATTCTAGCACAACAAAGGAACACTGTATACCAATTTGTTGTGTCCAACTCCACCTTTATTATAAAAAAAATAAAAATAAAAAATTCCACCTTCATTATTTATTTCCAAAGCCCAATAATAAAACAGAACATGCTCTTTTCTGCACTGAATATGGCATGCGATATAGCACTATCTTAGCACGAGAAACAGTACTCTACTGGAGTGAGTGTTTTCTGCCACGCATCTATTTTACCACTGCTAAACCTAAATACTATGACAATGGAGATGCTCTAACAAGTCAGGTTATGACAGGTCCACCCCATTACCTCAACTGTGGTAGTCCATCACACCAGCATATCAAATCCTTTTACGCGTCAAGAGCTTACAAACTCTAGCCCAGCAATTTAAATTCCACACCACTGGACTTGTTATGATCCAATTGCTGTGCGGATTGTTCTGCGTCAAGTGACACACCTAACTGGTCGCCATATCCACATTAGACATGCCAGGACACTTGATTAACTGTTCCAAATTTCGACTGTTCTTTAACTAGTTGCCAAGTGGTTTCTTACTTAGACAAATTTCATGCGAAGTGCTTTCATTACTCGGACACTCTTCATGTCGAGTAACCCATTACTTGCACACTCTTCGTGCTCAGTGCCCATGGTGGCCATCCATTGGCAACCCCACCAGCAACATCCTTTCTCAGTAATAACTCTTATCAATGCTTGTTCTGCCGTTGCAACGTGTCTCATGCATTCACTAGCTTAGCCATTTACATCTTATTGATGTTGGCTTTTTGTGCATCATTGCTGATAAAAATTTCACCTCTCACAGCTGTAATTAATAAATTTCAACCTAATAACACCATCGTTCTAATAATAACGTCCAAATCGTAAAGTTAAAGGTAATAGTTGCAAACTATGATATTCTTTTTGGTTGTGTTTTTGGATACATCAACATCAATGACAACAAAAATATACAGAATTGCATGTCCCATGTCTGTATCCGTGTCTATGGTTCTTATGTCATAATTCTCCAGTAGCTAAGCTGGTAGGCTTTTAGAGTGGTAGTACTGCCCAGGATTGTACACACTATGATGCCGATCTTTTTAATGATAATGAGGTCCGAGTTAACAACAAAGCACTATTTTCACCTATGAATATAGCCCAGTGAAAGAAACAGAAACATCACAAACACAAATTAAAAAGTAAAGCATGGATTGCAAAGGTTAGCATGATAGTTAGATAGGACAAATGATTCTTACCAACAGCATGTGTCCATATCTCAATTTTGACATTGTTCCACTCAACAAGATGAAGATCTGGATGATGACCTACGATGAAAACTTGATTTTGTTAGTGTTATGATTTACCAGAATGGATTACTTTGTATGAAGCCAAATGAATAGCGGTGACGTGCTTCTGTGTTGGTGCGAGGCGCTTTTGGATGTGTCAAAAAGTGGACCAAGCTAGGACAGTAAGCCTACATAGCGGCATCTTATCAAATCTGAGCCCAAAATCTTGGAAGGATCATTCGCATTGGCTCATTGTTCAATGAACATAAACATGGAAAAACCATAAACTGATGCACATAGATTTGCCATTGCATAAACATTACAACAAGTAATATCGTGTTTTATCTTGGTTGATCCATGGAAAATGACGGCCACAGTAGAAACAGTCATTCAGGTGGTTTATAGTATCGTCAAATGCCTATGAAGTGACCACAAAATTGAAGAATGCCTATAAGATCATCATTTCAAGGTGCAAGGGGTACAAGATTGTAATGACTCATTATATACACGCCAGAGAATATAAAAGAACGTCTCCCTCCAAAGAATTGAGAATGTGATTGAGAGTTATCCAAACACTTACTAGAAATGAGATTAGTAGATGGATTAATATCAAGAAGATTACAGAGGGCAATAGCGGCTTCCAAAACAAAGATAGAAAGATGTGGATCCAGAAGAATCAGACGAAGAAATGCGAAAGCCAGAGGCATAAGCCTCAAGCTCTTGTTGTATATGTTCCATTAAAAAAGCTCCATTGTTTTACTTTCTTCATTCGCAGATCATTGGGCATAATCTGACAAACACCACTACAGTCCCACCCAGCAAGTGGATATTTCCATATTCTAGCAGAATTGTGTAGGGGAAATTACATTTCAGTTCCTAAGGGGCAAGAATTCCTTGATCCATGGTACAACTTTGGGAAGGGAAACTTCCAAAATATCCCCCAAACTTTAACCTCAATGTTGATAACCCCGCAAACTTTAGCAAACTTTAATTTTACACCTAAACGCCATTCAAATGGACTCCTACCATCTAAGTCCGTCAAATTGATAACAGAAATGGCTAACAGGGTAATTTTTTCTGTTAAATGTTGGCTCTCTCTCTCTCTCTCTCTCTCTCTCTCTCTCTCTCTCTCACACACACACACACACACACCACCACCACTAAATTAAGCCTAATTACTGTATTTTCCACCCCAAATTTCTTTCTATTCCCCTCAGATATATGTATAAATATGTGTACACATGAACATCATGGGGAAGGAAGGGGAGGCTCAGATCTGTACATGATGAGGCCGAGAACAGAGACTCCGCCATGGCTGCAACCACAATCCCATTTCTCTGATAGACCAGAGACTCCGCCATGGCTACAACCACAATCCCATTTCTCTGATAGACGCCAAAAAACGGCTGGGGTTTTCGAAGCCTAACAACACAGCCTCTTATGGAAAAGATAAATTATTCAGTGGCTCCTGAGGGTATAAAGGATTATACATTCCTCCAGTCATGAAACATAGCTTAGGGTTAGTTTGGTTTTCTGGATTTGTGGAGCAATAATGGAGAGTCGTAATTTACCAGAAATCAGACGCACAAAAAAGCGAAAAAAAGAAGAAGATTGATCAGCTTCGTCAGATTACCATCACCACCACCACCACCACACACATGCACACATACTAGATGTATATATATGCAGAGACAGAGGACTGTTGATTTGGGAGGGAGAAATCAGGGGCGATTTGCTGAGAGAGGATGAAGAGGAAGGCAGATGATGAAGAGTAATTTGGGTGGTGGTTGTGTGGGTGGTGCGGCGGCGGGGGGAGAGAGGGAGAATAAGCACCAAACCAACATTTAACGGAAAAAATTACCCGGTTAAGAATTTCCGTTATCTATTTGACGGATTTAGACGGTAGGAGTCTATTTGAATAATGGAAGAAAAGTTTAGGAATAAAATTAATTTTTTTATAGTTTGGGGGGTTATCAGACATTGAGGACAAAGTTGGGGGTATTTTGAAATTTTTCATTTTTAGAAAAATTTATTTGCACATACACGGGACCAAAATTGTGCTGGACTCATATACCCCCAAGTCCGACATTACTTGCCCCTTATATTACAAATTGTTGCATCTACAAATAAAATAACTTGCTCTCTATACGGCCAAACCTAAGTTACACGGAGCGTGTGCGATGCCCGAGCGAGGTGGAAGTGCGAGAGCGCGAGAGCGTCAATATTTAGAAGAACTGAAACCAGTCTTGTAGCGTCTTTATTATATATTTTAATTTTTCATATTCATATATTGGTTTCCAAATTTTCATAATCTGCCATTAAACCAAAAAAACTCCCTCCCTCCGGATTTGTTAGTCCATTTTTTAAATCTGTCATTTTTTATTTTGATTGCTTATATCTCTAACTTTATTATGGTTTTGACGATTTTGCGAAATTTGTATTATAGAACTAATTGAGATCTATCAAACAAGATCCATATTGCATATTTTTTGAGATGCATATTGAAAGATATAAGCAATCAAAAATGACACGAATTTCAAAAATGGACTAACAAATCTGAACGGAGGGAGTAACAAATTGTAGAGATAATTAAAAAAGTGAACTCATTTACATGATTTTAAAAGTGTTCCTGCAATAAATTTGTTCACAAAATAGTCACAAGCCCAAATTTAAACAGTTTTGTTTTCGACTTTTGTGTTAAATCTATCACTATACAAAGGAGCACTAGATATTATACTCCGTCCCAAATGGATGTCCAAAACTACTATTCACCCCTCTCAAAAAATCACCTACTATATTTTTTAAGTTCTAATGTATTATATATGCAATATGGATCTTGTTGGATGGATCTCACTTAGTTTTATTAAACAAAGTTTTTAAAATCATCAAAAGTATTATATTACAAAAATATATACTCCTCCGTTCCTAATTAATAGTCCATTTTGTGAATTTCTACTTTTTAAGGGGACATGCAATGATTGCACCTAAATTTAAATTTGGTGACATCATTTCCATCAATTCCCCTCATACCCTACCTACATTGCAACACTTGTATTCACTTATGAGGGATACTTTTGCAAAATCATCAAACTTTTACTTCCACTTTTAGAAAAGGACTAACATTTTGGAACATCCCAAATGGAATAATGGACTATTAATTAGGAGCAAAGTATGATTTTTTGAGAGGTGTGAATAGTAGTTTTGAACATCCATTTTGGGACGAGGAGAGTATATATAATATTCTATAGAGGCCTAATGGGGCATAATATGTACAACTGCATGTGCAAGTGGTTGCTGGTTTGTTGGCTGACCTAGAATATTGTGCAAGTTCAAAACTTTTCAAAGGCTTAATAAGAGATATCACCAATAAAACAACAAATCCGCACGTCGATGCTCGAACTCAGAAAATCACTACACGAATTATGGGCACATCCGCACTGGATTCAGCAGACCGCGCACTAGTCTGCGGTGCGGCACCCAAGATAGGCGAATTGTGTCACAAAGAGCTAAACTACCACCAGAATGATAACGAATGGGTGACAGTGTTATGTCCCTATAAAACTCTTTCCTGTGGGAAATATAATGCTTGCTCCATATATTACCAATTGTTGCACCTATAATAAATCACTAGCTCTCTTCGACCAAACTAGCACCGTAATGGTAACTAATGGGTGATAAACTGACAGTGATGAATCCTACCAACTTTTTCTTGTTGCAAAACATAATAGCTTCTTCTATTACCAATTGTTGCCCCAATTAATAAAATGACTTGCTCCCTATATGACCAACTTAGCACCTTATATTACAAATTATTACAACTATAAATAAAATCACTTGCTCCTAGTTTGCAAACCGAACGGATAGAAAACCGTAATGATGATGAATGGGTGACAGCGATATGTCTTATAAACTCTTGTTGAAACCATATTACTTGTTCCTAAAAGTATCGATACCTGCACGTAGAAATAAAATGACTTGTTCCCTCTATGACCAAACTAGCACCAGAACAGGTAACGAATCGGTGAGGGAAATGGGGGATGGGTTTGAGTAAAAATTATTATTGAACGTGATTGTATTTTTGTCTGCTTAAAATAAGAATGGCATGATATGGTCGTTACTTCTTCTCATATCATGACTTCAAGATTTCCAAAGAGTGAACCACTAATCTGGGAATTGTTGCCCCTCTAGCTACTGAAATGTAATTTCTTCACAAAAGAACAACTGAAATATCAGTAAGATCCAAAAATTAAATGATATTCGTGTCACACACACGTTAGCATTTCTAAATCTTTAAATCATCAAACCAGATCCACGTAAGCATTCTTTAAGAGCTACCGCCCACAATTTGAGGAACAGACTATTTATCTCTATTTGGCTGGGAAGTAATGTCTTCACTGAAGCGTCTCTAGCAATGAACTTGTGTAAAAACCAGCAGAATCAAATTCAACCCATGGTCCATTTAAAAATTGACCACTTCCCAACTATGACAATGCTATTGATACTAACGTGGTTGCCCTCTCCAAAAGAGCAAGTCCACAGTGCTGGCACATTCACTGTGGACTTTGCACTGAGTAACTCCACACTCATAAGTCTAACAAATTGGCAAAGACTTTGCATAAATATGCAACCAAAGTAGCGCAACAAAGAAAAAAATAAGCACGAAACGAGATATTTGTTAGAACATACAGGCAGCATCAATTAGAATCAATGATAGGAAAAGTAAAAGTTGACTAAGATCTTGTGAGTCGTATTGTTGAGTAGAACTACAGAATCCACTTATATAGAGGGGCTTTCATCCAAATGGAGGCATAGCAGGGAAGACTGAAGTTGACATAGGCAACATTCTACACAAATACCCAAGAGGATACTGCCTCAGGTAGAGTTGATTGAGTAAAGAAGTACTGAATCCAGTTTATGTAAATATTATATCATATAATATGCCGGCAATGTACGGAGTGTGTGCACAGAGATCAATGAGCTATTAAGCAGATCATGCTACAAGTTTGTATGATACCTGTTAGCTCTTTCCTCTAGATGGAATGACGACTATAGCATTAGAAGCAGTAATACTAGTCGGTTAATGAAAGCATACATGTAAGAAACAAGGGTAGGCAAGAACAAAGGTTGTTCAACTTCCTCCTAAGCATTCTTGTCTTCAAATTAGTGATCGGTGCATAACAAATTTAGAAGAATCCATTCTCAATACTTAACCTCATGATCAACCATTAAGACCAACGTAGGCATAGCATGAAGTTTTGATGCACTTTTCTTAAGACCAATATGCTGGAACACAGCTTCAGATTATGTGTTCCTCAAGCTCTTAAAAGAGCATATCAACAATTTAGATTAATTTAGACCTGAGATTAGGGAGATACCTTGTAAGTTTTAGACACTTTGTTAAGAGGTAAAAGTTAGGGTTCTGTTCTCATTACGTAGTACTTATACAAGAGTCCAAGAGACAAATTACACTATGAACCTAAACTACTACTTAATTGAAAGAGTAGACAAATACAACATAATTACACGGTTACACCCACAACTTAACACTCCCCCTCAAGTTGGTGCGAAGATATCAATCAAGCCCAACTTGAACACAATTGGGTGGAAACTCTTGCTGCCAAGCCCTTTTGTGAAAATATCAGCTAATTGATTCTCAGATCGCACAAAAGGCATACATATCAATCCCTCGCTCAACTTTTCCTTGATGAAGTGTCTGTCAATCTCTATATGCTTCGTTCTGTCGTGTTGAACAGGATTGTGGGCAATGTTTATGGCAGCTTTGTTATCGCAGTAGAGTTTCATAGGACCATTATCAAAAATTCCCAAATCATGTAACAAAGTTTGGAGCCATAAGAGCTCACAAACACCATGAGCCATAGCTCTATACTCTGCTTCTGCGCTTGACCTAGCAACCACTAATTGCTTCTTACTTCGCCAAGTAACCAAATTCCCTCCAAGAAAAGTGCAATAGCCAGAAGTAGAGCGTCTATCATCTACAGAACCAGCCCAATCAGCATCAGTAAATGCCTCCAATCGCAGGTGACCGTGATTAGAGAATAGGATTCCTTTTCCTGGAGCTGATTTGAGATACCTCAAAATACGATAAACCGCATCCAGGTGTGAGGTACGAGGATCATGCATAAACTGACTAACAACGCCCACTGCATAAGTAACATCCGGTCTCGTGTGGGCTAAGTATATCAGTCGACCAACTAGTCGTTGATATCTCTCCTTATCCGTGCGCTCCCCTGAGTCTCCACTAAGCTGATGATTTGCCTCAATAGGAGAATCTGCAGGTCTACAACCCAACATACCTGTTTCTTCCAATAAGTCAAGTATATACTTCCGTTGGGAGATAAAAATCCCTCTATCAGACCTTGCCACCTCCATTCCAAGAAAGTATCGCAGTGATCCTAAATCCTTAATCTCAAATTCTCGAGCCGGACTAGACTTGAGATTAAGGATCTCACCTACATCATTGCCTGTCATTATTATATCATCAACATAAACAATAAGGACAGCAATCTTACCAACACCTTTCTTGATGAACATAGTATGATCTGCATGACTTTGTTTGTATCCAAATCCCAACATAGCCTTCGAAAACCTGCCAAACCAGGCTCTAGGTGACTGCTTCAACCCATAAAGAGCCTTTTTCAGTCTACACACCTTTCCCTCAGTCTGAGATGAAGAAAAACCAGGTGGGATAGCCATATACACCTCCTCCTCTAACTCACCATGGAGGAATGCATTCTTCACATCAAACTGTTGGAGAGGCCAATTCAAATTGGCAGCACACGAGAGTAGAGCTCGCACAGAGTTCATCTTTGCTACTGGCGCAAATGTCTCCTCGTAGTCAATACCATATGTTTGAGTGAAACCCTTGGCAACAAGTCTCGCCTTGTACCGCTCAACCGTACCATCAGCATTTTGCTTAACAGTAAAAACCCATTTACATCCCACTGGTTTCTTTTCTTTCGGAAGTGATACTAGCTCCCAAGTGCCATTCTTTTTCAAAGCTGTCATCTCCTCTACCATAGCTCCTTTCCACTTAGGTATCATGAATGCATCCTGCCAATTCTGTGGAATAGATATAGAAGAAAGAGACGAAACAAAGGCATGGTATGAAGGAGATAGACGATCATAAGAGACAAACTGGGAAATGGGATGTTGAGTACATGATCTAACACCTTTCCAAAGAGCAATAGGAAGATTATAAGAATTATCAAGAGGAGGTTCAATGAGAGAAGAGTCATTACCAGATGAGTCAGCTGAGGAATCCGGAACTGGAGCCGGAGACTGTGGTTGACAAGGTGGTATCACACAAGAGGACTTCACATGTTTTCTGTTGTAGGTCTTGAGGTTAGACCTTTGCAGCCGGTGTATATATTCCTCATCATCACCACCTATGTCATGAGTTGCTCTTTCGACAGATATTTGTTCCACTCCAGACTTTTCTTTCTCCCCCTCACCATGATTATACATCAATTGTTCCCCCTCATCATAAAACATCTCTTCCTCCTGCCACTGCTCCCCCTGAAGAGATGGAGCGGAGGGAGAAAAAAAGGACACTGTTTCCCAAAAAGAGACATCCATAGACACAAAAAAATTCCTAGAATGAGGATCATAACATTTGTAGCCCTTTTGAGTAGGAGAGTACCCAATGAAAACACATTTATGGGCCTTAGGACCTAGCTTGCCACCTGAGGGATGAGGAGCATGAACAAAACACACACAACCAAAAACACGTGGGGGAAGAGTTGTGGTACGAAAAACACTAGGAAGACACTCAAGTGGAGTTTTAAAGTTAAGAACACTGGATGACATGCGGTTAATAAGATATGCTGCAGTCAAAATGGCTTCTCCCCACAAATATTTAGGAGCATTCATGGTGAATAACAGAGAGCGAGCTACCTCAGCTAGATGACGGTTTTTGCGTTCAGCAACTCCATACAAGTCGTTTGAAAAAGAATACCATGATCATCTAAAAAAGCCCGAAAACTCTTATCGATGTACTCAGTGCCATTATCACTTCGAAGAATTTTAATACGCATATCAAACTGAGTGCGAACCATTGCATGAAAAGATTGAAAACAGGAAAACACTTCACTTTTCGACTTAAGTAAATACACCCAAGTAACACGAGAATAACAGTCAATAAAAGTGACAAACCACCGAAAACCTTTAAGAGATGGAACAGGGGAAGGACCCCAAACATCAGAATGAATAACCATAAACGGAGAATCACTCCTTTTATTAATAGGTGCATAAAAAGAACGTTTATGTTTACCAAGCTCACAGGCTTCACAAAAAAACTGACTCCTAGAACAATGTTTAACTAAACTAGGGAAAAGTTTCTCTAAAATCCCAAAGGAGGGATGACCCAATCTACGATGCCACTGATGTAACATAAAAAAACCGGAACTCGTATCTGCTTGCAAAGCTAGACCACATGACAAAGATGGTGGAGGTGTAGATTCCAAGAAATAGAGGCCACCATGTGCTCTACCACTGCCAATCACTTTCCCCGTACCCAGTTCCTGAAAAACACAATGAGTAGGAAAAAATGTCACAGAACAATTTGCAGAACGAGTGAGACTACTAACAGACAGAAGATTAGTGGCAAAATTTGGAATATGCAGAACTGAAGAAAGAGAAATAGAGGGAGAATAGTGAATGGAACCTTTCCCTGCTATAGCAGAGAACGACCCGTCTGCTATTCTGACCTTATCCTTACCCGAACAAGTAGAGTAAGAATCAAATACAGAGGAACAACCTGTCATATGATCTGAAGCACCATAATCTATAATCCAAGGGATAGCAGAAGAGGCAGTGAACGCATTTGATGAGATACCTGTGTGAGCAAAATAGGATGAAGTGGGAGCTGTTGTGGAAGAGGAACCTGTGGTAGATGAAGAATCAGCCCGAGCCATAAGGCGCCTGAGAGCGTGCATCTCCCCCTGAGAAAAACCACCAGTATGATCTGGAGTCACCTGAGCCCCAATACTAAATCCAGAGTCAGACGAGATAGCAACCGCAGAGCCTGAGAACGGACTGTACCACGACCACGACCACCGCGTCCACCCCCTCGCCCACGAGGGGGGGCGGCCATGTAACTTCCAGCAAAAATCCCTAGTGTGACCAGTGTTGTGGCAATAATCACACTGAAGTGACTCACGATCAGTAGACCCACTGCTAGCACCAAACTGTGACTTGTCACTCTGTGAAGTAGGAGTAAACCCTCTGCTAGAAACAAACTGACCCTGAGGACTGGCAACCAAGGCAGAGCGATCAGAAACAGGAGTATGCACCATAGCACCCCGTCTGCTCTCCTCCTGCTGAACAATAGCAAACGCTTCACCCAGAGACGGAACCGGAATACGACCCAACACCTGCACTCTAATCGGATCATACTCCATATCCAAGCCAGCAAGAAAGTCATAAACACGCTCTTTCTCCAACCTCGTCAACCATTTCGCAGCATCCGCAGTACACACAGCCTGAAACCCCTGATAATGATCAAATTCCTGCCATGCACCACACAACTCTGAATAATAAGCGGCCACAGAGCGATGATGCTGATCCAATGTACGGAGTCTCTTTCTCAACTCAAAACACTGAGCATCATTACCCTGAAGAGAATACGTTTGGGCCGCTGTAGTCCAAACCTTAAATGGAGTATCAAGAAGCAGGAAATTATGGCGAATCTCAGCCTTCATAGAATTAAACAACCAAGTCATGACTAAGGATTTCATAGAGATAAATTTTTTAAGTGCAACAGTTTCAGCTTCAGCAGGTTGTGCAACAGTACACTCAATGAACTCTGACATGCCTTTGGCTTCAATAGCCAAAGTGAAAGTGCGAGACCAAACTAAAAAATTGGATCCATCCAACTTAACAGCACAAATATCCAGCGGAGCATGTTCCAATTGCCTATCAAATTGCTCTGACACTTCCTTACTGTCAGAGGACTCAGTCGGAACAACTTTGGAATCGTCAGACATATTGAAATCAACAAAAAATTGATAAACGGTGCCGAAAACAACTCAAACAGCAACAAACACTGCCCAATGGCCCCAATCAGATGCAAACAGTGCCGGAAAAGATTTATAATAGACTGTCGAATAAAAAACAAGTCAACAAAGCTGGTTTTCGAGTGTATTGAAGCTCTGCCACTATCAAGTACCGAGTTAAACTCAAACCCAGTAGATTTCAGACCAAAATCAGGAAAAACCAGCCAATTTCGAGGATATAAAAATCAAACAAGTCGAAGCACTGTCAATATCGAGTACCTTGGAGTTCAAACCGAGAATAACCAGTCACCTTACAAGCCTATCGATCACTGATCTAGACTCTCCAGTGAATTCCGAGTGCTACAGTGACTGTACAAAGGTCGTACAGTGATCGCCAACTCTCGCCGGTGTTTGTTTTGGGTTCGCCGGAGTCCGGCGAGTGCAGTACAGTATTCGCCGGTAGATTTCGATCACCACAGAGTAGAAACGAGGGTTGAAGGTAGCACGAAATCTGATGAAGGTAGCCAACGAGGGTCGTATACACGAAATCTGATGAAGGCTGACGATAATAGAGTCTGACGAAGGCTGACTTATATCACAACGATGGGTGTCGATGATGGGTTGTGTAATAGGTTGATGATGGGGTAACGTCTATGTATGGGTACTGGTAGTGATGGAGGAAACTCAATCACGGTGGAGAAAACTCACACGCTACAGAGTAACGCTCAGATCTTGAGCTCTGATACCATGTAAGTTTTAGACACTTTGTTAAGAGGTAAAAGTTAGGGTTCTGTTCTCATTACGTAGTACTTATACAAGAGTCCAAGAGACAAATTACACTATGAACCTAAACTACTACTTAATTGAAAGAGTAGACAAATACAACATAATTACACGGTTACACCCACAACTTAACATACCTTCTGCTTCAGCAACATTAGCAACAGCCTGGAAGAACTCCAAACCTTTCAAGAAAGTCTTGACTTTCCATGACCTACTTAACCTCAATCTACCACCTTCATTTACCAATTCCCATTCAGGAACCTAAACAAAAAAAACAGTTTAGTAAATACCTAAAAAGAAGGAAGCGAGGGGGTAGGGGGTGACACTTTATGTAGCGAACTAAATATATCAAACTCGGATCTAAAACGAAAACCTGTGAGATTAGCTCATGGGCTGCTTGTTCTGTCATGGGCCTCATCTCCTTTGTGCTGCATGGCACACACTTCTTGGCTGACAAATCTGAAAAATCAATCATCTAATCACCAACAAGCAGTGGCAGAGGCAATAAGGGCCCTGCAGTGTCTACTGCCCTGAATAAATGTTTTGGGAACCACATTTTGACCTACATACTTCAGAAACTAGTACAATTTATCATGCAACTAAAGTTCGTTTTGACCTGCATATTTTGTTCTAAAGTTCTATATATGCCCCACACTAACTTCATTTTGGCCCCAACTCCCAAGTGTTAACAAAACTATCATGCAAACCTTTTAAAACATAAAAACTCCCTGAAGGACTATGTCAAAATGAATAATAGATAATTCAGTAAATTCCTATTCATTGTTGACTTGAGGTTACATTTAATAGTTGCCCCACTGGCGGTGAAAACTCCCGACTCCATCACTGCTGACCAGGATGTACCAATTACAGTTAACCAAGTTGTCAACATTTGGAGATTCTCTCTTATCTTTTACCTCATCTTTTCCTCTTCCTTGTTTAGTTCCACAACTGATAGGTGCTTAATTGTACCCAATTAAGCACCCAAATCAATACTTGTGTGTCCATTTACGTTATTACTTGGTGCGGATTAATGAGTGTAATGTATTTTTTGGCTTTAGAGATCAATGAGTGCAATAAAGTGCAATTTGGAAGGAAAAATCAAGAGTTCCATTGAATTCTGAATTCAGAGTGTCACAGCGCAGGCTTCAGTAATTCGACCATAACTTTCTGCTTGGGTGTCAGAATGAGGCGATTCAGATTGGGTTGGAAAGCTGGTTTAAAGGGCTACAACATTGTCTGCTATAGTATTTTTCCAATTCGGACATTTACTAGGTCAAAATGAGCCCGCAAGCAGAGACAAAAGCACCAAAAGAAGACCTGAACCTCTGTGCTTCATTCGGACAGTCGGGGAACCGACTTCATTATTTTTGCACGTTTTTGCTGATTCCCTGTAGCATAGGGTATATATAGGACTTCTGAACAATGTTTTAGTGATCTGAATATTGGAGAGGCAACCCTAGAGAGAGGAGAAGAGAACCCATGGAGATTACATTGATTTCTTCCATTCCAATGTTCAAGAACTCTCCCCTGGCCTGCTAAACAACCATACTGGGTGGAAGATGATTCCCCAGTCCAAGTAACTTCATTTATGTATAGATTTAGGTATTGTATAACTAGAACCCCTTTCGTCTCAATTGGATGGAAATATGGAATGATTTTTAATGCTTTCAATCTATTGAATATTTGTATTCATGATTTCAAATATGATTATACAATGGTTTTCCATGTTTGTGCTTGGTGATTGAGATGGATTATACTCATAAGACAGACAGTGCTATGGGACAGTTCATGTCTAAAGACGAATTGTACTAGGAAGACAGTCTGTGCTATGGGATAATTCATGTCAGTTGACAACTCAAAATATTTCTTGACGATTATGGAAAGGGATTGCAAGCCCAGAAGCCCTAGCGATAATACTTCATGATTTGAATGCTAAGCCTAGTCTATGCATGACCGAGTAATGTGGTCGGGTGGATTCAAAACCCTAGATCTTTCTCTCATTGTTTCCAAATCAAATCAATTACTTGTTTTCTTAATTCAAAAATCACTCAAACCAACTTTCATTTCCTCGAATCAATTTAAAAAGCAATCGGATTAGTAACAATTCAACCAATCTATCCTTGATGATCGACACTTGGACTTGACCACTATTCTTCTAACTAAGGGTTAATTCTTAGTTTTTATAAAAAAAAAATTGGTACGGTACCACACTATCAACAACTATCACGAAAGTTGAGGAAGCTACGCCTGTAAATTCACATAGGCAGCAACATTAACCAGATATTACCTAATTTCCCAAGAGATGGTTTCCAAGACATTTTAAGTTCTAAAACCTATCAGCTTGGCAAGTAGCTAAGCAGACCTTGTTTTTCTGCAAATGACATTCATACATTCCAGCCTATGGAACATTGTCCATGAGGAACTTCAAGGTACAGATGAAATTCTGAAGAAGTTAAAGCCTTCAGTTCTTCACTAATAGGAGAACAACAGATCTGTACGTAGCACACTCTGTCCTTGCCCATCTCACCTACATTAACTCAACCGTCATATGTTCTCCTTTTCTCCTTTGTTAGCAACTCATATTTACCATAAAAATAGTACCTTACTATCACCAATGAAAACAAATAAGTTTCCAAGATACTCTCTTAGTTTTTATAGGTTCGCAGAAGGCCTTATCCTTCTTCCAGTTGTTTTAACATTCAATTTGACTTAGCAAAAACTTAATTAGTTATTAACAGTAAAGCCCGTTACTGGGCACAAGGAAGCCTGTGGAATAAGTCTCCTTGTTATATACAATCAGTAGCAATAGAACGTTCTTTATGAAAGAAAAAAAGCACCCAGGAATGAAAGAAATAACTCGTACAAGCCAGAGATCTATCTCTATGAAGCTGCAGATACGTAGGAGCTTCTATTATTCCCGAGTTTTTAAATATTGCCCAGAAAGTTTTCCAAATCTGGTTTATGATAAATATGAACCCCCACGCACTATCATATAACACAACTTCATCTTGAAATGTTCTGGAAAATGAAATGGGAAGAAAAATGTGCCAACAAAGCCATATGCTAGAGGGTGGTATGCGGTATAATAGGGCTACATTTACATGTTAATACGACTAGCCTAAAACGGTTGTCAGTTGTAAATATGGATGGAACTATCCTTTCCATGCAATCTAAAGCTTGTAAGAAAACTCATTATGTATGAGCATTGAACTGGAGGAGTCTTTTATAGGTTCAGTTGATGATGTGCTATCAACAATTGCCCTTACCTTTTATTCTCTTTCTAAATTGTAACTGTTCGACGAGAGTTTATTTATTCTTCAAAGCGTACAATGCAACAAAAAAAAAAAAACACTTTTCAATGAAAGAAAGACCCTGATCAAGCGAACAAGAAGCACTTTTCTGGATACCTAAAAGTTGGTAAGCTACATTACAACTGAGAGAGGATAAAGAAAACAACTAGAAGTCCAACTAGTAACTTGTCCTTTGGGACTGCCGACTGGTATAAGACGACCATGAGTACTTAGATGCCATTATCAGTTCAAAGGATATAGGACCAATGGGAGATGCTGCTTCGACTGCGCCATATAAGCTTGCCTCTACAAAGTCTATGTTTCTCCTTGCCTTCGTAATAATGGGTTTGTGCCACATCAATACAGATACAGTTAACAAACTGTAGGCTTGTCTCGCAAGTCAGGTCAATGCTATTATCCATGAAAAGGCCAGGCCCTTTTGGAGGAGGTGGCGCAGTGCTAGGAATGTGCCATACTACTCTTGGATTCATCTTGTCAGTTTAGGGCCGGGGAGTAAGAAGGAAAACTTGTGCCCATATCGGAAGGCAGATATTGTTGTCCGCTTCAAGCTCTATACCAAGTTAATCCTTAATACTTGCCTGTGTCCAATGTGTAATTTCTGAAAATCTAACAATCTTCTTTATTGTGCTCTAATTTGAAATCCTTGCAAACATTAGTTAGACATGACAGCCTCTGTAGTTAAACTAGGAACAGACTATCCAAGGCTAAATAACCTGTTTATCTGCTGGACACAGCTTGCTTACATCTCTTCAAATCAAGGGGACCATATTCGCTTTGGTTTTTCAAAACCGGCCCCTCTCTCTTACCATGGTCCCCAATAAGCTCCCTCCCTCCCTCCCTCTCTCTCTCTCTCCACTCATTATCCCAAAAACCTTTCTCAAAAACTAAACCAAACAAGTTAAGGTGTTCAGGAAAATCATATTGCTCAAAAACAGGAATCTCAAATCTAATTGGTCGAGAAAGTTCACTTTTTGATTGGTAACAGGGACTTTTTTGTAGATTAATGCCGGCATTGAGGTTCAACTCTTAAGCAAACTACTGCACGTTGTCTTCCCAAACTCATTTTAAGGAACATTTACACTAAAATCCAAAACAAACAGTTCGAGATCCACACGCACCTTTGACAGCACAAAAGGCTCTATACGCATTAAGTGTTTTCATATGTGAAGACACTTCCACGTGGTCCTGAAGTATCTGTGTTACCCAAGTACTTCTGTAATAAAAGGACTTATAATAGAATCACTTCTTAAGCTCATGAAAAAACACCACATAAACAGGACCATATTAAGATTTAAAAGAACAGAAGAAACACACAACTTGACTAGACCAGATGTTCAATATCACCACAAAGGACATAACACTGGCCAATTCATACAACCTTCTATATACAAAAGCATTGCAGTGGAGGTGAAGCGTATTTGTATGCAATTCTTGCAGTGAATGAGGATAAGTGTGATCCTAGATGCAATAGTATAGTTACAAAATCCACAGGGCAAATCTGGCATCCCAGGGACACGTAATTATTTAATCTTATATTTTGGGTTTCTAAAAATTCTCCTGCACAAATACTTCTCATACAACAACAATACAAGAACAAGTTGCTGGTGGGCTCAAGGTTTCAAGCAACTGAACAAAAGCAAATTAAATTGAAAAAATAAAATAAATTCTACTTCAAATTTAATGCAATGTAAATAGATGACATAAATAACTTAATAAACAAATAAACATGAGTCACTGGGACACACTGAAGACCATGTACGCACACCTCTATGCAGAAAAAGGAAGTGCCTTTCAGAACAACTCAATAGATAGAAGGTCATATGAAAACTACAGAAGACACAACTATTTGTTTTAAATAGTCATACAACTTCAGAATGACCACTAAAAGGGCCTATGGAACTTTCCTTCCAATTTTTAATTCCTGAATCCAACAGATGTCGATGCACCTCCTAACAACCTACATTCAGACATCATGTGATGACAGTAACTTTTGAAGCTATTTCTCATTTTTCCAATTCCAAAAATGTCCAACTACTCCTTCAATTACGATTTACTAACTCCAAGGGCATACACAGGGCCGGCCCTTGGGGTAAGCCGAGCAAGCCTCCGGACTTGGGCAACCCACCCCGGCTGGGGCAACCAAAAAAAAAAGAAAACCACAAGTTATGGATAAATATTAAAATGCTTCCTATTCTAACAGAGGAGGTAAGTCCGGCTTCATGGTAGTGGGTGACGCCTAGTTCCTTGGTGGGCAGAGTTCAAATCTCATGGACACCATTTTTTCGGTACTTTGTTTCTTTTTTACTTTTTTACTTATTTATTTATTTTTTAAGTTATTATTTTAATACTTTTCTGGTACTTTTTGCTTCTCCCTAGTCTAGCATTTTTCTTTCTTTCTTTCTTTTATTTTTTATTTTAATATTTGCAAGATTCCTTCCTCTTTTTCCTCATTCCCTTTTTTTTCCCAACAAGTCTAGATTACAGTCAAAATATACACTCAAATATACAAGCACTCTTATAAATGTATGTGATCATACAAACTCGTAGTGTTACGAAATCACATTACTCAATTACATTGTTAGAAATTTAGCTTTTAACATACACAACAAATAATGTACATGTGATATGTTTATACATTTAATTTTAAAAAATTATCCTAATGGTGAAAATTTGAAAACAAATCGAGCAAGCTATAACACGATTTATTAGTTTTTCAAAACAAATCATAGTTAAAATATGAGGATACTTTCTTATTTTCTTCAAAAAAAAATCTTACAATTATATATTTTTATCTTTTATACTTGTATCCTTTTAGTTTGAAATTTTGTAATTTTGTAAAATTATTAAAAGAACTTCTAACGATGTAGTGTCACAATATTGAGAGTTTGCTTTGGGCCCCTAAAATAACTTTTGAATTTTTATAATTTTTTACTTGATTTTTTTAATAATTTAATATTAAGTGGGCAACCAAACTAGTGGTTGGGCTTGGGCAACCCAAACGTTAGGGCCGGCCCTGGGCATACATAGAAACTCAATAAGCTTTCTTCACATGCCATAAAATTAGTAACTGCATCAGAAAGAAAAAAAAAAAAACTGCTTCAATTAGCATTGTGTAGAATCTTTCAGTCACCCACTCTTCTTACAATTGTTGTGACAATGTGAATTTCAACTTAAAAAATCACAGTGATCTCCCATGTAAAAATGAGAACCGTGATTGCAGTATCTGTAGAATATACCAGAACTACTTTTCCACAGCTTTACACAAAGTAAGACTAAGGTACCTGCACGGTCAACCACCAGCATTCTCTCTTCTTTCTAGCATTTAATTTCTTCATTCATCATATCCATTACCATTGAAGGAAAAAGTTCCTAATAGTTCATATGAGTATATATTTACTCTCTATACATTTTTCTAATTTGACCAATAACCCTCCCAAATTCTAGATTTTACATAACAAAACAAAATTTCGTTTTCGAAGATACATAACTGTCTTACTCAGAATGGAGTTCTGTGCAAGCCAGACAATGTAAATCGCAAGGTTCACCAATTCGATTGACTCATCAGTTGATACAGACTGGAATAAGCAATCGTAAATCATCATAAATCGAGCACAGAATCAAATCTTTCTGATAGTGAATAGTTGAAGAAAAATGGATCTTGGGTCAGGTTTAAGACTCGTTATCTAAAAAATTGAATGTTAGCTTATAGGGATGTATAAGAGCCTCAAGGGGTTTTTGTAGACACCCTAATGACTCTTCGTAAATGTTTAAGCCCCGCCTTGGGTGGATCCCAATGATGAAACGATTTCTTGCAAGCTTTGGTTTGAGGTACAGATGGTTTGATTGAACTTTGTCGAGCCTTCAAAGGTTTTGGAGTATCCCTTAGAAATGTCTAGGAAGCTTGTGAGTACCTTTGAAGGGTCTATCCCCTATCAGGAGTGTTGGACGCTACTTCTGGAGTACCGGCCACTAGTCGTTTTGCAATCTACCATTTGGCCTCTAGTCCAGAACCACGCCCTATATTTCGAACCTCGGTCCGCTAGATGTCCTAGCCACCGTTTTCTTGTTTTTCCGCAAAGTTTCTAGAAGCACAACAAGAGTTTGGATCATTTCCAATCTCTTTTGATCTGGCCTTTAGCTGTCATTTGGCTATCTGAGACTCTTTAGGATAGAGTCAAGCCCGAATGAATACCTCTCTTTCACAGATTAATTAATTCATGAGAATTCTCTCTTAGACTCAATAAACAAGAGGCCCTCTCCATCGTTTTCGATACACTTCCATACAATTCAACACTCTCATACATTTCGATCACTCTCGTGCTGTCAAACCTGTTCCAGAATAAAAAACCATTCATAACTTTGTTGAGTAAAATACCCAGAGAAATCAAACCCTACAGCCGTTCTTAGTTCATTCGAAGTTCGATCAACCTTCTGTGCTTTTAACCCATAAAAGCCATGAGGTCAAGCTCAATACTCAATACCGAGCACTGAGGGATCAATGTGGGATGAGCCCATAACTCCCACGGGCTTGCTCTTAGTGTATATTACGTTTTCCCTTCTGTTTTAAGCTACTCCTTTGTTTCTATTGTTTCTGGTGTAACAACAGCGGTCACAGGCATTGTGATGGCCGCTGGATATTGTTATATGTATGTGGCGGCCGCGAGACCTTTAAGTGGCGGCCGCCAAAATAGATGTGTCGGCCAATAGATCTTCTTCTGTCGACCGACAGATGGTTTTTTTATTTTTCATGTTATCATTGTATAATCCATTAATCCCCATTCCCGGATCCCCTTTAATTTCCTATCATCACTTTAACAGTTATGGCCAATTAATCAGTATTTGCGAAATAAGAATTAATTGAAATGTTTTATGTCAAACAACTAGAGGCCAACCTTTTGGTTAGGCAAAGAGAGGTGTCTAACATCTTCCTCTCATCGTACCCTTTGGCTTCCGAAAGGTGGGATCTCGATTTGGTTTCTTGGTTCCTAAAACTAAGTGGCAACTCTAAACGAGCAAAGTAAGCCGCAACGGGCACTTTTGATGTAGACATGCCGCGATGGGCACCTAAAGTTTCACTTTACTGTCCATCCTATGTGCAAATCAGTGCCGTAACGGGCGAGTATCCACAATGCTATTTTCATTACTCTTTGATCATCCACCCCTAGTTGTTGCTCACGAGGGAAACTGTCAGCGGATTTGAAGCACAAAAACAGGGGATCCTAAAGGCATTGACCCTTCATTTGTTCTTCAAGGCTATCGACTACTCTTTCTTTGTTCTTTAGGTCATCAACTACATGGATGTTGGGTTTCGACAGTTTATTCAAGTTTATTTAGCACTCAACAGTATTGTTTATTGCTAACTCTAGTGAAGCCTTCCAAGTTTTGAGCTCCAAACAGAATTCTTAGTGCAAGTGTCTATCCTATAAGAGCACACAGTCATTTATTCATAGTTGAGACAATCTTTTTATTGGTCGGAACCTAAAATATGCATTTTCATTATATATCTTTATCATCCACATGCATAAAAAGACTTTTCAAAGACAATTCAAAATCATGAATGAATCAAAGTGATTCATGATTCGATTTGATTCACGATTTGCGAAAGGACATTCTCGATTGAATTCAGGATTTGATAACTATTACTTTAATCATCACTTCCTATGCTAAAAATCCAGGAGATTTCTTCTTCTTTTACCCACCTAAAAATCCAGAATTATAGCCCAGAAATTACACAAGAAGTAGAGTCCCTGGACCGACCATATTCATTCAAGGTATCTCCCAGACCACACTACTAACTCAAATTCCACCATACAATAACACAAGTTTAGAGTTACATAGGATTTCTGCAGAGATGTAAAAAATGCACCTGATAGGACAAAAAAACTGAAGAAGAATAAGTGCACTAATGGAATCGTTGACAAGGGAACAAAAGAAAAGAACGAATCACTGATCCCAAGAGCTATCTTGAGAGTAATATCACATAATAAAAAATAAAAAACTTTATCAAGTAGAAAGCATTTTTTTGTAAAAAAAAAAAAAAACACAAGGTAGAAAACATTTTCAAAAATTGCCCGGGCCCTTTAAAGAAGTCTAAAAATTTAGAAATATTGTTGAATTCTCGAAATATACAACATATGAAGGTGCGCGAAATCGATATTTACAGTTAAATTGACACATATCCCATCTAGCATGCCAGTGTTTCCTCCAAACAAAATGATGAATAACTTTCTCATCGAAAACTATTAAAAGAAAAAGGAAATGAGAATTGGAGTTGGGGGAAATACCGTCCATGAGCTCGAAGCAGAGTTTGAGACGATGAAACCAACGGGACCTACAGAAATCGATGCAAAGCTAATTAAACTACCCTTCACTACGATTGCATGTGAGCGTAAGTGCGCGTGTCAGTATAGGGGGAGAGAGAGAGAGAGAGAGAGAGGTACTGCAACGCGAGAAAGTAGCATCTGAATCATCGAAGACACTGTGGGCGGTGGGTTTTCCCAGTGAATCAAAGATGAAGACAGCGTAGCACTTTGTTTGCATTTTTGAAGTTCTTCTTAAATATCCCCTGGAAAAAAGTTATTCCTCTTTTGGTAAATTTTTCAGTCTTCTTAAATTAAAAAAAAAAATGTTAGATTCATGTCATATTCTTTGTAAATTAATTATTCGTATCGATTAGAGGAGTAAAAAAAAATATAACCACAACTTTAAAAAATAATCTTTAAAGACGAAAAAATGAACATAGAGATGGGATTTTTGGTTTTTTTAATTCTGTCAATATTTTTATATTTTTCTGATTTTTCTTATTGAGATAAATAATCAATCCAAAGTTTGCGATGAAAAATTAAATAAAATGTTATAAAAATAATAATACCGAAACAATATGAGATAAAAAATTGGAATAATCAGTCATAAATACACATTATTTTGCCTATTTAAATGGAAGAAAAAGGAACATTTGCAATCAAACATAAAGACAAGGAACATAAAGACAAGGAACATTTGCAATCAAATCTTAAGGCACGATATTTTGCCTATTTAAAGGGGAGGACAAGGAATATTTGCAATCAAACATAAAGACAAGGAACATTTGCAATCAAACACAAAGACACAATATTTTCCCAAAATTTTAGAATCAACTCCACTTTGTCAATCTATTTGTTCTTCTCCATAAACAAAATGGAGAACAACAATCAGACCTCAAGTCCTGAAAACTGCTACCGAAATTGGAAATTAACTTCCGAAATGATCAAAATAATTTGAGGTTTATGGTATCATTGGAGTTCGTTTTCATCATCTCCTTCATGAAGCTCTGGGTGGGTTAGTGTTAATCTAATCGTTTAGATATCCGATTAAAAATCATGACGAGGTTCTACCGTCATTGTCACCCCCTGCTAGCATATGTAAGCTTTTCCGAATTTCGAGTGCCATTGTCACTGTATACTCAATGTATGTCATTAGTTGACTCTTGGCGTATAAAAGAGGTACTGAAAGAAACTAAAGCACACCAAGGTAGGCTTACCTGAACAATGGGTGGTGAGACTTGAGAGAAACCCACCTTTGATCGGGTATGCTCTGTTGTCGGAACAGAGCAAATATTATCTCAATAGATATATAAAGTGACTCACTATGTTCGTGATTTTTTGAATGTTTTTTATAAAATTATAATTTTTAAAAATTGTGACATTTCACAAATTTTTTTAGTCGCCGGAAGTGGTTGGCCAGAGGTGAGGTGGTGGTCGGCCGGAGGTGGGACCGTGGATTTTTTGAATTTGATGTGGAACTTAGAATTTTTTTTTAATTTGTGACATTTCACTAATTTTTTTAGTCGCCAAAAAGTGGTCGGCCAGAGGTGGGGTTATGGTCGGCTGCAGGTGGGGTGGTGATTTTTTTGAATTTTATGTTCGAAATTAGAATTTTTAAAAATCAGTGACATCTCACTAATTGTTTTGGTCGCCGGAAGTGATCGGCCAAAAGTGGGGTGGTGGTCGGCCGGAGGTGGGGTGGTATTTTTTTGAATTTTATGTTCGAAATTAGAATTTTTAAAAATTAGTGACATCTCACTAATTTTTTTGGTCGCCGGAAGTGGTCGGCCAGAGGTGGGGTTGTGGTCGGCCGGAGGTGGGGTGGTATTTTTTTGAATTTTTTTATTCGAAATTAGAATTTTTAAAAATTAGTGACATCTTACTAATTTTTTTAGTCGTCGGAAGTGGTCTGCCAGTGGTGGGATGGTGGTCGGCCAGAATTGGGGTGGTGATTTTTTTGAATTTTATGTTCGAAATTAGAATTTCTAAAAATTAGTGACATCTCACTAAGTTTTTTGATCGCCGGAAGTGGTCGGCTAGAGGTGGGGTTGTGGTCGGCCGGAGGTGGGGTGGTGTTTTTTTTGAATTTTATGTTCGAAATTAGAATTTTTTTAAATTAGTGACATCTCACTAATTTTTTTGGTCGCCGGAAGTGGTCGGCCAGAGGTGGGGTGGCGGTTGGTCGGAGGTGGGGTGGTGATTTTTTTGAATTTTATGTTCGAAATTAGAATTTTTAAAAATTAGTGACATCTCACTAATTTTTTTGGTCGCCGGAAGTGGTCGGCTAAAAGTGGGTGGTGTTCGGTCGGAGGTGCGATGGAGATTTTATTGAATTTTCTGTTCGAAATTATAATTTTTTAAAATTAGTGACATCTTACTAATTTTTTTTGTCTTTATGTTCGATTGCAAAAGTTCACTGTTCTTCCCTTTAAAAATGTCAAATATTTTTTGTTTTTATGTTCGATTGCAAAAGTTTCTTGTCCTTTCCTTTAAAAATGTCAAATGTTTTGGATTTTTTGCTAAGTGGCCCTAAAAAATTTAGGAGAACGAAATAATTACTTGATGGCTCCTGTATTTTTGTAAAATTTTAACTACCGTTTACTACTATATTACTATTTTTTTATAACATTTCTATTTTATCTTATATTTTGTGTCTGTAAAGTTTCTTTCAATTATTGATTACTCTCGAAAATATTTATAAATTGAATAATTATAACCAAAAAATTAAAAACTCTCGCTAGATCAAAAAAATATTACTATAATTTTTTTTTAATGGACATAATAGGAAACAGGAAACGACCCATCTCAACTTTCTAACAAAAATCATATAAATGTGACATTAACCTATCATACATTCCTCAGTTGAGTCTTAAAATTGATCTAGTCATTACCCATCGCTATTAACAACAAAATAATCAATCCCACACTTAAGTTGGATCAGAATAATTCAAATATTGCAGGAGGTAGAATTTGAAATCTTGAGACTGCACACACCATCAAACGGTCAACAACAATATTACTCTAATCACCAAGGAAAGAGAATAAGTAAACCTTGAGGTGCACACACCTACTCTAGCTAGTCACATATAGTTGTACGCTAGACAATCAAATAATCTATCTTCAATGTAACGCTAGTTCCATTCGTACAAGTAAATCGGACCTCAACCTAACAAAATTTATGACTTTCCCTCAATTCTTCAACCGGAGCCTATACATTCATTTTTTAGCTATGAGATTCTCTCTTTCACATCAAACTCCATAACAATCAAATTCCCTGAAAGCATAAATGAGCCCTATTGTTTGAGAGAGAGAGAAGTGTAGGGTGTTAACAAACCCAAACACATAAGACTTTATTTATATTATGAGAGAGAAGAATACAATATGTAGCTAGGCAATGTGGGACAAAAGCTATTCTAACACTCCCCCTCAAGCTGGAGAATAAATATCACAAAATCCCAGCTTGTCACATAAAAACTCTAAACGCAGTTTAAACAATGGTTTGGTGAAGATATCAGCCAACTGAGCTCCTGTAGGAACAAATGGAGTAGACAACACACCACCATCTATCTTCTCACGAACAATGTGACAATCAACAACAATATGTTTTGTTCTCTCATGGAATACTGGATTTGAAGCAATATGAATCGCCGCTTGATTATCACAATACATAGGGATAGGTAACTCCACATCAAAACCTAACTCCTTGAGTAAAGCTCTCAACCACACAATCTCACAAGATGTGTGTGCCATGGCTCGATACTCCGCTTCTGCGCTGGACCTTGCGACCACTGTTTGTTTCTTGCTTTTCCATGTAACTAAATTGCCTCCAACAAAGGTGCAGTACCCAATAGTGGACCGTCTATCAGATGGTGATCCTGCCCAATCAGCGTCGGTAAAGGCTTCAACACGCAAATGATCATTAGACCGATAAAACAAACCACGTCCAGGATGAGCCTTAAGGTGTTTCACAATACGAAGACAAGCTTCCCAGTGTGGAAGACGAGGAGCTGACATAAACTGACTCACCACACTTACAGCGAAGGAGATATCAGGACGTGTATTGGTAAGGTAATTCAACTTACCAACTAAGCGACGATAACGGTCTGGATGAGGAAATATCTCCCCCTGATCAACACAAAGTTTCACATTAGGATCCATTGGGGTCTCCACAGGTTTTGCTCCCAATAAACCTGTCTCCTCAAGAATATCCAATGCATACTTCCGTTTGGACAAACTAATTCCATCTTTGGACCTTGCTACCTCAATACCCAAAAAATACCGTAGCTTACCCATATCTTTAGTATGGAATTGTCGCTGTAGAAAATGCTTCAACTCACCAATACCTTTCTGGTCATCGCCAGTAATAATGATATCATCTACATACACAATCAATATTATTTTCCCACGCTCGGACTGAAGAGAGAAAACAGAGTGATCCGAATGAGATCGACGCATATCAAACTGCAGCACAGCATCACTAAACCGACCAAACCAACAGTAGTTTTACCAGCAGGAAGAGAAACCAACTCCCAAGTGCCATTATGATGAAGAGAAGACATCTCATCCTCCATTGCTTTCCGCCACTCAGACACAAATAAGGCCTCTTGAACAGTGTTAGGAACAAAAACGGAAGAAACCGAAGTAGTAAAAGCACGAAGTGATAGTGACAGATGGTTATATGAAACGAAATGAGCAATAGGATGTATAGTGCAAGACCTAATACCTTTACGATGGGCAATAGGACGATCAAGATCATCTGGATCTCGCAACGGAGGGGAAGACGGAGCGGTGGGCGAAGGTGGGCATGTGTACTCAGATGGCTCAGATTGCGATGGTGCTGGCTGAGATGGCACTGGTGGCTCTGGCGGAGATGACATTGGTGGAACTTTCGGACGACGAACATACACCTGCAAAGGTTTTGGTGGAGGACCAGTACCTGAGGGGACAGCTATAGGAAACACAGACTCATATGCAAGCTGATCATTTATAGTGACAGGCTCCGAATAAAATGGGAGTGACTCATTAAATGTGACGTCAGCACACACAAAGGGACGACGTAAAGATGGAGAATAACACTTATACCCTTTTTGAGTTCGAGAATAACCAAGAAAAATGCACTTAATGGAGCGAGGGTCAAGTTTGCTCCGGTCAGGATCCAGAGCATGAACATAACATGTGCACCCAAAAATCCGAAGGGGTAATGAGTGAAGGGGGCGTCCGGGAAACAATACCTTATGGGGTATCTGACCTCCAAGAACACTAGAGGGCATACGATTAATCAAATAGCGGGCAGTTAGAACTGCATCACTCCAACAAGACTTAGGAACTTGCATTTGAAATAACATTGCACGCATAACTTCTGATAAATGTCGAATCTTGCGTTCAGCAACTCCATTTTGTTGTGGAGTCCGAGCACAAGAGGACTGGTGGATAATACCGTGATCTTCAAAAAATTGAGAAAGAGTATTTTTAAAATATTCACGGGCATTATCAGAACGAAATATGCGGATGCAAGTATCAAACTGGGTTTTGATTTCCATATAAAATGACTTAAAAATAGAAGATAACTCGGACCTCTTTTTCATGAGATAAAGATAGGTAACTCGAGAGAAATCGTCGACAAAAATAACATAATACTGAAAGCCAAAAATGTTAGGAACATGCATTGGACCCCAAATATCAGAATGAACTAACTCAAAAGGACGCAATGCACGACTCTCAACCCTAGGATAAAAAGACACTCTATGATGTTTGCTAAACTCACAGACTTCACATGGCAAAGTATTCACACGGCTACATGAAGGCACTAGCCTTTTGAGGTTCTCAAGTGATGGATGACCAAGACGACAATGATGTTGATATGGTGACACTGATGACTGAAGAGCAACTGAGGTAGGGTGAACATCATCGGTAAAGTAATACAGGCCACCACGTTCAACACCGCCACCAATCTTCCTTCCCGTCTTGAGATCCTGAAACACACAACCATTAGGGAAGAATGTGACTGAGCAATTCAAAGACTTGGTAAGTTTACTAACAGACATAAGATTTAATGGAAAACGAGGAACTTGCAGTACGGAGTCCAAAGTAAGAGAGGAAGTAACATGAACAAAACCCAAACCAGTAACATTGGTGGTAGAACCATCAGCTAAGGTAACACGAGATGGTTTACCAAGAGACTGACAACCAAAAAGAATAGAGGGAGTACCAGTCATATGATCAGATGCACCAGAATCAATAACCCAATGATTAGAAGAATGAGAAGACGCAATGCAAGCAACAGAGGAACCTGTCTGAGATAACGTAGCAATGGAAGAATTTGTCTGAAGTGACAAAAGGCGTTGGTACTGCTGATACTCCTCTGCTGAGATAGTCACCCTACTGTTGGCAGAAGAATGAGTAAACTGTCCAGCATCCTCAGAAATAGCAACCGGTTGAGCCTCGGGAAAACCATGAAGTTCATAACAATACTCAACTATATGATTTGTACCCCCACAATGGGTACACTGTCGGGTACCATAATCAGAACTACCACGACGAGAACTACCTCCCCCTGACATGCGACTACGACCAAAACCACGACGACGACGGAAATTAGAACCACGACCACCAAAACTAGGGCCAAAACTACCATAAACAACTGAAGCAGACTTCATCATAAACAAATCCAAACACTAACTCGGAATCCACGAGCAACCAAACAACCAACAGACTGACAAACTTTGTTACTATCCACCGTATGAAATCAACAAAGAACTATCCCAATCAACCAACGAACTGATGAACAGCCAGCAATCAACGAACTAACAAAATAATCTACCAAAAGATCAACCACTTAGAACAACAATGAATCTGTTACCTCCCAGTACCACCACTACTAATAACCCAACAAATCAGAGTACACGCAATAAGGAGTCTATATGCCAGCATGGATCAAAAAATAACAAGAGATAATCCACAAGAGTCACTTACAAATAAGAGACATCATAAATGACCTAGCCACGAGAGTTCGAACACTAATTAAGCAACATCAGATTGATCGAAATCACCCAAAAAGCAACAGATTGGAATACCAGAATAGAGGTAGTAATGGCAACCGACCAAGTGACCAAGGAACCTTTAGTACATGTTGTAGACTTAGCAAACTTCAAAGATCTTGATCGAAGCAATACACCTTCAGTGCATATCAGTAATCACCCCCGCGATGAACAGTACCGCGATGAACAGTAACAGCGATGAACAGTATCGCGTGAACAGCAACAACGATGAACAGTACCGCGATGAACAGTAATGTCGATGAACAGTATCGGTGAACAGTATCGCGGTGAACAGTAACGGCGATTTGGTTGGATGGTTAGTTGGGGGATTTAGGGTTTTGATTTGGTTTCAATTTTGGGGATTTAAGGGTTTGATTGGTGAGGCCGATGGTTGATGATGATGAGTGGATGCGGTAGGGAAGAAACGTGTTAGGGTTTGATGATTCTAAGGTGGGTTAGTATCGTGCTCTAATACCATGTTGTTTGAGAGAGAGAGAGAGAGAAGTGTAGGGTGTTAACAAACCCAAACACATAAGACTTTATTTATATTATGAGAGAGAAGAATACAATATGTAGCTAGGCAATGTGGGACAAAAGCTATTCAAACAAGCCCGTCGACGTAAATCCATCCACAGCGCTAACCATTAGCAAATTGACAAAATATAATTCAAACTATACCCAACTTCACCTAAGAAGCACTACGTCAAACTAGAAGAGACGATAGTTATTCAAATCATTGACCAGATTTAAATCAACATAGTCATTGGAAAAATAAATACAAACTATGTCTAGTCCAAACTATGTAAACCAAGCTCTTTCAATATTTACGATTAATCATCTCTAACTCTACAGCCTCAGAATCCCAATCTCATTCATCTGACTCCTTAATCCTCAAAGATATTAAGATTTATCATCGGTCCTACGGCCCAATAGATCATCTCTTTCTTTCTTTTCTTTTTTGATAGCCCAAACAAGTTATTAATAAAACCATAATAAAACATTAGCTAACAACCAAACCTCCCTATCTTCCTAGTATAGTCTACATATCCAACAATAGTGGCAAGCCCGATTCCCCCAATAAACACCATCAAATCTGATTGCTTCAAACAAAGTTTAAGACCAGCACCAATAGATTGGTAAAGGCTAAACAAAAATTACTCCACTAATTCATCAAAAGGACACGTCAAGAGTCCAGGTGCACTCATGTACAACCTTTACCAGATACCAAAACTTTTATACTATCCTCAAAAGCAATAATTAAACTAGCTAGTCCCTAATCTCAATCCCAAAATAACACATAATGCGCATCACAACCTTAAATTCAAATTCATTTTGCATCCTGAAGACTAACTCCATGCAATAATTCAAAGTCTGACAGCATGGAATCTTACCTTAGAACTTCCTTTGTAATTTCAAAACCGCTTGCCTAAATGTATCCCTAGAAATAAGAGTTTCGTCTTACAGCAACAAATGAGTTAAGAACTCCAAAATTGTTAATGATCAAGTTGGTAATATTCCCTATTCACCTCTAGAGCATATCAACAACCATAATCTCTTACTCTTATAAGTTACTCCCTCCGTTCCACATTGTTGGTAACTGTAGACACCCCAATTTGATTATCCGTGAATCCTAAGCAAAAGTCCGGGTGTATCCCCAATGATGAAAAATTGCTGACAACGTTGCGAATTTTTTTTTATTTAAATCAATGCTTCGATGAACTTGGATTTACCATCCACCAAGAAAAAGACCACCAAACTCACCCAAATCAATTCATTTGGCCCATTATAAAGCCCAACAAATAAGCCCAAGTTCTAGCCCAATAAAAAGCCCAATTTCTGATCCAAAATGTCATTTTACGGACGAAATATCACAAGAACAACCGACATACGCACGCAGGAGCATGGGCCTCCATGCTGTAAATTGTGAAAGTCAGACCTTGCGGACACAAGGTCAACCTTACGGACGCAAGGTCCAACCTTGCGGACGCAAGGTCAAAAGCCAGACAGATGCTGCAACTTGGCATGGCTGCCCATGCTCCATTCACTCACCTCCCATCCGATTTCTGGAGGAAAATAACTCTAAGAAGCTTACATGGTGCCTATAAAAAGGACCTTAGGCTTCTCATTTCAACACAACAAAAATCCTCAAGAAAACCTTGCTAGAAAAACCTTTGTTCTCATTGTTTTTCCTTTGTAAACCCCTTTCCCGAACCCAAAATTCCTTTCCGAAAATCGGCCACGAAAATCCCAAAAATATTAGTCTTAAGCCTACTTTCCAAAATTACCCAAAGCCTTGCCTCTAATCCAAGTTTTTCGAAGCATTAGTTAAATAAAGTGCTTTTCGCGGCGAACGGAGTTCATACTCGCCGAATTCGTGATTTTGAGGGGAGCATCCGGACGTTGATCAAAAGAAGTTCAGTCTTCGCCCTTTTATTAATTTGTGGTAATGTTTCTCTCTATAAATCTAGCCTCATGCATCGTTAATTTTATTTATTTTTCCTTGTTCCCTTTCTCGTAATTGTTTAAATCACTTTAAAATCTCTTTTAAAATCCCATAATTATGAGTAGAGACTAATCACTTTGATTAGGCGGGATGGGTGCATTTTTCGAAATAAAACCTTCCCATCCCGTAACTTAGCTCCCGAACCAAGATCACTTTGGTTACGACGGACCGGTTGTCTCGAATTTTGTACATTGAATTCGGTTGCTTGGTTAACCTTAAAATCAAGTGGCGACTCTAACGATCGCGTGTTCTAGTACTTTCAAGGTTTCTCGCGGAGGTCACGGGTGCCCACAGTCACTTTTGGGAATTCCAACTTTTTAAGCAGACATGTAATAACTGCATTTAATAAATGCATTCACATTAAACAGATTCATTAATTTTCAATAATGCCTTTACCTTTTCAACTTTTGAATGAAATGAGGGTTGTTGGTAAAGGGGTTATTTTGGAAGATAAAATAAATTTTGTTTTGACTTTTCAAAAAAGACTAACAATTTAGAACACCCCAAAATAGTATAAGGGAGAAGCAATTTGGAACGGAGGGAGTACCTCACAAAAAAAATTCTCCTTCCTAAAATCCCATAGTTCTACGATAGTTATATAGCATGCATTAAGTGCTCAAATCACTAATGCGCACTTCATAACTTCACTATCGTATAACCAAACAAACTGCAACGATGCTCTCCATTTACTCCAACCCACTCAATCACTCATACACATCCCACATCATTTTACTCTAAATCACATCCACACGCAAGTATTTTAAAGATCCCAATTTTCATCGGACGTATTTGTCATTAAATATCATTTTTATCATGAATACACTATATTTATCATGAAAGCACCATAAATGATCAATGCATGTGCATATGGGATATTATCATCCCCTGCAGAGCGACACACCCGAAGGTGGACCTCGTACCTTTCTTTCATTTAGATTATTCGTTGAGCTCAATTTCTTAACACCACCATTCATTTTCATTTCATCAATTAAACTCATCATTAAAACCAATTTCCCCACATCACAATACAGGCATATATCAATCACACGTATCAACTCAACTCCATGAGCATAGCACCAAAGAGGAAAAATTACAAAATTCTCTAAGTTGTACCAGTACAGAGAAAGCATCATGCTTCCAAAGTGGGAATAAGACATAACCACTGGTATCTATGTCAACTATGAGAGTTTCTATGCAAAGAAGATTTGTATGGACAAGGTCAAGTGCAATGGGGACAAAGTAGGGCATTTCATTTGAAGTTGCACCGGCCGAACGCACTTCAAATTAAACATCCAAACTTATTAACATGACAAAGCACATGAGCACAAAGACATATTACATGGTCGTCAACTATTAGGATGACCATGTTATGGTTTCCAATTTCAAAGCACAAGTGAAGAATACAAAAATAAATAAATGTAATGCTCTAGAAGTAAAAGAACTTTGGTGCGTTGACTCGTATCCTCCTCTAGAAGTCATTGCCAAATTCAGAAATTTAACTACAATGCCAATTCAACCCCAAACACACAATACCCAGTCAACTGGGACCCCAAGTTTCAACGGATCACAAGCAAGTAACACGAACAATCCCAAACATTGACAACCCACAACAAATCGCAGGAAACCTCAAGAAAGAAAATGAACCTAAAATCAACCACACTACACCCACTTTATGTAAATTTAAGTGAAATGTCACATAGTTGGATGGATGTCATTCACACAAGCACGCATACAATTCGTGGTGAAAAATACACTGGTTTTGGCCACGAGACTACATGTCTTCCCACGGTCTCTAGGTATTCTAACCTAAAACTCTGATACCAAATTATCACGCCCTGATTTTCAACATTTCAATAATACCATTTTTCATAATCAAAACTCCATAACTCTATATGTGATGTCATCTCACGTCATTCTCCCAAAATAATACTAGTCTTCCCAATCTTTAAATTACAACTTGAGTGGGTAAAATCTGACTACCTTTGTGAAGGGCACAACACGTGCCATAAAGTATACACCACGGGAGGGTGATTAGGTCGGCACCACATAGGGGATCGTTACCCCTGCGCCGAGTTGTGCAGACCATATATAGGGTCAAGATGATAAGAGTAAACTAATAAATCGGGATGCCCCAGCTCGGCGTAAGACACAAAGGGATGCCCCTGATATAGCCGAGCTAGGTAGGCTGCTAATATGGCTTGAATAAGCATTCTAGAATACATAACTCCGCTCGGCCAAGCGGCTGAGTTATGTACGAGTTATGCAAAGCTATGTGGAAGCACGACACCGCCACGAATAGGGCGGTGAGACATTCCAGAATACTCTATGGCGATTCCTTACGAGATAAGGAGCAATCCCGTCAAACAGAGGATTGGTATGAGCATTCCTAATGTGATTGGGAATAGGCCCCATATAGGAAAGAGTCCAATATGGGAAAAAAGACTACTGCTAGACGAGATCTAGCAGTATAAGGAAATATACTGCCTAATAGGAAAGTCCTATTAGGAAGAGGATTCCTAAGCTTAATAGGAAACTAAGGCATGAGATCCCAAGATGAACGGGCTATTTACACCTATAAATACAATATCATACCCATGGAGAAAGGTACGTTGTGAATCACTTTTATACGCATTGTTCTTTGCTTAATTGGTGAGCCCAATACTAACTTAAGTATCGGAGGGCCTTTGCCAACGAGAGGCAAAGGAGCTCTAACCCTTCCCCGTCTTGCAGATTAGGGTTATGGCGAGAACGCACGTGATCAAGACCCTACGTGGATTTTATCACCGTACAACAACCCGAAGTGCCTTGCACAATAAAGTGATATCTAGAGTTAAGATTTTTACATCCACTAGTAAGTCAAAAGTAATGAATTTAGTTACAAAAAATAAAATTTACAAAGATGATGAAATAACTCTTTAATGAAGCTCTCAAAATAATGTCATGTCATGTATGCCGATTTTCAACATATCAATCTTTTGTTTAGCACCGCGTATCATCCGAAAACAGATGGGCAATCTGAGAGAACAATTCAAATTTTAGAGGACATGCTTCGGGCTTGTGTGATGGATTTTCGGGGTAGTTGGGAAGATCACTTACTGCTTGTCAAATTTGCGTACAACAATAGTTACCAGTCGAGTATCGAGATGGCACCATACAAAGTGTTATATTGGTAGGCTATTGTGGACACCGGGGAGAAGATTTCGAGTTTCAAAAATGATTTGAATTTGGAGTCGCCACCCGAGTTTAAAGACCGTACGCGAGAAACTGGTTTGAAAATGACTCTTTTGCCCTTTATTTGAAAAAGGGTTTTACCAGTCTATCGTTACCATGATTTCTCAGGTTCGGGAGCTAAGTTACAAAAGGAGAGGGTTTTTAAGGCACCCCTCTCGCCCGGCATGGATTCCGGTATCTACTAAATGTTTAAGGGAATATGAAAACATTGATTTCGTAAATTTTATCCAAGTAACGCAAACTAAGAGTCATAAGTGTATGTGGATGCTTGTGATACGGGTACAAGATACTAAATGATAATGATGAACAGTGCAAAAGTTACTAATAAACACATCAGAACAATAATGGAAGACAAAACATGGTTTGAAAATGTTTAAATATGAAAAATAGTTTGTGCCTCTATTGGCCCTTTGGGCGCGGTGGTTTGGGTGCCCGAAGCAGCTGTTTTGGGCTCCCAAAACTGCTTTAGGCTCCCAAAACTGCTTTGGGCTCATGTCTTAGACCCTTTGTTTCATCTTTGGTAATAACTTACAAGCTTTTGTTCCTCAAGTGTTTTCCCCCCAAAAAAAAACATGTTTATGAAAAGGATTAAGCTTCCAAAGTGTTATTTTGACTTATTTGAAGGTCAAACAGAAAGTTCAAGACTCATTTCAAACAAGTAATGAAGCTTTTCAAGACTATGAATACCAATGAACTGATCTTGAACAAAAAAGGAAGATAAAAGAAGCTTTGCCAAGTGAGCCCAAAAGGGGACTCTTTGGGCGGCTTAGCTAACCCTTCTTTTATTCTCTGGTTTGCTTCATTCCTTGCACAATATGACTAAAATCCATGGTTTCATTGACAATGAACTCAAAATACCCATTTAAGAAGGTGGTCAAGCTTTCAAGTATCCTTTAAGCCCCATTTTGAAAGGTACAGAGGCTACAAAAACTATTTTCTAATCCCCAAAACATTTTGATAATGATTTTGAACCTCAAATGAACTGATTAGAAGCAAGAACAAGTATTGAGAGAGAGAGAGAGTTTGGGCGTCCAAAGGGGGATACTTTAGGCCCCCAAACGGGCTCTTTGGGTGCTGAGCTTTGAGCTCTTTTGTTGGACACTTAACCCTTCCAAACCCTCCACTGGTATCAAAAACTAGCAAGAGCTGGGGAGTTTCCCTCAGGGGGAAAAGTGGGTTTATGATGCTTGAAGGTTATGATGTGGGTTATAGAAGTTGAAAATGGCTATTTTCTGGAGGAATTTGAGCAAAGTTTTGGCTTCTCTTGAGAGTTGGTGATCATCCCCAAAATGAAGGGTGAGGGAGGGTATTTATAGAGAGGAAATGATTGATTAGGGTTAGTGAAAGAGGGAGAATACATTTTGAACTCAAATTTTGGTAGGATACTGTGATGGAGGGAGTTTTGAGTGGAAAAACATGGACTAGGATCCGAGAGGAGCCCATGGTTTTGTTAGAAACCAACTGAAAATTGCTCACTGAAAGCTGCTTTGGGCTCCCAAAGCATTTCCTGAAGAGGGCTTTGGGCGCCCAAAGCATGGTTTGGGCACCCAAAGGGAGACTGCACAGTATACCAAACTTTGCGGGGCCGCTCCGAGTGCTACCAAACTCTGTTTTGCGCGTGGTTTGAAGCGTTGGAAAGGTAGTTGAGTCTACTTTCTAACTAAAGTGGTATGAACCCAAGATGATTTGACATCAAAATCCATGACTATTTTACCCTCAAGAGGTCGGAAAATAAGTCATTTTAGTAAAGTGCACGTGTCTCCCTTATTGCAAAATGGATTGAGACGTATTATATATCGATAAAGATGGTTTTGAATGTACTAGAAGGTGGTGCAAGCTAGATTTTATTTGAAGAGGTTATTTGTGGGGGTTTTCAAGCACTTAATCAAGCTTCAATGTGTTTTGTTGGTCCATTTTCATCATCAGGAATGCCAAGGATTTTCACAGGTTCAAATTGGGGTGTCTATAGCTGTGTAGATCACCCATGTGTTGGACTGAGTTAGGAGAGGCTGTGGGGCTTTGAGTTAGTGAAAGAAACCGTCGTGACAATGAGAGTAGTTCGCAAGAGGCTTAAGGCCGCGCAAGAAGCAACAACCAACAAGATTAAAGTAATCCGCCAAAGATTGTTAACCGCTCAAAACCGACAAAGAGTTATGCCGATCGTTGTAGACGTCTGTTATCACTGTGTCGGGGTTTGACCCGTTTTGGGGGAGGTGGTAAGCTTTTTCGCCACGTTACATTGGGCCGTTTGATATTATTGAGAGGATTGGGGAAGTCGCATACCGTTTAGCATTACCGCCAAGATTATCAGGTGTGCATGATGTGTTCACGTGTCGATGTTGAAGAAATATGAGCCGGATCGGTCACATGTGTTAGAATGGTCCAAACTTGAGCTAAAAGCTGATGCATCTTATAGAGAGAAACCGATACGTATCCTAGCCTCACGTGAGCAAGTATTGAGGGGTAAGATGATATGATTAGTGTGGGTATTGTGGAACAATTTTGGTAGCAAAGAGTCTATGTGGGAAAGAGAGGACGAGATGAAAGAGAAGTATCCAGAGTTATTTACTCCGTAATCGGCGTAGTTTCTTGACTTGGAACCTTGTAATCGTTTTTTTTTTATCAGTAACCTTGTAATCGTTAATTTGTGATAATTGCATCATATCTATGTCCCCTACTTGTGTTTGTTGATGCATTGACTTGTGTATTATGGCATATGAAATTTCGAGGACAAATTTTTTGTAAAGAGGGTAGAATGTAAAAACCGGTAATTTCGTGAGTTATTTTTTAAAATTTAAAATGGGAGAATTTATGTAATTGAATTTAAGTGTTGAAATGTGGGTTAAAGTGAGAAATGGTTTGGTTTTGGACTTGTTTGAAGCATGTTGGTAGTTGAGGAGTATGAGGTGTAATTGACACTGTATAAGGTTTTATAGAGAGAGAAAAAATTCATTTCTCTCCCTCCTGTCATTGAGCCAGCTCCCTCCTCCCTCCTCTCTCCTCTCTAATTTTTTTCAAACCCTCACACAAATTCACCGCCTACACTCAAAACCCACATAGATCCACTCCCAATCCATCATCCTCATGTGATTGCAGCTCGGTTTTCACGTGCATTTGCTTAGGAAAGCCATTTTCGATTGGGTTCAAGTTTGGAGAGGTTAGGGTTTTGATCAAGTCTTGATTTGAAGCTCAAACCCTTTGAGGTAGGGATTGCTTCAACTCATTTTAGGTGTTTATGGATGATTGTAGCACATATTCATGTTTTTTTTCTCTCTTTTATGTTTGGATTCAAAATTTGAGTTAATGGTTTGTAGGTTTCAATTGATCCTTGAACTTGTTGATACTCATTGATAATCCCTCATTCCCTACTAATATTTTGGTTATTGGTAGCAAGAATTTCTAGTTTTGAACATTGTTTTGTCAAGTTTTGGTGAAAACCATCAAAATCTACATTTGTTGTGCGTGACCCCGCTTGCTGGTTTTTTCGTCCAGACGGGGAGGCCGACCATCAGGACGGTTTAAACATATTGTTCCCGGGCCTTTGTTTTTCAATCCTAATCCTCCCTTGACACTCATTTAACTCATGTTTGCATAGTTCGTCGTACCACACATGATTTTAACTTGAGGACTTGTCAAAAAGTCAATAAGACCACCAATCGGTGCGTCGCTAGAAAGAGTTCCACGAGGCCCATAAGACTCAGAATAAGGGTTCCATGAGGTCCATAAAACTCGAAATACGGGGTTCCACGAGGCCCATAAGACTTGAAAAGGATTGCGGAGTCCCTAATACTTGGATGTTAATCTAATGAACAAAATGAACATGAAATAAGTAGGTTGACGGAAATGGAATATTGTGAGTCAAGTGAACACTTGTGGAACACATGGACACTTGTGTTCCTATGGAATGTTTTGGACACCTAGGGGATACATCATTTATGTATGTGAACCTTTTGTTTCTAGTATATGATTGCATATTGTAGTAACGCTTCTGCTGTTGTTTTTTTCGTATCTCTTTGATATGTAAATGCTCATGTCATCTCATATGCATCTAGAAATTGTGGAAGTTTTTCCTACTGGGCTAATGTAGCTCAACCCTTTCCATTTTGAGGTTCGAACCGAGGAGCATGAGTTGGAGCACTTGAAGTGCGTGGTCTTTTGAAAGCATACAAGACGAGTTATTTGATTATCTTGTGAATATTATTTTTGTGAGATAAACTTGTAACTCTGTTTACTTATGCTCTCTTTTGACATTGGAAGAATGCAATGTTATAACTACTTTCATTCATGTTTTTATATGGGATACGGCTACGCATCATGGACTTTACCCTTTGGATGTATTTGGGACATTGTGGTGAGACTATATTGAGAATCAATGTGTGGAGTAGCATATTTCTTATTTGAAAAATGTTTATTTATTTATGTTGAAAATTGAGGGAGTGACAACATGTTATGCCTTCTAATAGTTTATGTTATGTCTTCCAATGGCTTATGTTTCGCCTTCTAATGGTTTATATCATGATAGGGGACACCACAAACAAAAAAGTGAGTCATAACATATGTCTTCTAATGGTTTATGTTATGGCTTCTAATGGTTTATATTATGATGGGGGACACTACAAAAAAAAGTGAGTCATAACATGTTATGCCATTTTGAAAAATGTTATGTCTTCTAATGGTTTTTTGTTTTTCCTTCTAATGGCTTATGGTACGTCGTGTAATATGTTACACCTTATAATGGTTTTTTGTTATGCCTTCTATGTGTTTTTGTTATGCCTTTTAATTATTTTTTGGGGTAACATTGTATCATCTTCCTTAATAGATGCTTTTGGTGTGTGACTATTTTGAATAGAAGTCATTGATGGAAGACATTGTATCTTTGTGCTTAGATGATATATGTAGTGCAGATCTGTAGTTTCACGTGGTAATTGGATCCATTTCGTGGTTCGCAGTCTACTCTCACTAATCTTCATTCATCAGTACATTGGTTTTTTCAGGTTCTAAAGGTGTTTGATCTAATTATAGCTTTATGATTGCAAATTTATTGGGTGTATTGGATCCTTTTGGTTTAAATATGGGACTAAAAAAAATCATGTCATTGATTGAAGAAAAGGTATTGGTCATGTACGATGTGAAAATTTTGTTCATCAAACTCAAGAAAACGCCTAGATCATTCATCAGTCCAAACGACATCACCATAAACTTGTAGTGGTGTAGACGCCCTAATATGGCTTTGCAAATGTTTAAGCCCCACCTGGGGCAAATCCTCGTGATTAAACAATGTCTCGTATGCTTTGATTCTAAGCACTGGAACCTCTTGCTTGAACTTTGTGAAATAGTGAACTGTTTAGTATTATCCTTAGAAGTGAGAATGTGCCTTAGAGAATATGCCTTTTGTTAGGAGTATCGGCCGCCACTTGTCTTCTATCAGTCGCTAATCAGTCTGTAAAACCGCCATTTGGCGTCTAGTCCTGAACCACATCATGCATTCACAAACAACGGTCTGCCAAAACTTCTATCAGTTGCTACTCTTATCGGGGGCCACTATTAGTATTTGTAGCAGAACATTTTGGAAGTGCAAAAATGGGGGGATTCGTTCCCAATAGCCTTAACCGGCCTTTTTCAGTCTTTTAATGTCTTAGAGATTCCCTAGGGCATCTTTGGCTGCAACCGTTATGATTTCTTGGTGATTGAGTTCTCGAAAGGGCCTGAAATATCAAAATAGAAACAATGCTCGTAACTATTCACTTTTCACTATTTAATTCGTTTTCACTTAATTTTGCTTTGGCGGGCTGAGTCACAACAGGGAAAAAAGAAATCAAATTTATAACGCATAAAACATGACTATATAGTTCATGCTACACTTGTTTCCAAATATCAGCAATATCTCATCTTGATATCCATGTCATAATCTCGTATAAACGATGATAACTAAGAAAAACATAACTAATGTAAAAAAGACGGCTTTCTATACGCTACCTACCTCTCTTTTGATGACTAAGCACGTCATATGAGGTTATGAACGTCAGTGATCGTTGATTGATTGATGAATAAGTGCGAGGGACATTGATTGCCAAGAAATAGAGAGAAAGGGGGCTTGGGTGTGTGTGTGTGAGAAAGATTGATCGACTGTTGGTCCAAACAAATACTAGATATGAGTGCATCCGGGATAAGCTATTTGGGTGGCTTACAAGGTTTTGAATCTCGTACCGGCTTAGGTACCGGTTTTCCTACTGGTATGGTATGGTACCGGTCGATACTGGGTACTGTTTCGGATTTAGCGGTACTACCTACATTTATATATGCAAAACAATTTTTTCCCCATATCATCCATTTTATAATAAAATAAATTTTTATTAAACAACAAATTAAATACAATACTGGTTTTTTTTTTAAACTGAATCTAACTCCATGTTTATAAAAGTAAAAGAAAAAAGAGTTTCAATGTGATTAAAAAAAAAAAAGGGAAGAAGAGTTGTACAGGTTAAAGAGTTAAAATGTGAAAATTAAAGGGTTAATCTGGTAATTGTCATGTTAGGGTTACGATATATAAAGTCTTTTTCAATATGTCATTCCATTGTTCATCTCTTCTTTGCTGCGTCTGGTCCGCCTCCCTCTACCCCTCTCAATCTATCATGGCAGTAAAGGTATAGCCATTAGCCACCCATCTCTCTCTCCGATCTGCGTTTGAATCTCCCCCTCTCTCTCTCTCCCTCCGATCTGCCCTGCATTTGAAGAAAACCGGTCACCGTCGGTGCAAAAAAGTGTACCGGGTGAAATCAATGTTACCGGTATCTCGTCCGGAATCGACGGTACTTGCCGGTAACTACCGGTATTTGAACCAGGACAATATTTAGGGTGCAAGGTACCGTTTTCACCCAAATCCGGTATGTACCGTCCGGTACAGAACGGGATTCATAACCTTGGTGGCTTATCCATGCAACAAACGGGCCATTAGTGCTTATTTTGACCAAGATATTTTCTAAAAGTTTGGGGGCTGATTGCGGAACATTTCTATATCTTGGGCCAAAGTGTAGTTTAGCAATCCTATATTTTCCGGGTTATTTCTTTCTGCGCTCTCATTTCTCGGCTATTGTTTCTCCTGCTGGTCGATTGCTTGAACCGATCTCCAGACGGTCTTCGAAGATTCTCACAATGGTCAATCCTGCACCCAAAAAATTTCTTTTTCTCTCCTAAGATTAGTTCTTCCATTTGAAGTCAACACTTGAATATCTCGATCTATTTCACAGCTTGATTGCTAAAGGCACATTGATATTTGATTTTATCGTGGTGAAATTAGAAATTATAGGATATTAATGTTTGATATGCTTATAGCATAGTGAATTGTAAAGTTTTCGGTTTACTAGATGCTTTTGGTGTGTGACTGTTTTTGAATAGATGTCATTGATGGAAGACATTGTATCTTTGTGCTTAGATGACATCTGTAAGGCAGATCTGTACCTTTCACGTGGTGATTGGATCCATTTTGCGGTTTGCAGTCTACTCTCACTGATGTTCATTAGTACATTACTTTTTTCAGGTTCTAAATGTGTTTGATCTAATTATAGCTTTATAATTGTAAATTTCTGGGGTGTATTTGATCCTTTTGGTTTTAATATGGGACAGAAAAAAAGTCATTTCAGTGATTGAAAAAAGGATATCGGTCATGTTTAGGTGATGTCTATTGTGCAGATCCATATTGTTGATGTGGTGATTGGATCCAATTCAATGTTTGTGATGAAACTGCGTGAGTTTCATCATCACAAGGTCTTTAGCATCCTATTTTATTTTTAAACTTTCAAGCAAGATATTTTTTGTTCTTTGAATTTGAAAAAATCAATGTCGACAAGGAATTCAAGACATATCAACACCCACTGTCTTTTTAGTCACCGTTTTTTTGTTCTCTGGTAGATATAATTGTTTGAGTCTACGTTATCCAAAACGCAGACTGCATTGGTACGAGGAACAAGTATGGGCATCTGGTGCCCATCTTGCCCTCAATTGCAGTATGAGTGTGGGTTATAGATTACAACGTTAGGTCGTGCTTCTTTCAAGTGATGCATGTCCTATAAAAGAAACTAGTATTTTCAAATTATTCATCCATAACACATTTCTATGAGCATTTTATTTAATGTTTTGTCTTTCTCACTATCTCTAGATTTGTCATTTATTACATTTGTCATCACTTTTGATTGCTAAATTCATAGTTTTGGAACAAAGGTGTACCATTTTTCAGGATGTGACCTAGATAACTAGGATATTAGCATCTCCAGGTACCATCGTTTTGAATTTCTAGTTTTGATATATAGAACGCTGTTGGCTAAAACCTAAAATGAGAAAAATATATGACTGAATTTCGAATAGCTACAGCACCCTTCACATGATTTTTGCAAGTTATAGGGTCTGTAACAATACTAACTGATTTCCCCTTATTCTTGTCTAATTTCATTATGGGAAAAAAGTGACTGGATTCTGTATCATGCAATTGCGACCTGAATCTTCTTCTTTTTTTTCTTTTTTTTTTTGTAGTAAACTTTTAAATTTCGTTAGTATAATATACATTTCCTCCTTATTTATAGGAAACATGCCCTAAAGTGAAAAACATTCTTCTTCTGGATTCCGAAGGGAAACGTGTCGCTGTAAAGTATTATTCCAATGACTGGCCAACAAACAATGCAAAGGAGGCTTTTGAGAAAACTGTATTTACCAAGACACAAAAGACAAATGCGCGGGCAGAGGGTACTTTCTTGCTTTGAAACCCAGTTTTTGATCTTTTGATCTTCTGTTTGTGTTTTCAGTACTTGTTAGATGTTTGCTACAGTTTTCCATGTGACTTTTCCCTTTTGTCGAGGTTGCTTTACACTAGTTCTCTCTCTTCTTTTACCAGTTTTACATGCACTAGGAATGTGTGCATGAGTGCTCGGCATGAGTGTGATGTTAAGTTGTTTGTTAGATAAGTTTGAGTCTATTTATGGCAGCTAAAGTTTCTCCTTCTATCATACGGGCTTATGATTTACTCCAGGATATGGGTCTTGTCAATTAACATGTGGGTAAACCCAATTATGCGTGAGAAGATCAGTTTATTCTTGATATTTGTATACGCATAATTATAAAGCTTTCAATACCGTTGAGAAGGAAATGTGAGCTGTATGGATGAATTCAGCGAGATAAAGATGTGACAATTAACATGTGACCAAGTACTTTTGTTAGGGAAACACGTCTACTTTGTGGGTAATCTACAATGCATCATCGGATTGTCCCACTAAGTTTTGATAAAGCCCTTTGCTCCCAACTATTTCACATTGTTGGGGAAAAACGTCTACTTTGTGGGTAATCTACAATGCATCATCGGATTGTCCCACTAAGTTTTGATAAAGCCCTTTGCTCCCAACTATTTCACATTGTAGATAGTAACTTCACGAAAATCATGTCATCTAACAGAGTCGACTTTAAATTGGTGGCCTAATTAATTAGGTAAGAAATGACTGCCTTCTTATTGACATTTTCGTTCTGTGTATGTGTTGAAAACTCTCCTAGACTATTCATTCATATAAAACTAGATGACCCCCTCCCAACCCCACCCCGGAAAAAAAAAACCCGGAAAAAAACCAAAATCTGTGGTTCTGACCCTTGTGTATTGTAATCCTGTTTTAGTGCTTCATGTATATGGTCATGCAATCTATGTATAGTCTGGCTGTTAGAAGTTGAGCGATTAAGTAACAAATAGAACTGTTATGAAGGCATCTCATTCCTAATTCTCTGCTGCTTAACTTGCCCTACCACTACTTTGTTCTTTAAAGTTGAGAAAACATGTGGGCAATGATCAGCATGGGTTTAATCTTAATAGAATCATGCGGATATTTCATCTGCAGCTGAGATAGCTATGTTTGAGAACAACATTGTTGTTTACAAGTTCATACAAGACCTTCATTTTTTTGTTACTGGGGGTGAAGAAGAAAATGAGGTTATCTTAGCTACTGTCCTTCAGGCATTTTTTGATGCAGTTGGTCTTCTCCTGAGGTATCTTGTGATCACATGCTGTTTTTTTTTTTTTTTTTTTGATGCAGTTCTGATGGGTTGTTATTTTTTTTTTTTTTTTTTTTAACTTTGGCAATGTTGTATTTATATATAGGGGCACTGTTGACAAGAAGGAGGCACTTGAGAACTTAGATGTCATTCTTCTGTGCATTGACGAAGTTGTGGATGGCGGGTATGCAGCATTCTTTTGTGTAGTTCACATATGAGTTATCCCTTCATCCATTTTACTGGGAGCATTGTTCGTTGATTATTTTGCTTTTCCCCTATGGCCTAGTATTTATTTATTTCTGACTCGAGGGTAAAAGTAAAAGAAAATTTACATGAAACCGCAATGGTGTTTATAGACTAAGCCGCAATGGTGTTTATAGACTAGGCCTTTTGACTTGTCAAAACCTTTATCTGGGGTGGAAATATAGTTTTACCTTGTCATCTATTCAACTGACAAATATCTAGGCAATTTATGGCTTATGTAGATTTGGAATGGTGGTAACTTATTACATCAATCTGTGGCTGTCTTCAGTTTTTTGGCGGGTCCTCTGATAGTATTATGCAGCTCTGCTATCCTTTTTCTTGCTTGTGACACTACTTAGTCCCAGAAGAGACCATCTACTTAGTGCTCGCAATTTTCAACCCGACCTATGAACCGGCCCGAATCTGCCCACTTATAACCTGCCCCAATCCACCCATATTGTATTATGGGTTATAGGTGGGTTAAACTACATTAATCCATCTATATACGGGTTTTAATGGGAGCTAGATAAATAATGCATAAGTACCAAAAATAAATAAATAAATAAATAAATAATGCACGTCATAAAATAAACAGAAAGCTTACGTGACAATGATGAACATGGGGACGCCCAGGGACTACATGTGGCGACATGTGTCATGCTCAGATCTCTGGCCGGATTCGGCATTGACGCCGATCTGTATCTAGTCATGATTGCCTCTGTTGACGTCGTTGGGTCCATACTCTCTCTCTCACTCTCTCTCTCCTGTGCCGCCATGTCTATCGGCATTCATTTTTCTTCACCACTAAAGTGCGCTTTTTGAGCCCTTGCGTACTTGAGGAAGATTATAGTTCAAATACTTCCAAGTTCCAATAGTATATCTCTGTGTGTGTTTCTGTATAATTGTGTACATTGGAATTTGATTTCCTTTGGTTTTGTTGTGCTTCAGTTTCGCAAAACAAATTGCAAAGGAGTATTATAGAAAGTGACCCATATTTGGGAAACTTAGGAGAAAAAACAGTGGGGGAAATGGGTCGGGTTTTATCGGTACAACTTGACTCATATTTGACCTGTCCATATCCAACCCGTCTAGTATTGACACATATTCAACCCATAACCCATTTTAACCGGTCCAAACTCACTCATTTACCACCTCTACTTCTACTGCCTGCATTTATTTATCTAACCACTAACATCTAACTCCTTAATGTCCTATGCAGAATTCTTCTTGAAACTGATCCAAATCAGATTGCGGAGAAGGTTGCAAGCCACAATATGGATTCTGGTGCACCTTTGTCTGAGCAGGTATTTGATTCTACCGCTTTTTAACACTGCCAAACAAGGCCTTAAAAAAATGGAGGGAAGACGAAAAAAGGACAATTATCATATTTTTGGGTTAAGAACCAATTATCTCTGTTGTTTAAAATTATGAATTTTGTGTCGACAGACTATAACACAGGCGTTGGCTACAGCACGTGAACATCTTGCGAGATCCCTGCTCAAGTGAGATGCCCAAACTTAACACTTAGAGGTGGAAGCAACTCAAATGTTACCTTTTGATTCTCCGGGTTACGGTTTTACAGGCATTTCGGTCTTGTGAAAGAGCTTTTGCATGTTTTAGATGATTTTGTTATGTAGGACTCATAGATATGGACATGGAATTGAGATATACAATGCTAATCGGTGGAGGAAATGGAAATAGGTGGCAAGGTTTTCTAGATATATATGCAAAATTTGAATTCCGTTTGAATTAAGTGCTTATTGACCACAATCCTTGATTCCCACCAAAGGGAACGTGGTATGCACCTCTCTCTCTCTCTCTCTCTCTCTCTCTCTCTCTCTCTCTCTCTCTCTCTCTCTCTCTCTCTCTCTCTCTCTCTCTCTCCCTGTACACGGGTTGGTCTGGGTGGGATTTGGAGCCTACCCGTCACCCGATCCGACTATAGTTTGGGTTGAGAAGCAGGTCAACTGATTCCAAACCGGGTTACGAGCCGGAAAAAATCAGGTTTTTCCGCTTCAGTTTGAGGTTGTATACGGTTGAGTAAATCTGGAGGCTTTTTGTTTTTTCCAAACCACAACAAATACGTGGACTGTAGTTATGATAAAAGAATCATCAGAGTTTTCGATTTAATTTAGATTTATTTTTACCGGTAAAAAATTAGAACACATTTGGACTGTCCAAAACACGATCGGACGGCTGAGGGCTGCAGGGCACGGCTGTGCACAGCAGCCCCCAATTTGGGTTTTGGGGGAGGAAGATTGGAGACAGAAGAAATATGATTGAGAAACAGGATGATGCACCCTATTGTCTCTCTAGCAACGGTAATAAACAAATCAAACGCTTGAGCTTGCATTTGTTCGTTAAAAGCTCATTTGAGACCAGTTTGTTATATAAAACAAACACAGTTTCAGCATCTTCTTTAGGTTCGTTAAGCTTTTGAACCTAGTTCGAAAAAACTATTGTTGGGTTGTTCGACTTATGATGTCTGAAAATTTTGAACTACTTGAGATCGGTTCGTGATCTGCTTAGATTAAAGTTGTTTGAGATCCGTTAGTTTCTTAAACAAAGCTAGCTTGAACAATCAATTGTTCAGCTCGTAAACTTCTGGGAAAAGAGAAGGATAAAGAAGAGAGAAGGTTCGGCGGAGTAAAATAAGGGACAAAAGCAGTTTTTAGGTAGCGCGCATATTGGATTTGAAGCAAGAAGAGAGAAATACTCCGAAGAAATACTGAACTCACGTTTAAGAGTTTCGGCTCAGGTATAGAAAACTATGGCTGGGGAGGTCATTACAGCATGTGCAAGAGACTCTCCGAACTCGATACGCGGTTATTTTACCAAGCGATAAGTCATAAAACAGGCTGCAGAAGACTAGGCAAAAGGCTCAGCAATTCGACTTTTGCTACAGTACCTTACTAGATCAGGCTCGAGGCACTGCTCACCTGCCGTAACATTTTTGCATACTGTACTCTTCTTTTTTGCATACTGTACTCTTCTTCATTTTTGCATACTGTACTCTTCTTCGTTTCTCTCTCCCATGTCTGCCCTCTCACCCCTTCTCCATTCTTTTCTGCTTTGTAGTGTATGAGTACATAGGTATACGTATAGTTTGTATAACTGAATATAAAAAGCATATAATGCTGTCACTCTTAACATAGAGGAGTGAAATTGAATAACATAGAGAAATGTTAACATTCCAAATTAGCACACATCGATCCTACGTCACACTAACCAGTGATAAATGCACAAAATACAACCTCTAGGCACAGGGCAGCCATTGCTCAAGTTCCGCTATCAAACATTACAAATCAACGTTCATCCAACGGGATGAACGCCTTGATTGGCCGCTTTCAAACTCAATACAAGAACCTACTACAAAACCCAGAGAAGATGAGATTAGTAGATGTTTTGCCACATCTGCTGGGACTGCTTCGAAGGTTGGCCCTGGGAGCTGCCAAGGAGCCCGTCTCTAGGGTTTTGCTGCTGGTGGTCCAGCGAGATTCCGGAGTGGGAATAGTAGAAATTGGGATAACTATGAGCTCCATAATTCTGTGAAGGCTGCTGCTGAGTTTGCCTATATCCAGGTGGTTGCTGATTCTGTCCCTGCAAGCTGTAATATCCGCTGGCTGGAACAGCTGATACTGTTCTGGAACCAGACCCATGAACCCACATACCTGAGTTATCATTCTGCCCGAAACAGGGGACAAGGATAAAACTTTAGATAACTGTGAGTTCCAAAAAAGTAAACAAAGGGAAAATAGAGGGGGAAATTATAGGGTTGATGCAAAAACATTGTTGACAGCACAAAATAATCTTTGCTTTTTTTACTTTATTCTAAAAGAATCCCCAGAACACAGCATCATTAAAGCCAAAAAAGGGTACTCCAATAAACACACACGAGAGAGAGAGAGAGAGAGAGAGCAAAAACAATATAAAACATCAGAAAATAATTATCTACGAGAATCCATCCATGAACGTGTGCTAATCCAAAAGCTGGATGGAGAGGACTATAACACCAAAGCACATAATCAAAAACTGAAAGACAAAAAAAAAACCACTAATAAAGGGGCAATTTTGGCAAAGGGATTCGCATTGCATAGCTTCAAAGAGAGCCGAATGCCAGTGTTCTCCTTGCTATTATTAGTATATTAGTAGAAAGTAGAAAATAGGGGCTACCTTTTGTACCTATGAACTATCCATTCAAGCTGGCGCAACTGTAGAGATGTATGTGGCGGTTGAAAAATCAGATGCGCCTAAAATTTTCTGTGTTTTTCAATTTTCTAAAGTAATATACTTTATATAAAGACCACCGAGGTACCTGCTGAAGAGAGATCAAATGATTGTTGTCCTTGTACTGAGAGCGCATATTATCATCATATCCAATGCTTGTGGACCCAGGGGCAGCAGGCAGGTTCATGGAAAAGTTCCCTGAAATGCTGGTTGAATTTCCAGCGCCGCCATACCCAGAAGCAATAGCAGTCTGAGGAAGGCTGCTACCAGAAATACTATTTCTATATTGTGGAAGCACTGCTGCCAAAGACTGATGGTATGTATTGTTTTCAGCAAATGCTTGTTGGAAAGCAGGTGGCCCATACGTATAGTTCTGAGGCAAGAAAGGATAACCAATCATGTTAGCAAATGGCCCCACAGGAAGAGTAGGTTGGGAATAAGGGTGTGCAGCAAGATGTTGAGGAAGAGCAGGGCCCTGTGCCTGTGTTGTTTGCGGAGTTGAAGAAAAGCCAACAGTTTTCAAAGCCTGCATGTGTACAAAAGGCTACATAAGTAGTGCATAAATTAACCATAAAATAAACAACTATGATAAGGAAAAAAGGTTGGAAACTTGGCATGCAAAGGAATATGTCCAAGATTTCATACTACAATCAAAGTTTGTAAAATATTGCCAAGTCACATTACTTCATAAAATATAGATAAATTAGCTATAACCAGTGCCTAAGCCACTGTCAATGTAATTTGTTCAAACAAACCAACCCAGTAGCACTATGGCAATATTTTTGGTCAAGGTAATAAAAAATAAGAACAGTGATCGATTGGGAGAACATACAGATGTGTATAAATAGCATTGAGTTCTTCATTCTTGTTTTTTGTAGACTGGTTTCTCGAGAATATTATGAGGGGGACTCGGAATATCTTGTTTGGTGCTAATTTATGATCGTGAGGCTCTTTCATACTTTTGTTTTCGGGTTTTCAACCCCAAGCATGACCTTATATACATCTGTTTAAAAAGTATGTATATGTATATACAAAGATGTGTGCACATCCAAATCGAGTATTTGGAAGCAACACAACCATCCTCATTTCAAACCTTGGTGGAGACCCCCTCCCAAATCTAACCAACCAAAAAATCTCTTCATATATCGACCATCAATTTGGAAGCAATCACATTAAGCGGGGGTGCAAGGAAAATACAAATGGGTGAGAACTGTTCTAATGAGACTGAGGAGGAGGAACGAACATGGCAGTGAGATAAAAAGGGAGGAGAAAAAAGAGGGGAGTGAGAGAGAACTGTGTCAATTGTGAGAGAGAGAGTTTAGGAAGTGTGAGTCCAATCACACATGCCATGTAGGATAGTTCACAAAACCGTTATCTACAAATAATATAGATCAAGCCAGGGTTCTCTTCATCTTCTTTTACCCAAAAAAATAGACGAAGAGGAAATAATTAGAAAAAGAAAATAAAAGGATTTGCCAAGTTGACTGGTCTATGAAGAATGCTCCAGTGTCTGTGTCCAGTCCACACTTTTCTTCAGTTTCACAATAAGAGCAAAGGTGAGAACCCTCTTTAAAATCCCTAGGAATTACACTAGGAACTCAAACTGAATCCATTAAGGAGGATTGTTTATCAAACCAAATAAACAAAACAAAAACTCACTTGGGCGTTGGTTCTATTATCTGGCCATACAAAGTCGTTCTTCAGCTAGCCTTGGAGAGATCCAATATTTTAAGTTGCACTAAGGAAAACATCCACAAGGGTTGGGGCACAAGGCGGAGGCAATCCTGTTTTCATAGCTTGTGAGTTGCATGCATCACTAAAGGGTGGGGATGGTGTCGTGTTTGAATCTTGTCATCGGATTCGTGTTGAAACACTTGTTAACTTTTAAGCGTGAATATATCTTGACATTGACCCAACTACTTAAAATCGGGTTGTGTTCGGGTTGACACTCTTAACCGCTACAGTCAAAATCTTTAAAAATACGTACATAATCACATTAAATAATATTATACATGAACAACCTTTTAAATCCATAAAAAAAATGAGAACATTTTAATATCCACCATAGTCACAAATTTATTAAACCAACAAAAAAAAATTCCTAAAATAGCCAAATCATGGCATATAGTTAGCATCGCCGCATCTTGCAGTGTCTGTGTTAATTCATGTCATTTCGGTTTAACCGCTGACATGGGAAATTTAACAGTTATCCGTATCAGCATGTCCTTATCGAGTTACGTGGGTCCAACCCATATTCATCCCGGTTAATTAGCGTCGTCATGCCATATTCACATTAGTGTCAAAAAGTATTCAACCAATCCTTGTAACTTCATTTCATATCCGAAATTCCCACCCGATACATGGATTGTATGCGCAAGTCTTAATTTTCAAAATTCCCATTTTTCCTACTACTCTAAAATTGATCAGACCCTATAAAAATTGGTCTACTGCCCAAGCACCCTAGAGAAATCATAAAAAGCCCCTCCCATAAATGAAAATAAGGACATAAATGCTTCACACAAGTGAATGCCTCTTCCCAAGCAACCCAAAGTCCTTTTGAAAACTTGTCTCATTACACTCAAAACTATAACTTTCTTTTTTCCCCTTTTCAACATTGCTTGAGTAAGTATAGAAAAATACATCTTTACTATTATTCCAATGGATAGGCATCATTTTACAAATACGAAGTTCCTTAAGGGTCTTTTATAAGTCAAATTCACATCTATTTAACACCTTTAATATTTCCTATGTTCAAGAAATATATTTCTTATTTTATAGTTTACAACCCATGGACTCAAAAATCCCACTCCTCCCTGGTTTCATCCTGCAGGTTACCAGGCCCCTATGGTGGACATAGCCCATTAGTTAAAACTTCTACTAGAGATCCTTGAAAAGGGATGTTGCTAGGATAAATGGGTAATACAAATGACAGATGGCTAAAAATAAAGAACATCAGTTTGTCCACATTCTTGCATTGGTTTTATCCTCGGCCATATCATATTAGTAGGTGATAGGATAGATTTCCCAGATGGACCCCTCCTTATCCCTTGTAAAAACGACTTTTGTTTCATATAGCAAAGTAGTTCTCTAAGGAGGTTATTAGACTAGACAGATTACCTACTCACATTGTCGTATAGGGATGTTTAATCTGTACTTAATTTTGTAAGATGCTAAGGAGATTGTTCAGTGTCAATTAGCAGTCTTAATTTTGTAAGATGCTAACAGAGGTTGGTAATCATATTTTGGCTGATTTACCAACATGTATTGTAGGAGACAAACCAATTGATATCTAGTGTAGCCAATCAAAGTATCGGACTATGGTATGCTCATCCGCATTCCATTGACCTTATTCACTTCCCTCATTGAGTTTCCCACGTCTTTTTCCTGTCTTCCATAGTGACACTAATCCGAAAGCTACCAGAAAACAATAAACTTGCTTGCTTGCTGCTATGCTCAGATCGTAATCGGTAATAATCCTAAGTACAGAAAAATTCATGCTGGAGCAACTAGAGACCATTTTGTATCATTCGGAAGCTTGGATCTCATGCATTTGCTCCACTTACCTTCAGATGGAAACATCTCATGTTTTCTAAGTTGAGAATTTGTTTCCCTGTTGAGTCACCTTTACCTTCAGATGAAAAATGCCAAGTTTATCAAAGTTGAGAACTTGTTTCCCATTGAGTCACCTTTACAGCCTCCTACTTGCCTACACGTCCCTGCTACACCACTTCCAGCTCTTATTCAACGTCTCTGCCACTTCCACCATCTCCTAGTCATAGCACTAGATAGTGAATGTTCTGAAACTCAGCATATCTTTTTTTCCCTCAGTGGTTATCAACAATAGACAAGTCCTCAAATAATATTAATGATGCTACATGGAACACGAATGATGAGATTTACGGTCGTATTCCCTCATTTGTGGAGCAGTTGTCATAAATCTTCCAATGAGAGCTACTTCTCAGTCTCAGGGAATTGAAAAGAATTCAGTTTTTCTAAGAATTTAAGTCTTACTCTTTTTTTTTCACCAATGGATAATATAGCAGATCAGAATTACACACATGTGGGATAGAGTGTTAGCAGGAGCGAGAGCGTGAAAGAGCCTTTCAGAAACATCACAAACTAAAAATTTGTGATAGCGATATTTGAGAGCGGGAGCACAGAGTCCTACTTGAGGATTATGTGACCTACTATATCCTCAATATTATTGCTGTCTTTTTGGCAATAACTATTAATAGACAAATTTAGGCACTGCAATTTCCTCCCTCTCCAAATTTTCCTCTTTTCTCCTCCTCCATCCTTTTATCTTCCTCTTCTTCCTCCACCCCCCAATGATGTTTGCCCTTTGATTTGTCCCAGTGTCGGCCGATCTTCTTGGCTCCTTTTCTTTTCTTTCTTCTTTTTTCTTTGCTTGTTTTTGTCTTGCATAGCATTCACGCATGTTGTGTATCCAAACAACCTTGCACACTTTTCTTTTTATTTTGCTTTCACATAAATAATCCATTTCATGCAATGAGATGCATGAGAATGGGGAAAAATAGGGGAGAATAACAAAGAAAAAGTAACGCATGTATGTATATCTAAAGCAGGTGGAATCAAGAAGTCAGGAAAAAGTCACCAACTGTCACATCATATAGTTCACACATGCGCAAGAAAATATGATGAAAGCATCAACGTGAAGAATTGATTTGGTTCCAGTTAAATGTGCTAAGGGGACACTATAGGAAAAGCCTAAATGAAAATTGACAGGACAGAAAAAAATGATGAAAATTATTCAAGATGATATGACCTCAGTGGACTTAATGGTGGACCAACTCTGCAAAGCAAATCCAGTTAGATGAGGTATAGTGTTTAATAAGTTGCACTTCCCCCCTTAGGAGCTTAATGGGGGACCATTTTGTTAAACCATATCCATTTAGTTCAGTTGTAGCTTTTAATAAGTTGCACTTGCCTCCTTAAAAATCATTTTAAAATAGCATCAATGATATCCAACAATTCCATTTAGTTTTTTTATGTCTTAATGGTACTTCTTTAGTCTGAAGTAGGAAAGTCAGAAATTTAACGAACTTTATCCATGAGCTAAACATTAACAATCCACAGAGAGCTGAAATTCTAGGATAGGTACCTCTTCCATGGATATGGTTGAACTGCTGATAGAAGACAGTGTGTTGCCATACTTTCCATTCAATGATTGTGCCATGGGAAAGGGGGAGTACGAAAGATCCAAATCTCTTACAGGTTGAACACTTGCAGCCAATAAAGAGCTTGGTAATGAATTTGAGTACGCCTGCCATAGCACCCAAAAAAAAAAACCCATGAAGATGGAATCAACAAGAACAATACAACTTACGAGAACCTCCAACAAAAGCTATTTGTAGTTCTTGAAATTTAGTAAGATCGTTAAAAAGTGAGCAGGGAGAGCTTAGAACAACAAAATAGAAACTGTCAAACAATTCAGAACAGAAGGAAAACTCCACTAACTCTCGATTAGATAACATCAATGACTGTAACTGTAACGGTGACGAAAACCGTCAAACCACTATCAAGTATCAAGATAAAAGAATTTGTCAAGGAATTAAAAATGGGTCATAAAACTTAACAAAACCTTATAGAATTCAATGATGTCAGTGACAGTTGCCTGATCTTATCGGCATCATTGCTACATCACTTAATTTTAGATGTGTTTTATCTAACATTTCAATTCACATTAAGTTTACATGCGAAGTTTCAATCTGTCCACAATGTCAGGAAAAGATTACGGATGCATACATAGAAGGCAAGAAAAAGTGCAAGCTCAGTGTAGCCAACCAAGACATGCCATGCTTCATTGGGGATGAATGTAGCCGGAGTGCAAAAGCCAGAAGACATTAATTCTTGAACAAGGTCCAACAACAAAAAAACTCACCACACCTAGCACAAATTTAAAATCTTACTCACAATCACAAAACAAAGTTAGCAGACAAGAATATTACTGAAGTTTCAAGAATTAAAACACGAGAAAAATCATCTAAATGCAGCTTGAAATGAATTAAACAATTTACATTGCCTCAAGGTTCAAACATTAAAGTATTCCAGTACTAAATCTGCCTAGAACTTAACCATCGAGTTGAATGAGTGGCAATATTGATTGGCTTGACGATGCTCGCAACAATAAAAGTGTGATGCTTGAAGGAAAACAAAGCAAAAGCAGCTCAACAAGATATATCATATATATAAATTGACAGTTGCAAGATGCTTACCCGAAGCACATCATAAAAACTGAACTCAGTAGACAAAACATTATAACCTTTCATTTACAAAAACGCAAGGGAACGAAAAATTTATGTTGTACAGGTCATTACACTGGAGAAGGAAGCCAGATTCTGCATCTGAGGTCTAGTTTGAGGCTGAGCAAAAGGAGAATTCAACTTCTCGCCATTTTCAAAGTCATATGAAGACGAAGAGGGGAAGGAGAATTGAATTTCCCGTGGTGCCTCAGTGTTTTCTGGTTTCAATAAGTCAGATTGTGAAGTGGACGGTGAATCGTAACTCCCTACGTTGGCTCCAGTTCTATGAACTAAGTTTCCATCCGAGCCAGTTTTGAGGGAGTCATCGCCATAGTACTCAGGAGTTCTGCAATGAAGTAGCTTTAATTAGATAATCACCAAACAAGAAACAAGTAAAATGGCGGTACTATCGAAGGGTATACCTCGTGTCTAAGTGCTCAACTGCTGGAGTATCTACATCTCCAGATGCCTCATCCCTGTTACTCTTCAGCCTAGATGAAAATGGACCAGGGCAAGCACCACTAATACCGGATCCAAAGCTACCAAAGCTCAAGTGTGAACAATCTGCATTTTGGATTTGAAGGTGACTCGGAATTATTACTGAGGGCTGGTCTTCTTCAGACAGCGCCCGCACGTCCTCCTTTAAACTTAGTTGCTGCATGTTTGATCTCACTGATGATACTGAGACACCTTGATCAACTGAAAAAAAGTGAGATGGATAGGGAATAAGCAAACACAAGTTACTAGCAATTACATCGAAATGTAAATAAAAGAAGAAAATTGGGTATTCAGTAAAAGAAGACAAAAGAAAAATACTAACTGATTCCATATGACCAGTAAGATAAATTCAGAGTGAACTAGACCAGTGGTTTAAAACTGCTTACAAGCATATCACCAAGATTGAGACAATTGAAGGCACAATGAACTCCCAGTTCCCCCCCAAAAAAAAGGAACAACAAACTCCCGGCTATCAGAGGAAGCAAACGAGAAATTAACACGAAGCTGCCACACTCTGGGATAAAAAACACGAGGTCTTCATAGAAAGGGTTTGATTACCAAGTCTGCTAGGAACTTCTGAACTCCCTTTCACTTGAAATACACCAAACTCAGATAATTACCATCCCAACAAAACAAGCACCCTCACATAACATAATACTGCCTTTGGACCGTCGCCAAATTCAGAATTTTTGTTCCAAGGGCCCAAAATAGACCTATTACATAAATTTTCAACCATATGCCCACAATACACATACTCAGATATTATGTATTGGGGGCAAACCATTATAACATAACATGCTCATATTTGAACTCCCTCAAAAAAAAAAAAAAAAAAAACATGAATGTAAGCCTCTTATGTTTCTAAGTACAGTTTTCAAAAGCAATAGCTACAAATGACATATTCATAACTGTTTCTGCAAATATCAATGTCTGAGAAGTTCAAATTTTTATAAACAAAATGTTTGTAAGGTGTTAAAAATAACTGAAAACACATACTTCAAAGATATACCAGATTTCAGTGATCCAACTAACTAGATCAGGTTTCAACAGTATAACAAAAAACAGGAATTAGATCTTTGAAATGATTGAAAACCATTCTCTACATGCTATGGTGCCCTGGTGGGTAGGAGCAGGTCGAGTCTGTAACGTTCTCTACAACATATTATTGAACAGGCTACACAGAGAACCCCAGAAACTCAGTATTTTGCAACTTGCTACAATTCGCAACTCTGTATGCAAAGTAAAAATTATGTCCATAAAATACCAGCTTTACATGAAATATGGATGGCTATCAACTTTTTTGAAATACTTTATTTGAAGTGCAATGGTCTGTAAGGTTAAACTAAATAATAAAGTGTGTCCATTCAATCCATTGAACAGTGTCTGCAAGGGATAGATTGGGTATAAATAATCCTCGGCATTAAATGCACAAATGGGCTTCCCTCAGACTTAAAACCACAACTAGAGGTTAATAGGCTGAGTTTTTGTTACAACCAAACCCATGTCATCCCTGCTGCGTTGGTCTGTAACTACATATTCCAAAAACAAATATCCAGGTCATAGACTGAGAAATAGAGCATCTTACCTTCCTGTTGTTCAAAACCACTTGTGTGAGGCTGGTAAGAACCAATGTTTTCGTATATGTCCCTATTGAAAAGGGAAGCACCTCCAGAGTTGTCCTCCTCTATCTTCCTACTGATTGCACTAGTATTTTCAAAATCACCATCTTCTGCTTCCTCGAACTCATCTCTGTCAGGCTCTGACTGCTGATCATTTCTATCGGACAACAAATAAGTTGCATGTGAATGCATATCGGAAGCCACAGGTGCCCTTGAGGCAGGAGCCACACTAGCAGTAGGTGGCTGCTCAACCAAGGGCCACTCGTCAGTAGGAGAAACATGCTGTCCATTACCAAGTCCTGTCTTCGAGAGATAATCCTCCGAGGGAAGCAAATTGCAATGGGAGCCATCCGGTTGAAGTTCATTGACCCCATAATGTGAAGTGTTAGCAGTGCTGGAAGCCTTGCCATGTGGCCTACCCATTTTCACAATGTCAGCCATGGATACTTGACCTGAGACTCCTGACCAGGAAGTTTGATACCCCGAAGCCTGTAACGATGACATACCTTCAACTGCGCCTATTGTTGTCGCTTTATACTCTGTTGTTACAGTATCACTGCAAGAGAAACCATAAGTGCAGAGAACTGAATAAGCATTGCAGTCAAAGATTGCAATCAGATTGGACCCAACGCTTCGGATACAAGCCTTAAAACTTGGAAAATAATAGTGCATCAAACTCCTTCACAGAGAATGTAATCATGTTATACTAATATGCTGAAAACCTGCTTATTTAGAAAAGAAAAGACAAACAAGCTGTTGTAAACGTTGAAGTCATCTGCACATCTTCTATAACATGTAAAATGTTCACTTTACAGACTCTGTTGCTCTACCAATCAATTCTATAAATGCATAAGGCAGCACAATTTTATCAGTTTTTCATTTTTGGGCTCCTGTGCAAGATGAATCTAGAAGAATTAGATGCAAGAAGATGTCAAAACTATCCCGTAGTACTACAAAAGTCCCACTACGCAGGCCCCCTTTTTCCATTATAACATTACATGAAGGATAATTTTGCCAGCTTCAAATTCTTCAACTATTGGTATCAGAATAAGAGGGATGATAAAGAAAAAAAATTAGTTGAGAAGGTAACTTCATTTTTATCATACTACAAAATACATTCATGAGCAGCCAATGTTAGGGAAATTACAGGAAGAAATTGCAAAAGTCGCTGATAGAACAAGATAACAAGCTGTACCCTGTATGATGCAGCCATGCAGGCGTTCCAAGAGTAACAGGTAACGATATATGCAAACAGGAACTAAGAACAACTGGTGCACTTCAACACAACCTATTACTGTAAGTTCATTATCCTTCACAATAAAAGATAACACTGCTATTAACGGAAGCCTCATGGATGCCAATAATTGATAAGACTGCCAGTGTTTTAAATGGCTCATGGCGCACCAAGGCACAATGGTCCCCTGGAGCAATAGCGCACGGCGCGGTGCGCGCCATGGCAAACCGTGGCGCACTTTATTAACGAGTAGAATTCTAAAATAGGCATAACTTTCAACACAAGCAAACGCTTTTAAAACGTTCAAATGTCATAAAACATAAACATTTCAATGTTTAAACTACCAAATGCTAAGCAAAACATAAGATCCATAAAAAGCTAACATATAGACGTTTAGCTTTGGAGACAACAAAATTAAGGATACGGTAATTACAGAGGAGAATCAGTAGATCATAGAGCAGCAGTAGTTGCCAAAAAAAACAGAGCAGCAATACTTGTAAAAAACAAAAAACAAAAAAACAGAGGGAACTTTGTCAAAAAAATGTGCTGAAAAAAAAAAGATTAAAAAAAAAGAAAAAAAGAATGCAAAACAGACAGAAGAAGGAAAGGAAGAAAAAATGGACAGCGACAGAGAGAATGCAAAACAGAGAGAAGAAGGAAAGGAAGAAAAAATGGACAGAGACAGAAGAAGAAGAAGAAGAGGAGGAGTGGAACAGAGATCGATCGCAGAGAAGAAGAAGATAATACGCTGCTGCTGCTGCTGTCAGGAAGATAATACGCTGCTGCTGCTGCTGCTGTCAGGAAGATAATACGCTGCTGCTGCTAATGAATACAATAGATATCTCTGATTTGTAGGGTTAGAGTTAAGGAATTTATCCAGTACATTGCTCACCTTTTGTGCATCATAAATCAATGGCTGAGATTGATTTGTGGCATAATATGATATAAAAAAAAATGGCTAAAACATTATATGGCGCGCGCTATGGTGCCACAGAGCCTCGTCTTGTGGCGCGCGCCATAGCCCCATTTGTGCGCTTTTGTGTCGTGTGCCTTGCCATGACCCCCCATAGCGCAAAGGGTGCGCCTCGCCATGCGCAATAGCGCGCGCTATTTAAAACACTTTAGGCTGTGTCAAATATAGTAAACTCAGCCTATACTGTGAAGGTGAAAGTCTTAAGATGAAAAGCCAAGAAGGCCAAGGAGGTAGATAAAACTATTTAAGAAATAACCACAGACACTACCGCAGAATATCATCGTCAAAATAACTTTTAAGGCAAGTCAATGAGACTTTCTATGTCAGTCTCCTTGGGGATTGCAAAAACTAAGCTAAGCTATTGGGTGTTCCATCCAGGACTATCCTTACCTGTTATATATTAAAAAACATAAATCATCAACCCAAAAACAACATAAACTTTCAAACAGTTTACACTATATATGTCACAAAGAGATGGCATACTTTAAATTAAAAGCTGAAATCTGATACATCATACATCACATTGCAATAAGACTAAGGCACCTAAGCCATGTTCTAGAAGTTTTCTAATTGATCACAGATTGCTACAGGTTCAATTTTACTCCAACACTACTAAGAGTTGATAGTATGTTACATGGATCCTTCATTTTGGCTGAAGTATCCGTGTCGATGTGTCAGACACGCGTATCCATTTTGGACACCCGGATCCTCTAATTGTGTAATATTGCCATGATATTTACAGAAACGGAATAGAAAATTCGCTAGAAAAGCGATATTTCTAGTCTCACATGGACACAAAATAGCAAAATCATATTTCTCTTGATCCCTTCTTGTTTCAATACATTTTTAAATACATTTTACGATACATAATATGAAAAAAATATGCAATATGTACTACAGTCTACAAACAAGTGTTCACGACGTGTCCCCGTACCCACACCCAATTAAGGGACACATATCCCAGTATCCTAAGATTTAAGTTTAGGAAGGTCCAACACTTGGACTGGCACCCGAGTCCATGCAACATAGGTCGATACTAGCTAGATACCCTCGACTCATAGGCTTCCACAACCTCTGTCAAAGCTACATGTGGGCTGCATCATTTTAACAACAGGATGTGGCATTGACCGCCAAATATAAGTACATCCCTCCCATGATTCGGTGAAATTACAGCTGCAACTAAGCATGGAACTGCCTGATACAATTCGAAGACTAATGATCTTATAGAATTTATTTACCCAAAAAACCTTATAGCATTTATCCGAATACAACTACAAAGTGGAGCCACAAATTTGAGACTAGCCTGTGGGTTGGAGGTTGCCGACTCATATTATTTCCTGCCACTCCAGATGCTACAAATGAAGGGCTTGCGTAACTATTGGTTCCATTTTCCTTCTTGTATGGAGGTCTGCTATGCAATGCACTAGACTCTGAAACAAGGATACCAATGTCAATATCAAAAAAGATCTTCCACAAACCACAGAATGAACCCAAGTTCAATTTGCAATTTCTCCACATACCAGAATAACCGTATTGGGTTGAACCAGCATGTCCATCATAACGATCAGTGCCAACCTTACCCCAACGACTTGAAGTATTATTGACACCGCGAGACCTGGATTCTGTTGTATCCTTATTCTGAATAAATAGACAGACAAAAGAAGACATAGATAATAAGTGAATTTTCAATCGCATTGTCACATTGAATCTATAGCTCAACCAAGCTGTAATAAGCTTTTGCAAGATCCTTCAAAAGAAGAAAAAAGGAACCAAGCCGGTTTAGTCTCCAACTCCCCATGCATGGGTCTGTTAGGAGCATAAACCTAACCTTTGGCATTAGCTGCAAAAAGTGGCTGTCTTCATCCTTGACCCCCGTAAGTTAGCATGTCCAGTGTAACCACTGAACCAGTGTTCCCCGTGCATAGTGACAAATCTAAACATGCTATATCATACGATGACAACAGTGAAAATAGCAGGAAGCAATACAATAAAAAACCAAAACTGTCTACACCAGCAAACAGAACATACAAAGAACTTAATCTCGCTTCAATACGTCATAATTTCACAGCCTCCACCCAACCATAAGTATCTCCCACTAACAACAGATAATCATCATATGGTTTTTACAAATGGAGAAACGACTATCAGACAACTAAGGTCAGAGATTATATGCAGTTTTCAAATCCACGCACCTCTTTTTTCTTTTCTCGTTTGCTCTTCACCTCATGAAAAGGATCTATACAGGTGATAAACTTCAAATTAGAAAGGTGCAAAAAATCGAAAAAATCATTTAGGAGATCATTCCAGTACTTTCTTTCATATGAAGACAAGTCACAAGGAAAAAAATAACACAACCAGCAACAGATAAACGGAAAAATAACATGTGTGGGCAATCATGTGAATGAACAATGACGTAGAAAAGGAAGGAGCAAAAACCAAGGAATGTTTAGAACAGTAAGGTCACTGTGGATTGCTACCATTGTAGTTCAAGCAAGCTGGTCAAGGACCAATAATGATGCAAATAATTTACCCAAAAAAATAATGATGCAAATATGATAAAACAGTTAAGAATAAACATCACAAGAACTACTTCACACTCACAAGTCACATGAGGTCATGTGAGTATGCCATGAATCATTCCCGGTATTTTTATGTTGTCTCCTTACTTTATTCCAAGATAAACATGCTATAATGTGCAAGCACTGCAATCTATTGAAAACGGACAACTTTCAAGTCTGCATATTTCTTATCCCAGCTTAACCACTTGGAAAATAAAAGCCTTCCTTTGTTTGTTTATTTTCTATAGTAAATAATTAAAAAAAAACAATTATTTTCTTGAAAAATTGTCAATCTAATAAAAAACACCACAATGCCATGGCATACAAACGAGTTCAAAATATCAAATTTATCGTTTTTTGTCACTAAAGCAAACAAATAAAACCCAAATCAACTGAAAAAGAATTCTTTTACGATAACTCAAGCTAAGAAAACACAAAAATCTAGTCCCTGTAAGAAGAAAACAACAAAAAAACTCCAACTTTTCCCTGTTAGTCAACTGAAACAGCATGAAAGAAAGACACGATTGTTATTTTAAAGTTGGGCAGTTTAATATGAGCAGAGCAAGACCTTGAGAGATAAGGCGGTTAACGGTCTCGTTAGGGTCCATATTGCATTCTTTGAGCATGGTGTAGATCTCCTGCTCGGGACAGTTTACAATCTCCTTCAAGCTCTGAACTATCTTCCTCGACGGCGCTGGGATTGCTTCTATCCCAACGCCGCCATTGCTGCTGCCTCTGCTACTCATACTCTGTCTCTGTCTCTCTCTCTCTCTCTATCTCTCTCTCTCGCGCGCGTTCTGTGTATCTTTCGGCTACAAAGTCCGCCGCGACGATAACATATGTAATTTCCCTCTCCGTTTCTCTGCCCACAACTTTCCCAACCAAAACCCTCGACTCACCCTTTTCTCTCCTCTTTCAATAACCAAGAAAGCCCCGGTCTCCAGTATTTACTCAAAATGTCTTTATTCAAATTTACTACTACTACATAAATTAGGTAATTATTATTTGCACCCCTTGTATTTGACCGTATTTACCTTACACCCCTTGTGCTTCGTTATTGAATAGTTAGAGCAACTCCAACACCACTCTCTACTCTACTTTTTCGGGTAGAAGTGACATATTGGGGGGAAATTTTGTAATTTATGTCCTCTTTTCCTCAAAAAAGAATACATTTTGGAGGGACTCATCCACCTTTTTGTCACATCCACATTTACTCTTATTTTTGGCTCTCTACTAGTAGAGAGCCAAAATAAAAAAAAAGTAGTGGATGTGATAAAAAGGTGGATGGGTCCCACGAAATATTACTATTTTATGAGGAAAAGAGGACAAAAATTACAAAATTTCCCCCCAATATGTCACTTCTACCCGAAAAAGTAGAGTAGAGAGCCTTGTTGGAGTTGCTCTACACCCTCTGAACTTCGAATCAAACTGAAAATGTTGACTTTTTCAGTAAAACCAGTAAAATGGCCAAAAACCCATTCAAAACCACCACCAAGCCAATTCCATATGATCCACACTAACTTATACTTCAACAAAAGGTGGTACTCCCATACCAACAATTAGAACATTACTACAAAGATACTATAACCCAATTCAGCGTTCAATTCAGCAAACTTGTAAACTATGACCTTACTTGGCCAATTCCGACCCATTTCAATATTTAAGTATTTAAGTATAGATATCCATACAAAGGAAGTAAAAGATAATTGGCCAACTTTGGGCGTGGCTTGCCCTTTAACCAGGAGTGCAAAAATACCATTGGTTATGGCGTTGGTCTTTGGGCATAGTCGAGGGGTAATTATGTAATTCACTACTTTCATAGTTTTGCATGTTCGTTTCTTTTGTCTATTGCGTAATCCGGGAAGTTTTTTACACTTTTCACTTTCGCCCCATTACATTAGGTGGACTTTCGGCTTGTTCGATTTGATGGGTTACTATTTTTAGCTGCGAGTTGTTGATATAGTTGTTGAAGTAAATTTAAGTGTGGTTTCGGTTTCTCATTTTGTGTTATACCTTTTGTTATGAGAGGTTAGTTCATGAACTTATGCTTATGATCGTAATTTTTGTATTCTTTTATGTCCATTTCTGATCGAATATGCAACGCGCCTTACCTTGTGAATCATGGCTTGGTTTTTAGTTGTCTGGTTGTGGTTTTGTTTCGATTTATGTAGGCATCGTGAGCTAAAGAGTTGCACGTATTGGAGTTTTATTAGGGTATGTCTCAAACTTTTTTCCTCCCATAAGTTGGCTTATGAGCTTCTACTATGTCTTTTCTTTGAAAAACTACTAAGAAGAAGTAAATGGTGAGATTAACTTATTAAGATGAAATAAATGGGTGTGTAAATCTTATGAAAATTTCATTGTGTAGAATGTGTTGAATGGATTTAGAAAAAAAAATTGAATTTTATTTAGTTGTTAACTCATCTTCGGCATATAGAAACCAAGATTCAAAAATCTCTTTTCATTTGTAGTTTAGGACTGCAAACTTCATTTATTGAACAAAATATGTAGAGTCGATGAAGAAAATTGAATATGCCTTTTGTAGCATATGTTTTGTGGCAGCTAGTTTTGTTGTTCTTTGTTTTTGGTACCTTTACATACGAGGTTTTGAGTTTGTTAATTGTGTTTGATGGCTTTATTTAGTCATTTCTAATAAGCGTATACGTTGTGAACCGAGTGTGCTGCGATTTATTGTTGATATGTAGAGCTTAGGACCTTTTTAAAATGAATTTGTCAACTTGGTGCCAGTTTTAATTTTTGCTTTTCTTTAAGTTTTTTATAGTCTTTTCAATAAATGAAGGTGCATTTCATTGCCTCATTCGTGAGGTGAGGTTCCCTAAAAACATAAACTTCGCCTATAGACCTTAGCTCTAAAATCTAAGTCACAGGTGATGGAGCCTATGAGGAGCTTATGGATAGACTGAGGTTGTTGAGAGGTAATTTGGTTTCCTTCGAGCATTGTATCGATTTAGGGGTGATTGTTTTTGTTGTGTACACATAGTGTAAAGCTATTATTATTTTAAACTTTATGATGTGTTACTAAAAGAAGATAGGTGAATTTTGGAAATATTATTTATTTATTTTTTTTTTTATTTTTTTTTATTTTTTTTATTTTTTTTATTTTTTTATTTTATTTTATTTTTTATTTTTTATTTTTTTGAAGTGAGCTTTGGATTTTGTGACGAGAAGATAAATGATGTAAAATTGAAGTGAGCTTTGGATTTGTTTAGTGTATTTTCCTCTGCTCTTCTATTCTCATGCTTTCAATACATCATCTATAAGGTCCAATATGCTAATATTATAACTAGATATTCAAAGTGCCTGAAACATCTATGAAGCCTAAAACGTGGTTATCAAAGAGTTGGGCTCTACTACGGTAGAATATTTTTCATGGGAAAAAACGTACACGGTATAATAACGCTTAGACATAAGCCATGCGCTAGTTATGCATACGTTACATCTACTAGGTTGGTATTTATTTAATACGCTTTTAAAGATTAAGGCTTTCTCCCCTCATCTGCCAACGTTAAACTTCTCATTCTCTCTCTCTCTCTCTCTCTCTCTCTCTCTCTCTCTCTCTCCAAAGGCTCTCACCTCTTTCACAACATCTTTAGAAGGCTCTCACCTTTTTCACAACATCTTTAGATAAGGGGCTCTCTTCACTATAAGATATATTCTAAGCATCATGGATAGTGACAGATTCCATTGAAGACCTCACATCAGAGAATATTTTGGGTTCAAGTGACTATTTTGTTCTCCATCTTCCATATTTGTCTCTCTTTCTATCTTTCATTTCTTAACTGTTTGTTCAACTTATGATGTATATGAAATGTATTTTGAGTATAATATGTTCATGAGAGTTGTACGTTCTTTGTGATTTTCAAATTTGCGTTTTGGGGGTACTTGGTAAAGCTTATTGAACCCACTCAACATCTAGCAAACAGATATATATGGTTTCTTTTAGCAATGTCTACTAGAATGTTGTCCCATCTTGTCACGTTGACGCATGCCCACTTTTTTCTGGACTTGACTTCGACGAAATAGAGTACTTCAATTTCTTGGTTAGTCAGAGTCTTGTCCAAGATCATGACTAAAGATACTCTGTCAACCATATTTTATCTTTTTCCTCCTATCTTGTCTCCTCGTCTGGTGACCAGCCATCTTCATTGGGGACCCTCATAGGGTCGTACTAAATGATTTTGGCTTCATGATGATAGTAGTCATGATGATCTCTTCCAGTTGCTTAAGCCATTTTTCTCCCTCCAAATATTGTGGATTGGTTGACAAAACCCCGTGATCTTTTGGAACATATGCAGACACAATGTATATAGAGGGATCAAAAGCGGGAAGCTATGGAGATTTTTGGTGTGTCAAACAATGAGAGGTACCAATTTGTAGGCAGACGTGGGAGACCTTTCAATTGCGCCATATTAAACCCAACCAGTTGTGGTTTAGTTATGCCTTTAAAGCTCTTTGAATTGAAAATTTTCTATCTACTGGAGTCAATTCAACATTGAAGTCCGAAAACTGAGTTGGAATCTGTAGATTCTGAGACTCTCTAGTTACCAAACCAATCTGGAAGCCTAACTATGCAAGGCCCAAAAGCCCAAGTTCAAGCCCAAGCCGCCAATGTTTTTGGAGCCAAAAGGCTAATGCAAGTGGCGTAATGCCTAATTGTAGACACTCAAATTTGGCTTTGTTTATGTCTAAGCCCTCCTCAGGCGAATTCCAAAGATGAGGTATGCTTTTGTATGCTTGGTTCAAAAGATGTAAAACTCGATAAACTTGGTGAACTTTTGGAACCAAATTAGAGTGTGTACACCAATAGAGCCCCGATCCTTAAGTTAGAGCTCAAACCTAGTAGGATGTTGTGGCCACTAGATTGATTTCCAGGCCGCCAGATCATCCTGCTCAAAACCTTCCATTGAGATCGATTTTCTTGTCGGCACTTTGTTCTGTCGACCGAGACTTAGATTTGTCGAAAATTCTAGAATCTTCTGCAGGTGTTCAAACTAGTTTAGGATTCTTTGATCTGGTCACCCCAGCTTGGTGTACACCTACAGGACTCTTAGACATAGAGTTTGTAGACACCCTAATTTGGACCTCCAAATACCCTTAAGTCGTGGCCGGTAGGCTCCCCAATTATGACATGGACCAAAACATGCCTCGAAAGCTTCGAACAATGCTCTTTGTGCTCAAAACAAAAACCAAAACCTCTTCAAAACAAAACCAAGCCACACCATTTTTTTATTACATTCAAAACCCTCTTTTTCGATATATATAATATGTCCCAATCCGTTTCAAAATGAGGGAGATGCGCACGTTTTAGTAAAATAAAATGACTTATTTTCCCAACCTTCTGAGGGTAAAATGGTCATAGATTTTGATGTACAAATTATTTTTGGTTCAAACCAATTGGGTTAGAAGTAGACTCAATAAGCTTTCAAACGCTTCAAACCATGCTCAAAACAGAGTTCCGTAATACCCGGGGAGCCCTGCGAAGTTTTGTCTGTTGTGCAGTCGAACCTAGGCGCCCAAGTTCAACTTAGGCGCCCCAAGTTCAATTTAGGCGACCAAATTCAACTTGGGCACCCAAGTTCTCCTGACATCCACCAGTTTTTTCAGGCATCTTGCAGATAAATTTCATTATATTTATTCTATTCTTTACAGTCCCAGATGCTCCTCCCTTGCCCCCTTGTCCTATTTCACTACGCTACCTTTATATAAACCTCCCTCCCTCCCCGTTTCTAAACCTAGCCATCCATAGACCTTAATCTCTCTCTCTCTCTCTCTCTCTCTCTCTCTCTCTCTCTCTCTCTCTCTCTCTCTCTCTACACCATCAGATTACACACTCTCATACTCTCCTCTCCTCCCTCTAAGCTACTACCCACTCACTCACTTATTCATTCTCCACCAAAAATCCTCCAAAAGACTACCAAAAATTTAAAAAAAAATCCTAAACATATTTGAGTCCTATCAACCCTAAGCACATTAACCTTCAATCAACTTTCACCTTTACTAGTACCTTGGAAGCTCATCATTTTGCAAATTCAAGTCCAACGGAGCATTTTTCAAAGGTAAAAATTGTCTTCAAATCCATTAATTTGGTCCTCTGAGGGGATCCCTAGAAAGCCATCCCAGTCCTCTATACAGGTGATGCAATCAACCGGGGAATACATTTTTAGAAAAATCAAACTTTTCAAACTTTTAGAGTCTGAAAAGAACTAGGGTGCCCTAGTTCAACTTGGGCGCCCAAGTTCCATCAAGGTCATTTTTGCCAAAAATCTTATTCATGGTTTAAATCATGTGTTTCTTCAATTATTGTACATGGATCATTATTGTCTAATTCACTCGAGCAATTTCAAAAAGGAACCTTTTCAAAATTCAATTAAAAATACCTTCTTTTTTTAATTTGGGTTGATTTGAAGTTGGGTGCCCAAGTTCAACTGGGGGGCCCAAGTTCATTTATGGAATAGACAGTTTTGAACAATTTTAGGTCGTATCAAATGCATTGATGTCACATTTTACATATTCAATTCTCTTTATATGCTATTTCCTCCCATACGTGACAAAGTTCCATAGTAAAATATTTTACAAAATCCCATGAATATTAAAGTAGAGACTGATCCTCGTGTCGGGCGAGAGGGGTGCCGTAAAACCCTTCCCCTCTGTTAACCTGGATCCGAACTCAAAATCTTTTTGGGTTAAAATGATCAATAACAAAGCCTTTTCTAAACAATGGTACGAAAGTCACATTTTTCAAAAACGGTTTCTCGGGTGATTTTCCGCAAACCCAGGTGAAAACAAATCGAATTTTCAAATCGGCGAAGTCGAGAGCCCCGTGGCAGTGTCCACAGAGTTATTGGCCGATAAAACTCCCAAATAGATCATCTTGCAACATATCTATTTTGCGGCAAATAGATCATCTTGCATGGGGAATATTTCTTTTATGTTGCATTTTTATTCTATTTTGCATGCTCTTGCGTCCTTTTCCTTGCCCGAATCACTGTATTCCTGTTTAATGTCTAATTAATTAATTTTTGTTCAAAACAAACTAAATAATTGAAAAGCAGGCCAACCATTTAGTTAGGCAAAGAGGGCTACTTAACACTTTCCCCTCTTCATATCCTTGGCTTCTGAGCACGGAATCTATGTCCAATTTCTTAGTTCTTAAAACGAAGTGGCAACTCTAAACTATTAAGTGTGCCGCAATGGGCACTTCTGACGTTGACATTCCATAACAGTGTCAAGTATTTCACTTACTGGCTATCCTGTGTGCGAATCTGCGCCGCAACGGGTATATCCACACTAAGCACAAGCCAAGTCCCCATGCTAAACTGACAATGGACCTTAGACCTACAGACTACATACCACGACCCTAGTCTGGGCAGGTTGCCAGGTTGCAGGGACAACATGCATAAGTGGTTAATGGGTCAAAGCCAACTTTTTCCTTGCCCTCTTTCCCCCACAAAACACGGGTGTCCCAAGGATACAACCCTTTTGTGTCCAACATGGGTTAAATATACCCATCAAAGTTAGCATCTATGAGCAATGTGCGATGAGATGGAAAACATGATTTTTCACCTTCCAACCATACTCACTTTGAGAGAAAAATTTCTCATTTATCTCTTAATGGAATTTGTTCATTCATCCAAAGGGAGGTCTGGGTTCGAGTTTATGGAGGCCTTTTAGTTGTTATCCTACAACACTCCCATGGATGATGTACATTGTCTGGGGAAAAAACCTGTTTTCATCTCTGCCCGATGCCTCAAATAAAACCCAGTGTTGTATGGAACTTATGGGAAAAAAGGAAAAAAAAATATTAAAAAAAAGGCAGAGTTAATTAGGGGTCATGTTTGGAAAAAACTTACTTACGTTTCCATCCTAATTGGTTTGAAACATTATGTTTACATCCTTAAATTCAAATAAATTGCACAACACCATTTCTCTCTCCTAATTTTCCTAATATTCTCTCTCTTAATCTTTCTTAATTTATCTAAATCTCTCTCTCTCTCTCTCTCTCTCCTCCCCCCAAATCTAATAATTCTCTCTCTCCTAATTTTCTCTTACCTAAACTCAAAACAAAATTGAAAATAAATAATCATGACATTTTGGAAGATATAGAAAAAAACCAATCACTCATTGTATCAACAAACCATTTTTAAAAGACATGAGAACATGGTTTATTTATTTGTTTTCTATTTTTACTGTACCGAATCCACCAATATAGTGAATCAATGAACCATGTTAAAAAAAAAAAAAAACACATGGGAACATGATTTATTGGATAACCGTTTTTAAGGTACTGAATCCACCGATACGATGAAGCAATGAACCATGTTCGAAAAAAAAAAAACTAAAACATGGGAACTTGGTTGATTTATTTGTCATGAATATTATATTGATTTCATGTTTATTTTGTGAAATCATCGATGTGGTAAAACAATAAATTATATTCACTATGTGTAAACAACTTTTTTTAAAGGACATATGAACATGATTGATTAATTTACCATTTTTTCACCAAAGTGGTAAAACGATAAACCATATTCACTATTATTTAACTTCCCTTTATGAATTTGGCCCGCGCAACGACTTCCTTACACATTTTAACCATGATTGCTAGATCAATAATTTTTGGATGAAATTTTTTAGAATAGTTTGTGTGTGTTAGTCCCATATCGCCTAATTATGTCATGTAACGTGTTGAGTAATAATATAAATAAATCTTTCTTGTGTTAGGGTTAATTAATACCCTATACACTTTTCTTCTCTCTCACAACATGGTATCAGAGCTGAGCTTAACCCACTTTAGATATACCATACTCCAAACCTATACATCAACGTCAGCCATCGTCATCAACCTTAAAAACCCTAATCGACCTCCTTGTCTACAAACCATCAATCGACCTTCCTGAAAACCCTAATCGACCTTCCTGCTGCCCTACAAACCCTAAATCGATCCTTACCCAATCTTCCTAAACCCTATTCGACCGCCATCCAATGATACAACCCTGGAAATCCCCAAACATCTGTTTTAAAGCCCTAAACGACTCTAATAGTGTTCAAAATCCCTGTATACACCCTATTCGATCTAGACTTAGTTGATTTCAACCCAAATCAGGCACTCAAAACCCTAAAACAAACCCAATTGATCTCTCTATAACCCTCGAAACTCTCAGACGACCTTCACCCAGTTGATTTCGAGTCCAATCATCCTCAAAATTGTTCTGTTGCTGCTCGAAATTGAGGTGTTGATGCTCCAAATTGTTATTTGTTGCTTAACCAGTGATCTTCTGGCTTACCCAGTGTACGGACGTCTCGATCTAGCTGTTCTTGATCTTTGAAGCTTTCTTTCTCAGGTTATTTGGGTCTCTTTCAGTCTACTGTTCTCATGTGGTAAGCCAAGATCCCAGTTTAAGTTATTTTTCTGTGCTGTTACTGCTCTTTTGTGGATGGTAGTTTGCGTTTGGTTGATTGTTGTCGGGTTGATCGTTGTTGATGGCTGCTTCTGATGTCCAGATTATAGTACTAGTATATTGCGTTGTTGGAGGTGCTTGTTTTGAGCAGTGACAGGTTCATAATTGTTTACTTTGTTTAGTGATTCGTTGGTGGTTATTTGTTGGTGATGTCCTCTCCATTATTTGGTAATATGTCTGAAGATAAGTCTGCTTCCACTGTTGCCTCTAGTTCTACTGTTATTGGTAGTATTTACAGTTCTTCTTGATATCGTGACAGAAGACCTATTACTTCTATCATTTTGAATGATAAGAATTATGCTATTTGGGCCAAGGCTGTTGAAGTCTATTTTGAAGGTGAGTCAACCTCACAGTGGCTCACTGATGATCCTCCTGCGGCAACTAGTTGAACATATGCTGCATGGAAATCTGAAGATGCTTGCATTTGCTCCGACTTATGGAATGTAATGGAGCCCCAGATCAGTGGACCTTTGATGTTTTTACCCACTACCAAGCTTGTATGGAAACAGGCTCAGGAGATGTTTTCTAGGGTTAACAATTTTCGTCGGACTTATGATCTTCATCGGGAATTTTTCTCTCTGTCCATGGGTGAGCAATCTTTGGAAACTCATTATGCTAAGTTTGTTTCTTATGAACATCTTTCTCCATCCCTTCGTGCTTTTGCTACTTCTGTGTCTTCTGCTTTTGTCCCTAACATTATTCAGGAAGCCTTATCTATTTTTGAGTGGCGGACAGCTATGGAGGAGGAGATGTCTGCTCTTCATAGCAATAATACTTGGACGTTGGTCCCTCTTCCTCCTGGAAATACTACTGTTGGGTGTCGCTGGGTGTTCATTGTGAAATATCATCCTGATGGGACTGTTGAGCGTTACAAAGCTCGTCTTGTAGCCAAGGGCTACACCCAGACTTATGGTGTCGATTATGCGGAGACATTTTCACCCGTTGCCAAAATTAGCTCTGTTTGCCTTCTTATCTCTTTTGCTACCAATCTTGGCTGACCCTTATTTCAGTTGGATGTCAAGAATGTTTTCTTGCATGAGGATCTTATTGAGGAAGTTTGTATGGAGCAATCACCAGGGTTTGTTGCTCAGGGGGAGTCTTCTCAGGTATGTCATCTTCAAAAAGCTCTTTATGGGCTTAAACAATCCCCGAGGGCTTGGTTTGGGAAGTTTAGTGATGCTGTCTTGCGATTTGACATGAAGTGCTGTCATTCTGATCATTATGTTTTTTCGCTCACATCTGACCAAGGGAAAATACTATTGATTGTCTATGTAGACGATATCATTATTACTGGTGATGATCAGAAAGGTATTGATGAGTTGAATCTTTTCCTACAACATCAGTTTCATACCAAAGACTTAGACAAATTGAGATATTTCTTGGGTATCGAGGTAGCGCGGTCTAAATATGGTGTTAATTTATCGCAGCGGAAATATGTGTTGGATATTTTAGATGAGACGGGTTTACTGGGGTCAAAGCCTGTTGAGACTCCTATGGACTATAATGTCAAACTGTGTGTTGATCAAGGAGAGTTGTTTTCTAGTCCTGATCAGTATCGTCGCTTGGTTGAGAAGTTGAATTGTCGTACCGTTACTCGTCCAGATATCTCGTTTGCAGTTAGTTTGGTTAGCCAATTTATGTCAGCTCGCCTTCCGCACTGGGAGGCCGTTCTAAGAATTGTGAAGTATCTCAAAGCCCATCCAGGACGTGGTCTGTTTTATAGAGCTAGTGAACACTTGCGTGTTGAGGCCTTCACTGACTCTGATTGGGCAGAAGACCCATCTGACAGGAGATCCACTACAGGATATTGTATCTTTCTTGGTGGAAACCTTATTAATTGGAGTGTAGGGCAATGGCTCATACAACATGTGAGGTTGTGTGGATACGTTCGTTTCTTGAAGAGATAGGATTCCCTGTGCATGTGCCTATGAATTTGTACTGTGATAATCAAGCTGCAATCCACATAGAATCCAACCCGGTGTTTCATGAGAGGACTAAACACATTGAAGTAGATTGCCATCTTGTACGAGAAAGGTTGACTGGTGGAGTGATTGCTACTCCATTTGTGTCCACCAGTGCCCAGTTAGCCGATATGTTTAAAAAGCCGTTGTTTAAGCCACGATTGGAGTTACTTTGCGACAAGCTGGGACTTAATGATATTTACTCTCCAGCTTGAGGGGGAGTGTTAGAATAGTTTGTGTATGTTAGTCCCACATCGCCTAATTATGTCATGTAACGTGTTGAGTAATAATATAAATAAATCTTTCTCGTGTTAGGGTTAATTAATACCCTATAACTATGGCAAAAAATCATTTATGTTTTTATCCCCAAATCTTTACCCTATAGGCAAAAAAATTTTGGGGTAAAGATTTTTTGGGGGTAAAGATTTTTCTTTATGTTTTCATCCAAAAAATCTTCACCCTACAGACAAAAATTTTTGGGATAAAAACATAAGTGATGTTTACAGTAGTTCTTTATGTTTTTATTCAAAAATCCTTGATCCAACAATCATGGTTAAAATTTTTAAGGGAGTCACATGCGCGAGCAAAATTCATAAAGAGAAGTGAAATAAAAGTTTTTTTTATTCATTACTGGTAAGTTGCTCTCGTCCCTCTTCATTCTTAATTAGTATTTCTCTTTTTCTTCTTTTTTCATTTCCCAAGTTAGGAACCGGTGTTTTATAACTATGGTGTGAAAAATAAAGCTTGGATTTGATTGGGTGGTTTGAACAGTAGATTTTATGAGGAAATTGAATGGTTTGATAATGTTGTGTTCCATGGGTAAGGGATAGGAACCGAATCCCATTTAAAAAGGAAACTAACACCACTCATTTAGGAATCAATGTGATAATCTTGGAAATATTGAGAACAATAAACAACTACATACAAAACTAATAACGGAAAAGATAATTGGTCAATCCTACAATATATATACTAATAACGTAAATAATGAAATAAATAACGGCATAAAGGTCCGAATATCCAACGTCGAGATGTAAAAACAAGTATTCAAATCCATAGGATGTCAACATAAATAAAATTCTCAAACAGGATGCCTGATTAAATTCCTCTAAGAAAAGAAAAATGTGAAAAAGTAGATTATTTTCTTTTATTTGGTTGTAGAAAGAAAATAAAAAGAAATTACAAAGAAAATGAATTTATTTTGTTTGACTTCAACACAAAAATAGATCAACAATGATGTACTTCCTCCGTCCCGAATTTGTTGTCCATTTACAGGCATGCGTGTCATTTTTTAATTGCTTATATCTTTTAATGTATAATGTTTTTTTATAATTTTGAAAACTTTGTTTAATAGAACCTATCGAGAGCTATCAAACAAGATTCATTTTTTGAAGTGCTGTGAATAATGCAAGTGAACAACAAATTTGAGACAGAGGGAGTATGTACAAAAAGTCTCCACACACTCACATGGTGTGTGAAGTCTACACATATTTTACACTCAAGTGTGTATGAGCTTCACAGACCATGTGAGTGTGTTAGAGACTTGTTGAAGTTGGTTGGTGTAGATTTATTATTTTATAAAATAGAAAGATCAGAAAAATGTCTTCCCTTAGAAGTAAAGAGGATTTTTTTTTTCTCTCTTCCTCCATTTTCGATAGGTTCCGAACAGGGTAGTTTGGTTTCGATTTTCCTAGAGGCTCCTACATCTCTGACCGAATGGTTTGAAACAATGGAGATACAGGCGTATGATGCTGCAAAGGACTGTTCGGCTGGCGGAGAAGAGTGTCAAGGTGACTCTGTAACCCTAATTCCCGACTCTCCCACTCTGAAGTGATTTTATGGATCTTTTCATGGCATGTCAGAAATTTGAATGCTTGAAATCGGAATAAAGACAAGAATCGAAATGGGTTTTCCTATGTTTGTCTATGGAGGTTTACTTCTATTGATAAGCATCGTTTACTTGCCCGTGATTGGCTTGATGAGAAATCAGAACTGGAACTCATAGTTGTATTTTTTACCGTATATTTAGGGACATATGAAAGACTATATCAATATATATTCCAAAATTGGGTAGCCGCCCTTCGGTCCGTCACTGACACCCGAAGCAATCATGTGCTCTATTAATGCATGCAGCATCAATGCCGTGTGGCTTGCTCGCCTTCTACGTCTTTGGGTTGGCATGCCAATATGTTTGTGCTTGTGTGCATTCCATGTATAAAAGCCTGGGTTTAAAATTGGACAGGGCCACTGAGTATACAAATTTTCTTTTTCTTCTTTTTTAAATGAAAGGCTGTTTTCGGAGAGCAGTAGTGCCACCCTCTAGTTTTTTTTATTTTTATTTTTGCAAGGTGCCACCCTGTAGTTTTGTATCTTAAGATTTAATTCCCCAACTTTGAAAGGGAGCGATGTGATTTTTGCTTTTGTGTATGGCTTATGTTTGTTCTGAATAATGCAACTTATGGAAACCTAAATCTATTTTGAAGAAGCAGTTGTGGTCTAATTGAATTTCATTTCTATAAAGACATGTCATAGCTTTTGGCTTTCGTTTTGTATTTCATGTGTTATGCACTAGTGTTTTATTGGGATTGGGGGATGGTGCATCATCCGACTGGCCATTTCGACAATGCACAGTTCGGATTTAATTGGAGCAATGAATTTAATCTGATCTTCTATTGTTTGGATTATATCCGAGCTGTGCATTGTCGAAATGGATGGCTGTAGTGCATTTTGCACACTACAGGCGGTACAGGGGCCGCTTTCCCGCTTTATTGACTATTAAAGGAACTTGTTCTTTTTTTGTTACTTATCTTACTTTTTAACGAAGCAAGTTTCTAACTTTCCTATGAAATTCAGTAGGATATAATCAGTTGGCACTTTCCGACAGTTTTGATGAACAATTCAAGGAACTGATTCATAGGGGGTCATTGGACTTCGATACTTGGACTTCGATTATCTCAAAGATTGAGAAAATATATCCAGTAAGTATTCAATTCCTTTTGAATTTAGTCTTATAACTTTCGTAATTACATTCTCCAACTTAGAATTACATTCTGTTAGTTGCACATATCTCATCCTTCTGGACATTTTGGTATCAGCTTTGAAAATTTTGTTTTTTCTTTATCCTAAATCTCATCAACGATGAATTATCAGTTATGTACATGCAATTACTTCTCTGTAATATCACAAAAGGAAGGAGCTCAGCAAAACCAAAACGATTAGGGGACAAGAAGACACGAGAAAATTGAGGATGTTGTCCCATAAAAGCAGAGCTTCTAAGTGGTTCAATCCTTGAATGTGGTAAAACCTGCTATATCATGATCAGTTGAGTTTGCGAGCATTTTCAGGAAAGAGATGAATAATACAAACAGATCGGGGAGATATTTAAAAAAAATAGGGAACCATAGTGAAAAAACACAGGCCATTGGCTAATATTAGGAGCTAGTATAGCTTTTCTTTTCCTAGTTGATCATCTGAATCGTGCGTTGGGTTCAATCCTCTTAGGAACACTGATGGATTCTCAGATTCTATGGCTGAAGGCATCTTTGCACGCCTTTTGGATCCAATAAAAAAATCGTATGGTGTTCTTTCTTTTTTAAAAAGAAAAGGTAAAAAGATATAATTCTAGAAATTGTTCGCCCTACTTTGCATGAAATCTCAATTTCGTCCCTGTGGGAGTGGAAATTACAAATTCCGTATATTCCATGTATTCCAATTCTGTGTTTTCCAATCTCGCCGTCAGCGAGAGGGACGGCATGAGAGGGAATTTAAAGTGTAAGATTAAAATTGACACAGTTAGTACTGGGGACGAAATTGGGATATGCAAACTAGAGGGACTATTTGTTATTTTCCCTAAACTTTATGATGTTTGTTGTAGTTCGATTGCTGAAAAGTTGCAAAGTAAAATTTTTCTTGTTAGTATTGATGATGAACCCTGGAGGCATGTATGTTCCATTGAGTCTTGCTATTACATTTGATAAGATGTCAGTTGAAGTTTCCCTCCCCCTATTTTGGTGCAAACTTAAGAAAAATTCTTCTCTTTTCAGGTTAATTCCTTAATGACAAAAATGATATTTGTGTGGAGGAAGGTTTATTATTAATTAAAATCCATTGGAGTCTCTGTAGATCTCCTTGGTTCATGACATGTTGGCTGTGTTCGTTTGGTAGTTTTAGTTTAGTTTTGATGATGTCATCAGGTGTAATGAGTGGAGAGAGATAGAGAGAGAAATGAGGAAAATGATGATGTCATCAAAACTAAAACTAAAACTAAACTAGGAAACGAAAAAGGCCGTTATTATTCTGTCAGTGGTGCGATAGATCTCTTCAAATGCATGTGATCACCCACATAGAACGTGCATCAAGGAAACATTAAGAGATATGAAACTGGATAGCCCTGGTTCTCGTGCCATTATCGTGGCCAAGCTCACCAACCTGAACTGGTGCAAAGCTTGTATTGTTATGATTAGAATTGATAGTAAGTACTATCTTTTAGTATAAAAGGAGCAGTTGGACTTCGTTTGAGTTCCAGTAACTATCTGCTGCCACGATGGCTGAAACAAAGTCATTCATTTTCCCTTTTGAGTTCATTCTGCTCTCCGTCTCCAATCCAGCCACTCCTGGCCTTTATATTCTTTTGCTTAGTCTACGGCCTGGCAGCTGCAGAGTATTAGCATTTAGCACTTAGTGGCTCCTTGGTCAACTGTCTGCAGACTTTTTCTGTTTAGGCCTTGTTCTCCTATAGATTTTAGGTGCATTTTATGAAAATCTCATAAAATGAACATTTTATGGAGGGGTGATAAAATGGAGTTGTTTTCCCAAATGATAAAATGTAGTGGTTTTCCTATAGATTTTAGGAGGCTTTTATGAAAATCTCATAAAATCACTTTTACATTTTATGTGTTGAGATTGGAGTGTGATAAAATGTGAGATTTTATTGGAAAAAATGTGTAGGAGAACAAGGCCTTATCCTTTTCTATGAAGTTAATAGTTTCTTAATGCTTTCAGGTTGATTGGGATACTTATTAACTCTTGTATGCGATTGGTGCAGGATAATATAGAGAAGATCTGTTCAGTATATGATTCCTTTTTGTCGGTGTTTCCTTTGTGCCATGGATACTGGAGGAAGTTTGCTGCTCACAAAGCACACTTATGCTCTGTTGAGGAGGTTGTTGAAACCTTTGAACGAGCTGTGCATTGTGCAACATACTGTGTTGGTGTTTGGGTTGAATATTGTAGCTTTAGTATGGTGGCTTATGAAGATCCATCTGATGTTCGTAGGTAATTTCAACACTCTAAACGTTTTTGTTTTTTTCAATACTGAACTTATTGCCCAGCTTTGTCTGCATAGTTAAGGTTGAGCAGGGCATCGCATATTTGTCTGGCATGTCTTGTTCGACCTATCCCTATTATGTTAGCGGACCTTGTCAAGTTTGATATCTAACTCTTTAGAGTATCCACAATGGCGTAATCAAAATTGGATAACCAAAAGTTGCACACCACCTTTTGGATATCCATGTAAGGGATTGCTAAAGTTAACAATGTAGAAGTCCACAATGGCATAATCAAAATTGAAAACAATTTGAGAACAGTTTTTGAAAACGAAAACAAATTTTGAAAAAAAAAAAAAAACAGGTTTGAAAACAGTTTTTGAAAAAGAACAGTTTTTGAAAAAAAAAAAAGTCTTTGAAAAAGAAGTTTGTGAAATTGTTTTAAAAATAATTTTTTGAAAACATTGTGTGTGTGTGTGTGTGTGAGAGAGAGAGAGAGAGAGAGAGAGAGAGAGAGAGAGAGAGAGAGAGAGAGAGAGAGAGAGAGAGAGAGAGAGAGAGAAGGTTTTTGTGTAATAATAGGTGTACTTGATTGAGGAGATGTGGGTGCATTAAATTTGGTTATTGTAAAAAGGTTGCTAGTTTTGATTATCCAAATGTCAAAATTTGGTTATTGGTTAAGAAGTTGCTAAGTTTGGCTTCCAAAACGAGCACTTTTTTTTTTTTTTGTTGCAAACATTGCTAACTTTAGCAACCTTTTAGTTTGGTTAGGCCATTGTGGATACTCGTAACAACGAGTTGAGCGCTAAAATGGGCGAACAAATACATGACTATTCAACCGGTATGAACTTAGCAAAATAATTGATCTCCATATTGTTGCTTGAAACACGGAGGTCATACTTTGGTGCACCTTTTGTTTTTTCGGTGTTGGCTTATTGTTTTGGTTTTTACAAGTAATCATACAGCATTTTGAGCGTTGACTTGTATCGCCGTTATGGTGAGCTCGAGTAACTAAACATGCTTGCTTAGTGAATGTCCAAGTTTAATTGTCACTCCTTTTCATACTTTAGCCAAGTGTCCACCATCCAGTATTTTGATACGATACTTCATACTTTTGGAAGAGGCAAGGTAATATAGTCTCATTTAGTTTAAGGTAATCATGTCTCTTTTCATCGCCTCACCCCTGGTTCTCCTTGACTTATCTCTAATTTTGCTTATCACCCTCCAATAGACCAAATTACTCATTCTTAGGAATACTTTAACTGGTCCGGGCACAAGGAGAACGCCTAAGGTTCTTTTGTTCTCTTTGATCTTGTTCTTGATTGGCCTACATCATCATACTTCTCATTTCCTTGCGTTTCATCTTTGGTTGTATCATTTCTAACTGCCTATTTGATTCATGTTTAGCTACAATATTTTCTGAAGATATCTTGTAACTGGGTGCTCATTAGTGAGATGCTCTGGACCATGAATGAAGGAAACATTGTAATGAGCACAAAAAATGATTTGGGTCTCTAGGCCTGCCCTCCCTGATGCCTTTCGGCTTTGATTTGGGGGCATGGTTTTGCAGCAAAATGTCCTTGTAGCTCCTCGATTCTTGGAGGTTTAGGGGGGCCACTGTTTCAGTGGTATTCTTAAAGGAGCCACTTTGTGCATATTGTTGAAGGTTAGGTTTGTCTCCAATCACCCCCTGCCCATACCCCCAATGATTGGAGACTTATGTTATTGTTGTATCATCTTGTAACCACCCGAAGTTTTCTACGAATGAAATACATCGTAGTAGAAGGTTTTATGACACTCTTAAAATTTCAATTTATTCAGAAGAGAATATTTCTTACAAACCACTCACGACGCACTCCTTTTTCATCGTGCTGACCCTGGTTATGGGTCCTTTTTCTTAATATACAAGATATAAAAATAGTCTCTCAAGTATTTCCCATGTATCAAGTTTTGTTATATTTTCATAGTTATTTATGTACTTGAAGTTACAATCGCTAAATTTTTCCTTTGCCCCAACATAACCAAAGAAATTTAGTTTTGAAATATCTAATATAGAAGGTAAAGCTCTTGGTGGCAATCCTTTATGTAAACCTATTATCATTGGAAATTCACTTGTTTCTCTCTGTCATTCTCCCTAGTCTTCTACACCATTGGAGTTAAAAAGTACCTTTATAGTTGGGATTCTTTGGATTAAAGCAAGTAATCACTTGTGCATCGTAACTACTCAAATACTCGAAAAGAACTCACATCTTGATTTCACTATGAGCCGACACTTTACAAGAACATACTGAGTTCAACATAAATGTTGTGCGACTATGAAACTCACCTTATCTCTTCATCGTACTTGCCTGAAGCCTCATGCTGTAAGGTGTAAAACCTCCTTATGTAACTAATCTTCCGCTTGGTGCCATGCTTTGACTTCAACATTCTTCACCAAAGTCTTACTGCTTAAATGTAGTATTACATGGACTCTTTGATTCCTCCCAGTGTACACTTGTTCAGTGGAATTGATGACAATATGGATATGTTTATGGCACCTGTATCCAAATTAGGGATGGCAATTTCATCCAAAACCAATGGATACCGAACCAAACCGACCCTATCGGGGCAGTTTTTTTTATATTTTTCCCTACCCATGGGGTGGGTTTGGTAGTCGAAACATGATACCCAGCGGGTTTGGATTTGGGTTTGGTCTTAGCAAGTATTCGGCCAAACCCAAACCCAAACCGAAACCGAAACCGATCCATATAATATTACTTATATGATACATATATACATGGAATTTTTATTTTACAATTCATAACTTTCAATGACTTTTCATTTCATCTCCCTTCTTATTCCTCTCAAATTCCTTAAAAATCTCAAGAGTCTCTATAGGAACACTTTAAGAAAAGTTTATTATTTAGTTTATTTATTTATTATTATGTTGGAATTTTGATGTTTGATGGTGAAATCTTATGGCATGTTACTTTTTTATTTTAATATATAATCTTTTTCCTTCATATGTTCAATAATGGAATGAATATTAATACGGGTTTGGTGCGGTTCAGATAAAATCCAAATCCATATGGTTTGGTTATGGTGCACTAAAAATCATACCTGTCGGATATTGGTTTGGATTTGGGGTATACATAAATACTTTGGGTTTGGGTTTGGTAAGTAATCACAAAACCCGGACCAAATCGATCCATTGCCATCCCTAATCCAAATTGAATAATAGAATTTTTCAATTCAAATATGGATTCTTTAATTTTTAATTGTGTTTGCCAGAAAAGGAAATTTTGTAGTCTTTTTTTTTTTTCTTTCTTTTTCTGATCGGCTAAATTATTTAATATGTAGAGAAACTCCACAAATGGTACATCAAGTAGGGGAATGGGATGGGAATCCAACAATGAGTTGAATGAAGAAAAAAAACAAAAGAAAAAACACCTACGTAGCAGCCATCTGACAGCCTTGGCCTCATTGCCGTCATCGGTTAGGTAAGGAACCACGCCATGCCACCGCCGCAGCCCACCACCATCATCGATTAGGTAGAGATCACGTCATGCCACCACCGCAACCCCGCAAACAACGAGGCCGACGCCAAAACTGATAATTTTGAGTGATGAGAACTGATGTCTTATTACTGATGAACTCTAAAAAGAAGTTCATCATGTGCCCAAGTGCCATTCTTTTTCAAAGTCGTCATCGCCTCTACCATAGCTCCTTTCCACTTAGGTATCATGAATGCATCCTGCCAATTCTGTGGAATAGATATAGAAGAAAGAGACGAAACAAAAGCATGATGCGAATGAGATAAACGGTAATAAGAAACAAACTGGGAGATGGGATGTTGAGTGCATGATCTAACTCCCTTTCTAAGAGCAATAGGAGCATTAAGATCATCAACAACAGTAGGAAGAGAATCATTACCAGATGAGTCAGCTGAAGAGTTCAAAACTGGAGCAGGTGATGGAGATTGGCAAAGTGGCACTGCACATGTGGACTTGCCTTTATTCCTTCGAGAAAAAGTATGCAGATTTGGCCTATCCAGTCTTCCACCAACATCATGTTCCACTATTTCTGCGGGTAAAGGTTCTTGCACTGATTTATCTTTCTCCCCCTCACTATGACAAGGTAAAGGGTAAGACCACGACTCTGAAGTATGAAATGTCAACAACTCTTCCTCCCTCATCTCTTCCTGTCTATCATTCTCCCCCTGAAGAGATGAAGTGGTCAAAGGATAAAAGGATTCTGTTTCCCAAAAAGTGACATCCATGGAGACATATGTTTTGCGAGAATGCGGGTCATAGCATTTATAACCCTTCTGAGTGGGAGAATAGCCTAGGAAAATACACTTGCGGGCTTTGGGATCCAGCTTACCACCTGGGTGCTTAGGAGCATGAACAAAACACACACAACCAAAGACTTTGGGTGGAAGAGATGAGACCCGAGAACAACCTAAGAGAAACTTAATCGGAGTTTGGAACTGAAGAACACTAGATGACATGCGATTGATGAGAAAAGCTGCAGTAAGGACAGCTTCGCCCCAAAAATGTTTAGGGACATTCATGGTGAACAATAGAGAGCGGGCTACCTCAGCAAGATGGCGATTCTTGCGCTCGGCAACTCCATTTTGTTGTGGAGTGCCAACACAAGAAGTCTGAAAAAGAATACAGAGTCATTAAGATATGCCCGAAAAGTCCCATCTATATACTCAGTTCCATTATCATTACGAAGCACTTTAACATGAGCATCAAATTGAGTACGCACCAGTTGGTGAAAAGATTTAAAGCACGAAAAAACCTCATTTTTTGCCTTTAGTAAATACACCCAGGTAACACGAGAATAACAGTCAATAAAGGTGACAAACCAGCGATAACCAGACAGAGATGTGACAGGAGAAGGACCCCAAACATCAGAATGAATGACCATAAATGGCTAATCACTTCTTTGATTGATAGGAGCATAAAATGAGCGCTTATGTTTCGCAAGCTCACAAGCTTCACAAAGGAACTGACTCCGAGAACATTGCTTAGCCAAACTTGGGAACAGTTTTCTAGAATTCCAAATGATGGATGACCCAATCTACGATGCCACTGATGTAACAAGGGGAGAGCTGAACCCGTATCTACTGCAAGAGCTTGACCACATGACAAAGGTGGACAAACTGGATTAGGTGCAGACTCCAAAAAATAAAGGCCCTCATGAGCTTTACCACTGCCAATCGTCCTCCCCGTATCCAGTTCCTGAAAGACACAATGTGTAGGAAAAAATGTTACGGAGCAATTTAAGGATTGGGTAAGGCTACTAACAAATAGAAGATTAGTAGAAAAATTTGGAACATGAAGCACAGAAGAAAGGGAGATGGTTGTAGAACAATTAATAGAACCTTTCCCCGAAATAGCAGATAAAGAACCATCAGCAACTCTGACCTTATCCTTACCAGAACATGTAGAATAGGAATCAAAGAAAGATGAACAACCTGTCATATGATCTGTTGCTCCAGAATCTATTATCTAAGCTAGAGGCGGTAGAAGCACTAGCATGTATACCTTTGTGAGCAAAGAAATCAGAGGTAGTGGAAGTAGAGGCAGTGGTAGATGGAGCATCGAGCCTATCCAGTAGGCGCCTGAGAGTTTGTAACTCCCCCTCATAAAGGGCACCACCTGAGCAGTTTTGGAAGCCTCCATTGTACCAACAGAAGAAAGGCAGTAACAAACTGCTAAAATACCTCAAGAAAGAGATCCCAACAACCAAATAACAGTCTCAAAACCTCAAAAAGGACTGAAAGATACAAAAGACGCCACGAATTATCAACCCCAGAGGATTTCGTGGTCGCCCAGTCAGTTCCAGAGACAAACGGTAGTTACCCAGTATGGAAAAAACTCAGAAATGAAGAAGGTGATCCAGAAAGTAGACAAAAATACCTCAAAAGATTGGTAATATAGAACCCAGTGATTGTCGAGCTCAACCAGATGTTTTTCAAGTACAACCAGGGGTAACCCAACCTCAATCGATCGAAGACAACCCAAATATCACCTGTACGGACGTCGTTGAGCCTCGCCGGAGGCTGAACAGTGGTGAACAACCTATTTCGATCAGAATCCAGCAAGTTTGAACGTCGATTAAGGGTCACCGGAGTGTCGCCGACGTCAGACGAGGGTCGCCGGAGGTCGCCGACGTCAGATGGGTGTCGCTGGAGGTCGTGGAGGTCGCCGGAGTAAAGACCCAGTGGTTGGAGCAAGAACTCTGTGGTAATCAACTGTTGCTGAAATAGCTTGAGAACCCAAACTACGCTGTGAAAGCAGCCATCATTCGATCCACAGAGAGAGAACACACAGACGATCGATCGTCTAGTAAGGTCACAAACGTGAGTCTCTCAGATCAACCCAATCCAAGATCAAAGCTCTGATACCATGTGAGTTTGTAGAGGGAGAAAGAGAGATCAAACGAATTTTTCATTCAACACTCAAACAATAGGGCTATACAACGATGTATATGAGAGTAAAACAACTATGACTAAACTACCCCTTGGAAATATATACATAACAAAAAGAACGTTAACTCATAACTTAACACTAAATTAGAAGATACAGAATTAAGCAAATCACTACCTAAATTAGAAGATACAAAAAAGCTATGATTGCGATATCATCGCATGCCTAATAGAAAAGATACAAAAGATACACAGTATATTCACAAAAACAGATACTGCAAGTCTGCAACCCTAGATGCTGCTCCTTCAGTTACTACCAACACCCTCCGGTGATGACCTAACCGGATACCAAGACCCCAAGCAGCAACACGCCTACACCACCACACCCGTCATTATTTCTGGCCACCAGATCCAAATAGCCACCAACAAAACACCTTGACCCCCACACACCATGCTGCTGCTTGCCTTCACAGATTGACTCTGCCGAAACCGCACCTCGCTTCCACTGATCCACGCGTCCTCCTCCAAAGGCCGCCAAACCACACCTCGCAACCACTGCCACAGATCTCCAACGCCAAAGGCCGCCACAACCACGCTGCTGCCACAGCCCCTAAACGTTGTCTCCACCCCTTTGCTGCCGACTCCAGTCGAATCTGCACCAAGTTCCCTCAGAAACAGATCTGAGTAATGGGGTTTCAGAGAGAGAGAGAGAGAGAGAGAGAGAGAGAGAGAGAGAGAGAGAGAGAGAGAGAGAGAGAGAGCCCTGATATAACATTAAAAAAAACCCGCATAGCTTATATAAATTGAAAAAAATCTCTCATGAATCTTGTATCAACTGTGTGCATTTGTTTATCTTGAAAATTGGAAGTTAATATGTGTGGTTACAAAAAAAAAAAAAAAAAAACTCTCATGATTCTCTTATCAACTGTGTCAATTTTGTTTATGTTGAAAATTTGAAGTTAATGTATGGGGATACAATTTGATGTTTCCCTTTATACATCTGTTGCAAATGACGTACTTTTGTAGTTGACCTTTCCTATTTTATCTCAATACTAATTCTTCTCTAAATTTAACTTGCAGATTGTTTAAAAGAGCAATGTCCTTCGTTGGAAAGGATTACTTGTGTCATTCCCTCTGGGATAAATACATTGAGTTTGAGTTCTCTCAGCAGCAGTGGAGCTTACTTGCCCTGATATATGTCCAAACTTTGAAGTTTCCTACGAAAAAATTACATCGCTATTATGATAAGTATATCTCTCACTTTTTTGATGAAATATAAATGTAGGTTTTTAGGCTGTGGATTATGTAGACTTCCCGTAATATTAATGATTCTGTTCACTTTTGTCTCTTATTTTTTTCAATCATAGTTTATTAGTAAGAAATAATTTTCCTCTAACCTCCTTTAAAGGTAGAATAAATAAAGATAAGGAAAATAAAAGGAAAAAAGAGAACTTGGTACTCATTTGGTCACAAGGAAGTTTTAGAACTTGGTGACTTATGGACATAAACAAAAGTCTAAAGCTTGTTCAATTAATACTTTATGTGGAAGATATTGAGGCAAGGGGGACCTCTTGATGCTTAACGTGCAAAATTTAATGGCATACACATGTTTCAAGGTCTTCATGGAATAAGTGTGGCTGGAGGATGTAGGTTTTTTTAATCTTAGTAGATGATTAAAAGTACACAACATGTATTTGCATCATCTGCCGTGTTTCTGGAGTTGCTAAGAAAGTACTTTTCCAAAATCAAGCATGGCTTTGGTAATAATTCAGGCAAGCGGATGCCCAATTGAGGCAAGCCTTCTTTTTGAAACCAATTGGCAATAAGTGGAGAGGCTGCCTAGTTTCCTATACTAGTTTTAGAGGTTATCATTTAGCAATGTGGGATAAGCTCTAACACGCCCCACACTTGCGACTCTTGACCCTCAAGTTGAGAGATAAATAAAGGAGCCGTATAACATAGGGATCTTAATGAAACCAGGTGCACTTTATGGCACAAACCACATGTCAATCAATTGAGAGAGTCTTGTCCAAAAGCCTTTGAAACGCTTTCATACCATGGTCAATCACTAAAGAATAATGCTTTTTGTCAAATTAGAGAATGTCATTTGAAACAATAAATTTAAAGTATCAGCCTCATCATGAATAGTCAAAAACAAGTTGGCACATACAACCTAAGATGATATGTGAAATCCATTTTAGGGTTTTTTTAGTTGGTTCATGTATTACATAATGAATCTTAGTCTGTATGGTTGATTAGGATTGTTCCCTACTTGATTGGTAGAGGTTTAAAGCCGTAAAACTATTTTTCTCTTTCTACTATATTCTGTCCACTGAGCAGAACTAGTTGCAAAAACATGCTGACGTGAACGACATATGTTCACATCAGGATGGGTTACAGCATATCATGATAATAGAAAGGATCATCAAGCTTTTCTGGTGCCCTGGTCTCTCTAACTCTTCGACTGACACCCCCACCAATCTTTTTGGAAGCAGCTACCAACGCTAACACGGTGTCAGCTAACAGCCTCCACCAATCGTCACTCCCTCACCACCAACGCCAAGCAACACCCGCTTTCTATGTCGTGTTTTTGTATAGTTATGTTATAGATATGGCGGATGTATGTGGTTGCGGATTTGTTATGCTTACAGGAATCTATGCGTAGCTTCTCCTTTCTGTAGATCTAAAATTGGAGGTTTCCTTGAACATTTGATTTGACCATTAGGGTTAGGGTTTTGAAAAAACTACTCACACACGTATTTTTCCATTGTCAATTTTGTTAGAATACGTTTATGTTAGTTTGTCCCACATCGCCTATCGTAGACTTGTAATGAGATGCACAATAATATAAATAACATTGACTTGTGTAAGGGTTTGTTAACAACACCCTATACACTTCTCTCTCTCTCTCTGTCTCTCAAACATCATGGTATCAGAGCGCTTTCTACCATAGATGATCCACCACCATACATTGCTACCACCACCATCCTATTCCACTACCATCGTCACCCAAACTGAAACCCTAGACCAAATCGACTACAGTACCACGTTTGATAGCCACTTTCATCAACCACTATACCACTGATCAACCCTCAATCCACCTTCTAAACCCAAAAACGGCCATCCGACAACCCAGATTCAACCCAAATCGACGCTTTATCATCACCATAACCTTCCGTAACCATCCGACAGCCTTCAAACCCTAAGACGACTGCCATACACCCTTGACAAACCTAAAACGAGATCTCTACAAACCCTAAAAACCCTAAATCGACCCTGACCTAGTTCCTAACTTCAGTCTATAGCACTCGAAAATCTCCATCCTACCTTAATCAACTCTCGAAAACACTCGGAATTGGTTACCTGGTTCGTGATTGATCTTTGCAAGTCCTTATCAGCGTGGATTTCTGGAAGTGGATTTCTCGATTGGCTTACCCATTGTAAAGCCGTCATAGTCTGTCTGTTCTTGATCTCTGAAGCTTTCTTTTCCAAGCCTACTGCTCTCATGTGGTAATTCCTACTCATATGTTTAACATTATACACTGTTGCTGCTCCATTCGATGTTCTGTATCGGACTTGTTGGTTGTCGGTTATCAGTATACTCCTTTGATGATGGGAGTTGTGAGGTTTTTGTTGGTACTTGTTTCATGTGAGCAGTGACAGACTTTTTGTGGTTCAGTTTGGTTAGTAGATTACCTTAATAATTTAGGAGATTAATTGGTGGTTGGTCTTGACTGGTTAGTAGCTTATTGCTGATTGTTGATGTGTTGGTAAGACAGTTGATTTGTTGGTTGATTTGTCTGTTGGTGGTTATTTGTCGCTCCCTTATTTGACAAAATGTCTGATGGAAAGTCTGCTTCTGCTGCTAGTTCTGGTTCTATTATTATTGGTAGTTCTTCTAGCTCTTCTCGGCATCGTGAGAAGGATTTCATTACCTCCATTATTTTGAATGGCAACAACTATGCTATTTGGTCTCGTGCTGTCAAGGTTTACTATATGGGTGAGCGAAAGTTCCGTTATTTGACAGATGATCCTCCCAAGAAAGAGGATACGACGTATAGTGACTGGGAAGCTGAGGATTGTCATATTCGTGTTGAGCTACGGAATGTTATGGAACCTCATATTAGTGGCCCTCTGTTCTACCTTGATATTGCCAAGCAAATATGGGATCGGTTTGCCAGGATGTATTCAGGTATCAATAATCTCCGGCGTACATATGATCTCCAACAACAACTCTTTTCTTTGTCCTTTGGTACTGGATCCTTGGAGGACTGCTACTCCAAATTTCGTGGCACTTGTGAGGAACTCCGGGTTTATGAGCCTATCTCGAGTGATCCTCAGATTATGGAGCGTCAGCGTGAGCGTTTGGAGGTCTCTCGGTTTCTATTTGGATTGCCCTCATCTTATGATCCAGTTCGGTCTCAGATACTGGGGGAGCAGGAGTTGCCTTCTCTTGATGAAGTGTTTAGTCGCCAGGCTTCCATCTCAGATGCTAGCTCTGTCTCTCAGCCACCACCTGATCGTTCTGCTTTAGCCGTTTCTGGTGGTTTTCAATCAAGTAGTGGCCGTGGTCGCGGCCGTGATTCTGGGTTTGGCAGTCGTGGTCGTGGTTCTGGTAGTCAAAGTTTTGGTGGCTATGATTCAGGTACCAGTCCTAGTGGTCGTGGTGGAAATAGTCGTGGTTGCACGTCAGGGGGAGGTAGTTCTGGTCGTGGTGGTTCTGGTCGTGACCGTGGTACCAGATTCTGTACTCATTGTCGGGGTACAAATCATACAATGGACTATTGTTATGATCTTCATGGTTTCCCCCAGGCTCATCAGGTTGCTCATTTTGAGGATGCTGGGCAGTTTACTCAATCTACCGATAGCAGTGTGACTATTTCAGCAGAGGAGTACCAGCGTCTTATGTCCATTCAGCCTTCTGCTGCTGCAGCTTCCTCTTCCACAGCTACATTCGCTCAGACAGGTCCCTCCGTTGTTTCCTATGATCATTTGTCCCCGTCCCTTCGAGCTTTTACTACCTCGATTTCTTCCGTTTTTGTTCCTAAGTCTGTTCGGGAGGCCTTATCTGTATCTGAGTGGCAGACAACTATGGAGGATGAGATGTCTGCCCTTCATCATAATGGTACTTGGGAACTGGTTCCTTTTCCTGCTGGTAAGACAACTGTTGGCTGTCGTTGGGTATTCACTGTCAAGTATCTTCCTGATGGCACTGTTGAGCACTATAAGGCTCGCCTTGTTGCCAAAGGCTACACCCAGACTTATGGTGTTGATTATTCGGAGACGTTCTCTCCTGTTGCTAAACTTGGTTCTGTTCGAGTTCTTATTTCTCTAGCTGCAAATCTTGGTTGGCCATTGTTTCGACTGGATGTCAAGAATGCCTTTCTCCATGGGGATCTTCAAGAGGAAGTTTACATGGAGCAACCACCTGGGTTTGTTGCTCAGGGGGAGCGTAATCAGGTATGCCGGCTTCGTAAAGCTCTTTATGGCCTCAAGTAGTCTCCTAGGGCATGGTTTGGCAAGTTTAGTGATGCGGTTTTGAGGTTTGGCTTGCATCGTAGTCAGACTGACCATTCTTTGTTTTCCCTCACATCTGATCGAGGGAAAGTATTGTTGATTGTTTATGTGGATGACATTATCATTACCGGTGATGACCAACGAGGTATTGATGAGTTAAAAATCTTCTTACATCAGCAATTTCATACTTAAGATTTGGGAAAACTTCGGTACTTTTTAGGTATTGAAGTGGCCCGGTCCAAAGAAGGTATTAGCTTATCATAGAGAAAGTATGTGCTGGATATTCTTGAGGATACATGTTTGTTGGGAGCTAGGCCTGTTGAGACTCCTATGGATCCCAATGTCAAATTGTGTGTGGACCAGGGGGAGTTGCTTCATAATCCTGATCAGTATCGCCGGTTGGTTGGTAAGTTAAATTATCTCACGATTACATGTCCGAATATCTCATTTGCAGTTAGTTTGGTGAGTCAGTTTATGTCAGCTCCTCGTTATCCACATTGGGAGGCTGTCCTTAGAATTGTGAAGTATCTGACGGGGTTTGTTGTATCGTGCTAGCAGACACTTACGCGTTGAGGCGTTCACTGATTCTGATTGGGCAGGAGGACCGTCTGATAGGAGATCTACTACTGGTTATTGTGTCTTTTTTGGTGGAAATCTTGTTAATTGGAAAAGCAAGAAGCAGACAGTGGTAGCCCGGTCCAGTACAGAAGCAGAGTATAGAGCAATGGCACACACGACATGTGAGGTTGTGTGGCTGCGATCATTTCTTGAAGAGATTGGATTTAGTGTGCAATTGTCCATGCCTCTGTATTGTGATAATCAAGCGGCTATTCACATTGCCTCAAATCCAGTATTTCATGAGAGGACTAAGCATATTTAAGTTGATTGTCATCTAGTACGTGAGAAGCTGACTGGTGGTGTGATATCTACTCCATATGTATCTACGGGTGCTCAGTTGGCCGACATGTTTACCAAATCATTGTTCAAGCCGCGGTTAGAGGTTCTATGTAACAAGCTGGGACTTTTTGATACTTATTCTCCAGCTTGAGGGGGAGTGTTAGAATACGTTTATGTTAGTTTGTCCCACATCGCTTATCGTAGACTTGTAATGAGATGCACAGTAATATAAATAACATTGACTTGTGTAAGGGTTTGTTAACACCCTATACACTTCTTTCTCTCTCTCTGTCTCTCAAACATCAAGTTTCATCTGATTGGTTAACTCGTGACTTCGAAATTTATACACCTTGGATTCATTTATTTCAGTTTTAAAAAGTTTGTGGCTATTCTGGATGCAAAGATGGAACGGCATGAATACCAGAGTGCTGAAATAGAGTCAGAATCTGTTCCTGATGCTGCATTCACGGCGCTCACCGATGAAATCTCCTGTGTCATTAACAACCTGGTGGATCCATCTACTGGCACCTTCAGTTATAAAGCTCTGCAGAAATATAAATCTATGGGGGAGAGGTTCTACCAGGAAGCTTGTGAATTGGAAAGGAAAATTTGTTGCTTTGAGAAAAATATTCGGAGGCCTTATTTCCATGTCGTGCCACTTGATGATAATCAATTAAAAAATTGGCATCACTATCTGGATTTTGTTGAGATGCAAGAAGATTTTGATTGGGTATGGAAATCTACTGCTCTGGTTCTTTTATTAACTATTTCCTATTTCCTATTTCTGTATCTGAAACTCTTTCCACTAGTAGGCCGTAAAGCTTTATGAAAGATGCTTAATCCCCTGCGCTGATTACCCTGAGTTCTGGATGCGTTATGTTGAGTTCATGGAAACTAAGGGAGGGAGAGAGCTAGCAAACTTTGCCCTGGATCGAGCAACAGAAGTATTTCTCAAGGTATGTGTCCTATGCAGGGCACCCACCCCACATTTAAGACGTATAATATGACATGGTGGTAACTTGTATCTTGTCACGTCTAGTAGTTTATGCTTTCTAAGTTTTTTCTGCTAGTCTTAATACAGCTACAATGGCCTAGTGTTTGATCCAATAAGTTTGAATTGGTTTCACTGGATTGACCTGTTAATTGTCCAAATGCGTTTAGTCTGATCACTAACAAATGACGTTGCATCTAGTTTGGTCAGACTCAGAGCTGTGGTAATTGGAGCTCATTACTCACTAAGTAATGAATTTGCCTGTTTTATTTATTTAATTTTTTTTTGTGATACTGATTTTGTACGATTTTAATTCTAATTTTTGAGTTATACTTCTCATTATGTACTCCTTTTCAAGGACATATCCAATTTTGGAGCATTTGTTGTAATAAAAGCAATGGATTCTCTTATAATCTTCATTTTGGTTATTTCTATTCGATTAAAAAGTTTGGGTCAATCTGTGATGGATTACTTGTTGATTGATTGTGTGTTTTTTTTTTGTAAATTAAAATTTCATTATCCAAAACACCAATTACAAATCATAGGGGCATACCCCACTGTCAGAAAACAACCATCTCGAAAAAACAAAGAACAAAAGCATAAGCAAGCCACTGACCCTTGGGCTGAAACCTCCACAGCCTAGGAAACCAAAACAAAAACCCAAACAAGATCAGAAGTACAAAAACTCCAACACAACCTTCAAACCAGATCAAAGACTCTAACTGGAATGTTCCATATAGAACAAAGGTTCAAATTGGCATCTGTCTTCTTAATCCTTCTCCAAGAGCCAACACAGGCCCTGATATCAGCCAAGACTTTAGCTTCCAACTGGTGAACATCTGTACCAGACTGCTGAAAAACTCTTCTGTTACGGTCCCCCGACACATGGTACACTGAGGCTGCCAAAGAAAGCTGAGACACCAAGCATGGAAATTGAGTACCATTTCTACTCTGCACTATTCAACCCATAATGTACGGCAAAACATGAAGGCACAAGGAGTCATGTGCTTTCTATGCATAGACTTCCAAAGCTGAGAGGAATAAGAGCATTGGAAGAACAAGTGTTCATGGGTTGCAACTGCTGCTGAACAGAGGTCACACTGAGTACTGGCAAAATTCTGGCTTGAAGATGATGAGTTCTCTCTGAACAACTTCTATAAAGTAGTTCAGATTTGCTGAATAGAATGCAAATTCTTCTTTTGTTCATGGCTTCCTGTGAGAGAGTTAAAAACAAAAAGATTGTGCTGCATTGAAATGTGGGTGATTTCTATGTTTGTGGATCTTTTTGTAAGTGGCATAATTATGGCTTCGTCTTACATCCATTGCAGAATGTGCCCGCAATCCATCTTTTCAATGCTTCGTTTAAGGAGAAAATAGGGGATAGATGTGGTGCACGTGCTGCTTTTCTTTTGCCTGATAAAGAGTTGAATTCTGACTTCATGGAAAAAGTTGTAAAAGAAGCCAATATGGAAAAACGGTTGGTATGTAATCTTTTCTTTTTATTTTCGAGATCGGGAGTGACGAGTTTCACATGCAATTGCACCCCACATTGCAGGGAAATTTTACAGCAGCTATAAGTGTTTATGAGAAAGCACTTGCATTGGCAGCAGAAAGGCAAAAATTGCATAGCGTTCCGAATCTGTATATTCATTTTTCTCGTCTTAAATATATGGTAAGCAACCCATGCAAATGCGTCTCTTAGCATAGCATTATGATGTGTTTATTGGTACTTTCTTGGGTTGTAATTTTTTCGTTCCTGTTATTTTAGTTGTTTTATACAATCATTTAGCTGTTACTGTTCCGAGGATGATAATGATGAATGGTTCCTCTGTGCTATTTATGTAAGATTTTAGGATTTTTCCTGGGTACATGAAATAACAGTCTAACATGCTTGCTCGTTTTATAACCATCTCTCTCTGTTCACCAATATCTATGGGTAACATTGTCCTGACCCAAACCCCACCCTAGAAGGATAGAACAGACTGACTAGTAGAGATGCACTTTAGTGTGCCTACCTTTACTGTATGAGCGTGTGCTTGGGAGGTTGAGAAATTGGTTTAATTTTTAGCCTCGTTTTTTGGCTGAGCATGCAGATCCCCCTGGTCCAATAATCCATCAGAACAAGTGCTTATCACTTACCATTGCCAAAAATTTGGGTAAAATTGGTCAAACATTTCTACCAAAGTGACTTGTATTACATGTATGCATCTGCACTCTTTTACGCATACAATGTGATAACCATCTCATTACTCATTAGACCAAACGGCTTCGGATAAATTTTATATATTTGCCATCACTCCTGGTTCTTCGGTAGGCCCACACGAGTACCCAATGTGTGACTTCTCTTTATCCCCTGCTACCTGAAAATTTTCATAAACATCAGGTGGACAAGAACTTACCGATTTAGTTTTCAGGTTAAGTAGATGATGATTGAAAGTGGAACGTTCCTAACAAGAAATACACAGCTTAACACTACACCTGCTCTCTTTTTGCTGGGCATATGCATTGTCCTTTCTCAACATGGGGAACAGGAACTGGTCTTTTCCTTTAATATATACTCTACTTCATGCCATCAAGAAAGTCATAAGCTCTCATTTTCTCCTGTATTTTCAATCAACTGCTAAACCATTAAAGCAATATTAGTGAAGTCAGCCTTAAAACTCTGATAATAGTCAATCTCCTTCCACAAATTACAAAGCTACTACTACTCAACAACAAACCCTTCCTCAGCTCGCTTTTGATCCAATCCTCGACTCTTTCCTCAGCTCATAGACGTGCTACAAATACCCTTCTGAGACTTTGTCTGAGCCGCTGTAGAAGAAAACTTATGGGCTGTATCCAGTTGGAAAAAGGTACACCCAATGTGAACTTGCATCCAATTAACCAAAAAAGACATAGTGGTGCGTTGTGTGGATTCCACTTGTCTCATGAGTGCTCCCGTGACTTGATGAGGTAGTTAGACAGCGAGAAGCAATATTTAATGTCGAATAATGTAGTTAGAAAAATAGTTGGTGGCTGGTGCTATCTGATTTAACAGGACTGATCTGGACAGATGGGTTATCATCAAGAGTTCCATCACCATGGCTCCATCTACTCTTATCAGTATCACTGCCCAGTGCCCAGGGAGAGAACTCATCAAAATAGTGCTGAACAGCCTCAATATATCAAACACCCATGCCACATTCTTGGGCTAGCAACACATCTATGGTCGATGTAGAAGCAACACATCTATCACTGCCCAGTGCCCTCTAAAGCTCCACTCAGCACCTACAGAAGTCCCTTCAACCAATCAATAGCTTCTTACGGGCTTCCGCACCTATTTTTCTGGAAAATAATATAATTTTCTTAAAATCAACTACGAAAGAATCATTTAATGAACTAGGTAATGGTATCAGTAGTTGCCCTTGCTTAATTTCCTCTTTTTCATTGCCACTAAAATGGAAAACAGTGTGAACAATCCCTGGACTCCACCAGATGTAACTCTAGCATAGTAGGGAAAAGAGAATAGTGGAGAGAGAAGGGGAAGACAATGTACAGTTGGGAAAAAGAGAGTCCGGATTCTGGGTTCTCTTTGTTATTCACCTGCTTTTACTTGATGTGGTTTCATCTATAAAACAGAGAGTCCGGATTCTGGGTTCTCTCTGTTATTCACCTGCTTTTACTTGATGTGGTTTCATCTATAAAACTACCAATAACCATAAGACATACCATCTTCAATATTTCCTTGCCACTTTTTAAGTTGTTAACGATTCTCTTTTACTTTTTTCTATTGGTCTACAGATGACAGGTAGCATAGATGCAGCCAGAGATATAATTATAGACGGCATACGACATGTGCCCCATTGCAAGTTACTTCTAGAGGTATCCTTCTCCTTTTTACATGCATCACATGGGAATGGCCCTAGAAGTGACAATGTACATGCAATACATTAATGACTTTGTGTCAGTCTTAAAGCACCTGTACATGTTTTCTCTTAATTAGTTACTGGTGGGTTCCTTGTGGTGGTGTTGTTTTTGTAATATTTATGGGCAGGTTCCTTTGGTTGTTGTAGGGAAGAATATTGTTACTTTTTCCGATTTGAACATGGGATTGGGATTCAAGGTTTATTTATATTTAGCAATTGTCTATTTGGTTACCATGGCACTGTTATTCTCGTTTTGTATGCTGTGAACTTATGTATGAAACATGTTGGGGCACTGTATCTTCAGATGGTTTTGGTATCCAAAATTTCGCAGTCTCTCTACGTGAGAGTTGGTTTGTTTTTTATTTTATTCTACTGCTGCTGCACTCTGGTGGCAGTTATGCTCCCTAGGCCTTCAATTGCTGCCACAAAGCACCACTTATCATCTGAACAACTCGCGGGAAAGAATGACTTGTTCGTTTATTGTACAGGCTTTGATATACTTTTTGATGATGCATGGAGGAGTTGGACAAGTCAATGCAGTGGAACCCATTATAACTGATGCTATATCTCTAGCGTCAGTTGTATCTCAAGGTTTGGGTGACAAAGATCGGGAGGAAATATCAGTTCTATACTTGCAGGTTAGATTTCTCTTTGACCTTGTGTAATGTGCAATTGGAATATGTATTAAAGTTATGTTCAATTGGTGTTTCTTTTATATGTTGAGCAGGCTCCACATTATCTTTTTATCAACATTCTAATTTAACTACATAACTGGTTTATTGTGAAGATCAAATTTTCAATTATTTACGTTGCTTCTGTTGGCCTTAATTACGCGAAAGTGCGTGGGGGAAGTAGCGGTAGCGAGAAGATGTCTACAGGAGTGCGTAATACATTGATGCAAATAGAAGTATAGACATTCTAAACCTCTTGTTTTAATACTAGTCCTACCAAACATGTCAATTTGTAATTCGTGTCAACTGCAAATGTCTTTGACTCTTTGGTGAATATAAATAAATATTGTGCTGATAGGTATGTAGATGACACTGACGTTGACACTGATACGGACACAGACACAGATACTGACACGAAACATTGAAATTCTAAAAAAATGGACATCGACACGGCGGGGGACACGGCAAAAATAAATAAATGACTATATATATGGATATAGCATATATATATGCACTATGTAGTAACAGTTTATATACATAGATATTCACACTTTTCTTTTAATATGTAAGGTATATATATATACACACACACACACACACGGGTGTCCCAAATATACAGTCACGATCTCTCTCTCTCTCACTCCCTCACTCTTTTTCTCTCTCGTTGTTTGTGTGTGGCGTGTATACATATATGTGTGTGTGTGTGTACATATATGTTTGGGACATGCGTGTCCAATATATGGACACAGTGACCTCTAGGAGTGTCGGTGCTTTATAGGTTGATACTAAGTACTTTGAGTTAATATTTTTCTAGTATCTTATCATTACTTTATTTTTTTGTCTTGTTTGGTGAGTCGGTGTCTTTTATATTTGTTTATGCTTGAGACGTTTTATCCTTGTTTTGGGGTGGGCTTGTTTCTCAATAGGTCAAGGTTCTTAGGATAGTCTGACTTGGGAGCGCGGGAGCTTAGGTTCAAAGGTGGATTCACCACCCCAATAGGAGGACCCTGCTGCTAAGCTGCTGGCTTGGGACCTGGATATGAAATGGTTTTAAAGAGATTTGGTGACACTATGGAAATGGTGAATGAGGATTACATGGATACACTTGAGAACGTAAGCATAAGTTGATAACGAATTCAGTTCAGGCCAATAATCCATTGGACTATGATTTGTGCCTACCATATCCTTCCATGCTAGATGACACTATGGGAATTAACATGCAAATACGAACGGAAAAATTTGAAATTAATGTCAAATAGTGTAATTAATTACAATTGATCTACATATTCATATGGTATGCTAATGACTTTTCTTCGTTGCAATTTGTAAGCAAATTGATATTGGGTAGGGTTGGGTTTATTAATAGAAAGTAAATGTTGGTTTACAATGTTTTTATGTATAATTGCAGTTTAACCTTTGTTCATTTTCTATAGTTGGTAAATGATAAGTACAAAACAGTTCAACCATAAGACTAGGGTATATATTTACGGTGAACAAGTACCTACAAAAACCCACTGGCTTTCTTGAACTGGTTGTACATTACTTGACACTAAACTTAGTAAGTTGAGTTTTAATCTTCAAATTTATGAGAAATTTCATTGGGAACATTTGGAGATAAACTAAACAACCAAAAGATATTGAAAAAAGTTGGGCATTGGAGAAATTTAAGTATCTTTCCTATAGTATAAGGTGAAAAGAATAATTATTATTTTTTACAAATATGATGCTTCATTGCCAAAAATCTACATTCATTTTATCCCCTGCCAAATATGTCACTCGATCTCTTCTCCATGAAAATTTAGTGGTTTTCCTCTCACACAGTATTTTTCTGTAGATGCTTTTGAGGTCACGTTTAATAAGAACTCGTCTTTATAGATCACAAAGCTGTTTGTAGAGATATTAGAAAAGAGGAAGAACTTAAGTGAGACATACCAATGGAGACTAGAATGTCCATCAACAACTGAAACACTAGAGAGGGGGTATTTCCTTATTTCAGAATGACCAAATATTAAGCTAAGCATGATATCGTAAACATTTGGAGGCATAACTGAATACCAAAACCCTCATATATTTTGTAATTTGTAAATGTCATTTAACTACAAAAAGATCTCCCATGTTATGCATGAAATGTTGTGTTGAACCTGATAAACATAATTTATGTTAGGAAACGAAAGGTGTACGAAAAAGAATATTGTGTCCTCTTGTCCTTAAAATTGGGAATTAGATGGATCTGGTACTTAGGCATAACGCAAGCGACATCCATACCCAAGTCCACGTAACATAGGTTGAAAATCAATATTGTATACCTCATTGTTTCTCGTCTAATCTCATTTATTTTTTTGCTAGAATAATAATAATAGCATTAATAATCACATTTATTTTCAGCAACATTGTTTACATAATGTCTTCTCTTCTGTTTCAGGTTTGCCAAGTTGTACTTGTGTATTTTTCTTCTTATTAAAGACAAAAACACTGACCAGTACTCTCAAAGTAAAATAGACTACATCTTGAAAAGAAAAAAGAAAAAAGCATAAAAATTGCCATTTTCTGTTAGCATTGAGAAACACTTATATATGTTATCCGAATTATTAATTGCGAAGAAGAAAAAAGTCTAAAAAGGGATCTTTCTCCTGTTTTGAAAATATCAATGAAGATTATCTTGATGACAGCTGGACATTATTTGGATTTTGATGATGATCTGATTTGTTTTACTACTTTATTGGTGGTGCTTTACCCCAGTTCATAGTAGTAGTTTGGAAGTAACTCCATAGTATCTATGCTGCACAGGTACTTCTAATACCCCGGTGTAATTGATGTAGTAAAAGTAAGGGTAGATATGTCATTTTAATGCCCCTTAGTGTGTGTAGGGTTTGGAGTATATAAATAGGTGTCTTGAGTCCTCATTAGGCATTTTTTGATACATTGATAATAGATAATTGAGAGCTTAGACTCTTTTGTATCCCATTTTGGGATCTATCTCCTCTTATAAATCTATCCTTTGATTTGGTTTGCACCATTTGGTATCAGAGCTTCTAGGCTTGATCCTAACCGTTCATCCTCGCCGGAATATTTCGCCGGAAAATCTACCATCGCCGGAATATCTCACCGGAACCCTAGCCGTTGCTGGAGACACCATTGAACTTGTTTTGATCAGATCTACTTAAAACCGACCACCGAACAGTTGATTTCGAACCTTAAACCCTTCGATTTCACTTGTTTGTCTTTTCCAATCAAATGCTAAACCCTTGGATCTGACTCGTTTTACTCATTTTCAATCAATTTCGAAGCTTCGTGGTGGATTTCGCAGCTGTTGGGTGGATGTTGGACCTCGATTTGTGTTGTTTGCACCTGTTGGGAGGATTTCGAAGCTTGAACAGGAGTTTTCACACTCGATTTAAAGATTTAGAGGGTTGTAGGTGTCATTTGCGATCGACCATTCCCTGTTCGACCTCGTTTTCGTGCTTGAATCTGGGGTTTTTCATCACTGGAACTTCTGGTTTTGAACTCGAATCTGTGATTTCAGCCTTGAGCAGGTGATTTTTTTTTTCCCAGCACTGGAAGCTCCTCAATCAGTTGATCGTCGCTTGAACATGGTTGATTTCACTTGAATTTGCTTTGTTTGTTGATCTCTATACAATTTGCTTCGATTTTGCACGCGATTTATGGCTGATTTGGATCGATTTGAGCCAACTGTTCTCACGAGTGGGTTTGTGGTTAGTTTGTCCAACTGAGTATTTTTGAGTTTGTCCAGGTTTTCCTTACCGAGCTGACTGAGTATTGCATTTTCTGAGTTGATTGGGTAACCGAGTTGAGTGGGTCTGATCTGTTGACTGAGTTGACTGGGTTTGACTATTGCACAAAATGGCTTATCGGGCTAGAGGTAGAAGAGGAGGTAGAGGTAGAGGAATTTTGGTGAACAATGATGAAGGATTGAAGGTTATTCCACAATGTGGAAGGGAAAATTGATTGCAATTGAATGAAAATAGGAATGAGATTAAAGAGTTGAGTGAACAAGTTGCTACCTTTTATGATAAGGTGCAACTAATGTTATTGAAAAGAGAAGTTGCTACTTTAGTGAAAAGGTTGCAATGTTTGTCCGTTCCATTCAAGAATATTGATGGTTACTATGATTCTGAGTCCTATGAAAATCTCAAACCGGATGTGCTTGAAGAAGAAACGAGCCTCAACCCGGATGCATTTGAGAAGGATGAGAAGAAAAGTTATTGTGATGAGTCCTCACATGATATTCCTATCTTTGATGAGCTCTCACGAGAAGAGCTTGGAGATGATTTTTAAGGATAGTGGTTTCGATGAACTTCCCATCTTTGATGAGTTCCCAAATGAGGAACTTGGAAATGATCTTGAAGGTGACTCCATCTTGGAGGTCAGAGAAGATCGTGAGGATGATTTTATCTTTAAGGTTAGAAGTAATTTTGATGAGGATTTCAAGACTAGTGGAGAATTAGAAAATGTTCCTATTTATGACGAGTTTGAAGAAGAGTTGGGTGGTGATGAAGAAGAGGGAAGACTTGTTAATATGATCGACGAAATCTTCCCTATAGCAAGGCAATAAAGCAAGGAAGCACAAGAGGAAGCGAATGGAGTTGGTACCAAGCCGGAAGAGGTTGCTTGTGAGGCGTGTTTTAGAGGATTTTGTAGAGCCAAAACTTGATAGTCGGTTCCATGAGATGCCTCTTGAATTGTCTTTGGTGCAAGGTGTTCAAGTTTGTGATGTTGTGATGCCCAAACAAGTTCCTGTGAGATTTCTAAGGAAAGAGAAGAAAACAAACATAGTACTACCAAACCAACAAACGTACGTTCTTATTGCATTGGAAAGTTTTGAGATTACAAGACTAATCAAGGGGTTATATAGGCTAAGCCTAAAAACCCTAATAACATAAAAGGACTAAGTTACCCTAACATAAAAGATAAATAACAAATTAATTGAAACCTAACAATTGGAAACCCTAAATTATAATTCCTAAAATTATACTTTCCTAAATTATAGCAATTGGAAACCATAAATTATAATTCCTGAAATTATGCGTGGAGTCATGTTAGAGTCGCGAACCGTGACCTCCACGAGAAACCTTGAAAGTACTAGAACATCGCGTTCGTTAGAGTCGCCACTTGATTTTAAGATTAACCAAGCAACCAAATTCAATGTACAAAATTCAAGACTACCAGTCTGTCGTAACCAGAGTGATCTTGGTTCGGGAGCTAAGTTACGGGATGGGAAGGTTTTATTTGAAAAATGCACCCATCCCGCCTAATCAAAATGATTAGTCTCTACTCATAATTATGGGATTTTAAAAGAAGTTTTAAAGTGATTTAGACAAGTACGGGAAAGGGAACAAGGAAAAATAAATAAAATTAACGATGCATGAGGCTAGATTTAGAGAAATGAAACATTACCGAAAATTAATAAAAGGGCGAAGACTGAACTTCTTTTGATCAACGTCCGGATGCTCCCCTCAAAATCACGAATTCGGCGAGTATGAACTCCGTTCGCCGCGAAAAATACTTTATTTAACTAATGCTTTGAAAAATTTGGATTAAAAGCAAGGGTTTGGGTAATTTCGAAAGGTAGGCTTAGGACTAATATTTTTGGGATTTTCGTGGCTGATTTTCGGAAAGGTCAGGGTTGTTTGTGTGTGTGGTTTGTTGTAAGCATGCTCAGCTTTTTCAGAATAAATGTTGTAATAAAGTTTTGAATAATGAAAAATTCCCGTGACACTGACCCAAACACACCACTTCCAAACTTGTTGCTTCTTACGAGATACACCCCAAAGAAACATTAGACACTAAACATTGCGACACATTGTGGGGTCCACCATTTATGTCAGGAACAACAAAGTGAGTCGGAATCTGGCTTAGCCACCACCATGCAGCCTTCTGCGCACATCCCTTCGCAACCATCCTCTGTAGGAAACAAACAACAGAATGGAAGGATATTGATCCCGAGCCCAAGTTATGCGAACCACCCAACCTTCTTGATATGCGAACACCAATGCTTCAGTAAAAGGTGGCGGCACAAAAGGACCTGGATGCTCAGCGGGGATCTGCTGACGGATGCCGAGTTGACGCAGAATCCTCAGTGGTATGTAGAAAGTAAACTGATTCAGCCCTGCCAACACCACCCTTTTAGCACCCATAGTACTCACCGCCATAGCTGTAAGAGGCAACCAGTGGCACCTCCACACAATGTCGTCATCCTCCAAGGAAGCAAGAAAGTCTATCCAGTCAGCCACTGTGTCATGAATCGTCACAAACTTGCGCCTAGCCCAAGTCCTTGCTTCATAAAGCCAATCTCCTGAGGGAACCTGCAGAACATTCAACTTGTCGCACAACCACATCTGCAAAAGATCATCCAAAAATAAATAACTATGGTGAAAAGGAGGTGAAAATGAAAAGTCGGAAGGAGTGAAACCAAACCTTCCAACAAATTATAAACACCCCTTAGATAGTATGTGAACCAATGGTGCCATAAAAAATGGTCTGGAATGGATTTTGACTGTCGAGGTCTTGAAAAAGGGTTAAACGGGGGCCAAAAGTGGATTCTTGGAATGTGACCCCTGATTTTCAATTATCAACCCAAAATGATGCTTCCAACTGGTCAGAAATGAATTAACTTTCCCGGCAAAAGCGGCCTAAAGCAGATTTCGACCCGTTGAAGGCTCGAAAAAGGTTCAAAAGAGTCAAAACAGGTTTTTGATGCCAATTCGCAATTTTGACCACCAACCCCAATCGATACTTCCAACAAGTTGTAAATGCCTCTTAGGTACTGTCGTGAATGATCATTGCCGATGAGGACATCTTGAAGTAGATTTTAATGTATCGAAAGCATCAAAAAGAGGCAAAACACACATCCATAGGCCTCAAGATTTCTTCTTAGGAACTCAAAATCATGTTGGGAGGTCTAAAACCCAAAAAGTTGCAGACATTTGAAGGGAATTTGGGCACCCTAGTTGGGTTGGAATTGGGGCGCCCCAATTTAGAAAGAACTTGGGCGCCCCAGATAATTGGGAACTTGGGCGCCCTAGTTCAGTCCAAATTTCCAACTTCGTTTTGGCATTTTGTTTGTGGGTTTTCGCTCCATAGCTCGTGAATTTGAAATGTTACAAATGTATTCAGCTCTTTTCTGTGCAGAACCACTGCCTTCTTTTCAAACTTTTGCATACTCCATGGTTTTAAAAGAAAACCATACTAGTTTTTTGTATGGGTGGTATTGGATGTATGCTGCCCTTTCTGCCTATAAATAGTGGCTGATGGCCACTCCATTTCTTCACAGCAAAAATCCCCTCCATGTTTCTTATATCCATTCCACCTATTCTCCCACATTTTCATGGCGGCTCTTCCGATAACGGTGTTTCACTCTTGGTTCAAAAGCATGTCGGGCATTGAATGGCTCAACTTTCGCAATCACAAGCTGAATTCTATTCGTCATCTTCGCATGGTGCCCCTCCGCCCTGAGCTTCTTCGGCGGCCACTCAGTTTTAGGATCCCGACGTGCATGTGTTCCGTTTCGGGGCACAGGAGCTGTGCCCAACAGTGGAGGAGTTTCGCTTGTATCTCGACTGTCATGATGCCGACGAGCCAATCGTCCCACTCCTTCGCGAGTGCATGGGGAGGATTCTGCGAGCAAGGCTTCAACTCAGCATTGGTCTGGCTAGGTCTTTGGTGGCCAATGGGAATCTCAACATTCTCCGTACTTACTAGATGTTCAGTCCAGCTGGCGATCACACGGATCATGCATTCCAAGAAGTGATTCACCATTTATGGTTATCCATTCTGATGTTTAGGGTCCTTCTCCTGTCACATCTTTGTCTTGGTATCGCTGGTTTGTCACCTTTATTGATTGTTATTCTGGCGTCACTTGGGTGTATTTACTAAAGGCCAAAAATGAGGTTTTTTCATGCTTTAAATCTTTTCACCAAATGGTGCGTACTCAATTTGATGCTTACGTTAAAGTGCTCCGTAGTGATAATGAGACTGAGTATATAGATGGGACTTTTCGGGCATATCTTAATGACTGACATTCTTTTTCAGACTTCTGGTGTTGGTACTCCACAACAAAATGGAGTTTCAGAACGCAAGAATCGCCATCTTGCTGAGGTAGCCTGCTCTCTATTGTTCACCATGAATGTCCCTAAACATTTTTGGGGCGAAGCTGTCCTTACTGCAGCTTTTCTTATCAATCGCATGCCATCTAGTGTTCTTCAGTTCCAAACTCCGATTAAGTTTCTCCTAGGTTGTTCTCGGGTTTCATCTCTTCCACCCAAAGTCTTTGGTTGTGTGTGTTTTGTCCATGCTCCTAAGCACTCAGGTGGTAAGTTGGATCCTAAAACTTGTAAGTGTATTTTCCTTGGCTATTCTTCCATTCAGAAGGGTTATAAATGCTATGACCCGCACTCTTGCAAAACGTACGTTTCCATGGATGTCACTTTCTGGGAAATAGAATCGTTTTATCCTTTGACCACTTCATCTCTTCAGGGGGAGAATGATAGACAGGAAGAGATGAGGGAGAAATGGCTGTTGACATCTCATACTCCAGAGTCGTGGTCTTCCCTTTACCTTGTCATAGTGAGGGGGAGAAAGATAACTCAATGCAAATTTTTTTTTTTTTTTTTGATCGGCCTCATTGCAAGAACTTTTACCAGTAGAAAGGGTGGAACATGACGTTGGTGGAAGATTGGATAGGCCAAATTTGCAGACTTTTTCTCGAAAAAATAAAGGCAAGTCTACATGTGCAGTGCCACTTTGCCAATCTCCATCACCTACTCTAGTTTCTGACTCTTCAGTTGACTCATCTGGTAATGATTCTCTTCCTACTGTTGTTGATGATCTTGATGCTCCCATTGCTCTTAAAAAGGGAGTTAGAATGTGTACCCAACATTCTATCTCTCAGTTTGTTTCATATTCCCGTTTATCTCCTTCGTATCGTGAATTTGTCTCTTCTCTTTCTTCTATATCTATCCCATAGGGTTGGAAAGAAGCTATCACAATACCTAACTGGAAAGAAGCTATGGTAGAGGAGATGACAGCGTTGAAAAAGAATGGCACCTGGGAATTAGTAATTCTTCCAGAGGAAAAGAAACCAGTGTGATGCAAATGGGTGTTCACTGTAAAGCACAAGGCAGATGGGGCAGGTGAGAGATATAAAGCTAGACTTGTTGCCAAAGGCTTTACTCAAACATATGGTATTCACTATGAGGAGACCTTTGCTCCTGTGGCCAAGTTGAATTCTGTTCGGACCTTGCTTTCTTGTGCGGTTATTTTAGATTGGCCTCTTCAACAATTTGATGTGAAGAATGCATTTCTTCATGGTGACTTAGAGGAAGAAGTTTACATCAACCAATAGGTTTTTCCTCTTTTGCAACAGAAGGAAAGTAGGTTGAGAAATACCCTCTATGGTGTGAAGCAATCTCCTAGAGCATGGTTTGACAGGTTTCTCAAAGCCATGTTGAGATTTGGATACAAGCAGAGTCATATTGACCATACTATGCTCATCAAGAGGAGTAATGGTAAGATTGCCATTCTTATTGTTGACGTGGATGACATAATCATGACAGATGATGATGTGAATGAGATTGTTAGCCTTAAAGCTCTTCTTGCTCAAGAGTTTGAGATTAAGGATTTGGGGTCTATGAAGTACTTTCTTGGAATGGCGGTGGCTAGATCTGACAAATGAATTTTTATCTCTTAAAGGAAGTACATCCTTGATCTCTTGGAAGAAACTAGTATGCTGGGATGTAAGCCAGCCGACTCTCCCATTGAGGCCAATCATCATCTTGGTAGCAACGTGGGGGAGCATACAGATAAGGAGAGATATCAGAGACTTGTGGGTCGCCTAATATACCTGTCTCACACTAGACCATATATTTCTTATGCTGTGGGAGTTGTCAGCCAGTTCATGCATGACCCTCGTACTGTGCATCTTGACGCAGTTTATCGTATTTTGAGGTATCTCAAATCTGCCCCAGGTAAAGGAATTTTGTTCTCCAATCATGGTCACTTGAAATTGGAAGCCTTCACCGATGCAGACTGGGTGGGTTCTTTTGATGATAGGAGATCTACCTCTGGTTATTGCACCTTTCTTGGAGGAAATCTGATTACTTGGAGGAGTAAGAAGCAATCAATGGTAGCTAGATCCATTGCAGAGGCTGCATACAGAGATATGGCTCATGGCGTTTGCGAGCTTTTATGGCTCCAAACTTTTTTACGTGATTTGGGATTCCCTAATACTGGTCCTATGAAGCTCTACTTTGATAATAAGCCTGCCATAAAGATTGCTCATAATCCTGTCCAACATGATCGAAGAAGCATATCGAAATTGACAAGCACTTTATAAAGGAGAAGCTGAGCAACGGTTTGATTTGCATGCTTTTGTGAGATCTGAAGACCAGTTAGCTGATGTATTTACTAAGGGTCTTAGTAGTAAAAGTTTTCACCCCATTGTGTTCAAGTTGGGCTTGATAGATATCTTTGCACCAACTTGCGGGGGAATGCTAAGTTATAGGAGTTTATTTGTCATGTATTTAGTTCCTAGGGGTAGTTTAGTCCTAGTACCTTTGTGTATACATATTGCTGAAAAGAGAAGTTTTACGACTAATGAGAAAATACGTTTGACATACTCTCTCTCTCTCTCTCTGGAACTGCAGTCTCTGTAACTTAGGTAGTTTTTGGAACTTAGGGAGTTGCATAACCTCTTTGGGATTTCGGTTTATTGATTGCATACTTGTGGGTGGCATCTCTTTGGACACCTTTCTTTTTAATTTTTTTCACAGATTGATAGAAAATTAGTTTTGTTCATTATGCATAAGTAAATCTAAGATATACAAGGCTACGAGCTCCAGGTGACAAAGATTCTTCAGTCCACCTGTTTAGTTATGAGATTGATACCAATTGACCAAACTGCAGTTTTTTCTGTTCTGATGATCACTCTGATTGTCATAACCTTGTGTACGAAGTAATCGATCCCCACCACTCTCGTAATTGTTTTTTTTCCTATTTTTTCGTCTGTACTTGTATACTTCCTTTTATAGGGCCCAAAGGAAAAAATGCATGCACATTGTAATGAAGATTCTTCTTGTAAATGCCCTTTCTTTGTGCTTGAGATTCTCATTGGTTTCTTTTTTGTCCCCCTGTGAATATCTTAATAGAATGTGAGATGTATTCAGCTATGACCGTGCAGTGGCAGAACTGTTTCCTTTTTCTTTTGCATGAAAATTGTGAATTTTGGTTATGGGAAAATGTAACTCTCTATATTATATCAGTGACCAAATTAATCGATCATGGCAGCAGTTTGTTGACCAATGTGGAACTGTCCACGATATAGTTAGGGCATGGAATCAGCACATAAGATTGTTCCCACATCTGCTAAGGACTACCTCCTCAAATAGGTTCCCAACTTCAGGCACTCAATTGTTGGAAAATCTGATGGGAAGAAGAAACGACCCTTTTCCAAAGCCTCATCATCCACCTGAAGGCCATCATTCAGACCAACCTACCCAGCTCCGGATGCAAGAGCAGAGGGTGTCACTGGCCGAAAATCATCCTATACACCCCAACCTGGTTTTCTCAGCTCAGATCCAATCAGAAGAAAAAGACATCAGTGCACAGGAGAGATCACGACAGTTATCTCCCAAAATTGCAGAACAGTGTATGGAAGGTGAATTCATAGTAAATAAACCTACCCATGATGCGGTACATCAGTCTGGAGATGATGCACGTGGTCAAACAGAATCAACTGCTTATTTGGTACATCAGTCACTGGAAGCTGCAAATGGACCAGTGGGGCCAGCTCGTGGTTTAGTACCACAAAATGGAGAAGATGCATGTGGACCACTAGTGCCAACTCACGGTTTAGTTCATCAACCAGGAGAAGATGCTTATGAACCAATGGACGTTACTCATGGTTTCATAGAAAACACAGCTCAACCTACTCATGATTCAGTGCACCAAGTTGCCGATGTTGATTCATTTTCACATGCCCCACAAAAGTACATGGATTCCATTACTGTTGCGCAAGAGCTGGACCATGAGCCTAAACAGCATGCAAAGACGTTTCCTTTAGATGGTCTCCACTTGAATCCTCAGGAGAAGAGATATTGGGATTCAACACCTATGTCTTCTTATGAGCAACGATCTCCTACTTGTAATTTACCAGAGAATTGTCAGAAAGCTAAGGGGAGCCCTTGTATTGTCAGCCCAGGATGCACTAGATCCTCTGATTCTGCTAAAATCCAGAATGAACCTGTAGAACTTTCATTTAGACCTGGGCTTCAGGGCGATTCAGAAATTCAACAGAATCAACAATGGCGAGTTTCTCCACCGAATCAATGCCCTCCAGCGGAAATTAAAGCCCAAATGGTTAGCAGTTCTGATCATCCTTTACCTGCACAAAAATCACAAGTTCAGGGGAATTCAACAACTACTCATTTGTGGCCGCCACAAAATTGGCAGCAGCAGAGCTTTGTTTCCGAACACCAATCACTTCCCCAAGCACAGACGGCTCAGTTTCCTATGCAAAGTGGGGGGCAGTATGGGAACACAGGTTACAATCAAGAATACAATCAGATGATGGAAAATTATTTTCAGCAGCAGCAGCACATGATCGCTCAACACTATGAGCAGCAACAGCAATTTATCAAGCAGCTGCAGCAGCAGCAAGGTCAACAACCCTATCAACAGCAACAGCAGCATCAACTTTACTTACAGCAGCAACAACTGGCACAGTTGTACTATCAACAGTTGCCACAGCAGCAGCTAATGAATGCTCAGCAGCAACAGCAATTCTATCATCAGTATATGCAGTTGCATGATCAGAACCCCATGCAACAGCAACAAGCATATCAGCAACACCAACTAATGCAACACCAGCAGCAGATTACTTCACCACAAATTCAAACATGGAACAGGAGCTACTATCAGCAGGTGTGGTTCTGAACTAAAGTTCAGTTTTCTGGTTCTGAATATGTATTTATGCTGTTATACATTTTGTGCTTGTGCCAAACTTCCAATAGAAAAGAGTTAGTTACTTCATTGGAGAAAAAAGGTTCAACCATGTAATCCTGTTTTCAGTTTAACTAGACAAATATACTGTAAAATCTCTTGCGTTGTATGCAAAAGCATTCCTAATGTTTATACACTTCTCAGAGAGAGACCATTTCCTCTAGTGCATTTTAATCTTAATTTTGGCCAAGCTGATAAAAAAAAAAATCTTAATTTTGGCCAAGAGATATGATGCTCAAATGGAACCAGGCCAGCAGTTTGCATCTCAGGTGAAAGATTGTTCCGAATGACACATCCACTTAGACGAATTAGGAGATAGAACATGGTTAATTGCATAGTTAAAGACCAACATGAGGGCAGTCCTTTTTCTCATTGAAAGCTGTCAACAGAAAACCTACTTCTCTGTTCAAATTCAGGAAATATGTATTTCAATTCCTCCCTCCATCATCCCATTTTGTTTGTCCATTTCATCAGTCTTTCCTTGTGTTGGATTAACATATAATATAGTTCTGTGAAGAATTTTTGAAATGATTTCCACCAATCAGAAGATCTCAGCTAGTTTCTTGCCCACGTTTCATGAACTCAGCTAATTTTCTAAAGTACCACATGTTGGACACTTCAATCTCAGATAAGGGTATAAGATCCGTGGATAGTATCCTAGCAAGCACATTTTGTATTTTGAATATACTATAAATGATGCTTTGAACTCTTATTCTTTTATATCCAAGAAATGCCCTGAGGCAAATTGAAAACACCATTTATCCAGGAAAAAGGAAAATATATCAAGAACTAAAAATATTTTGGAGTGCCCCAGTGTCTTAGAGGTGGAAAGTAGATGACTCTGACTCTTGGACATGTGGACATGTGGCCACAGCAACACAGTCCATCTAACATAGGTGGTTGTGGACAGCTTTCACAAAATCATAGAAAAGCATAAAATAGGAAATATAAACAAGTTCTTGAAATGTCTTAAATAGCAAAGATGGACAAACAAAGCAAGTCAGAGGTATCCTATTTTGTAGCTCCTGGTCTCTGATATGCCAATTTTGTAACTTCAACACACACACACACACAAATATCTGATGTGCCGGAATTTGAGATCAGTAGTTGCTTTATGTATGTTTTAAACAGCAATCTGCTCTCAAAATTCTCAATTTTTTTGTCACGTAGGTCCAACAGGTTATGCCACCTCATAGTGCAAGTCCATCTGAATCTCCAAATCCCCAGCAAATATCTCGAGGCATAACACCACCGCATCCTCCAGCTGCATCTGGATCTGCTGTTTCTCCACATAACCAGCTGCAACCTTCCCATGGAGGTACACCAGATGGTGCAGGTGCATCTAGACAATCCTCATCTCCGTGTAATCAGAAACTATCACCATAAATGAGAATTTATTAACTCTCATGAGTCCTTTGGAGAAGTCGCCTCAGAGGATGACATTTGGATCAGTGTTTGAGTAGTTGGAAGGCAACTGAGAATCTTTTACTTTCATGAGTCCTTTGGAGAAGTCAACTCAGAGGATGACATTTGGATCAGTATTTGAGTAGTTGGAAGGCAAAGAGGACTTTAAATTGGCAAAGGACGATGAGCTTCTTTTATGGGAATCGCATTGTCGATCTTACATTCCGCACAGTAAAGCTCTAATAGAGTGTATTTTTCACAGCTTGAGTGTGTACTGCATGGGCTAGTTTTTTAGTGCTTACGAGGTGAACATTTTGAGTGGGTTTCTCTGTTCTGGTTCAGACTTAGGGTGGCTGTATCAGACATTCAGACTCAATTGTTAAAGTGACCGACTGTCGTGTTCTTAAGTTCTTTTATATTTTCATGATTTGTATCAGACTCAATTGTTAAAGCGACTGAGTGTCATGTTCTTAGTCTGGCTTTTCGCTTGGATATGTCTCAGATGTTTGTTTCTGCTCTTTAGCTGTATCCCGACGTGTAAATGAAGTTCTTATTGGTACCTCAAAGAACAACAGAAACTGCAATCAGTAATTCAAATTCAAAGGAAATTCAAAAACTGCATTAAAATATTCACATTTCGCAAAATTTCAGATGCATTTGGGAGCTAATTCAGATGCTGATGTGGTTCCGCATGTAATGTAATGATATTAACTTATCCTCCCATAATTCTGCTGTAGTATATAGATAGAGCATTCCATTTTCAATAGAGAATCCAACTTTGAATCTTTACATGCGGAACATTTCTTCAGCTCCAAATAGATTATGCTTGTTAAAGAACTTTTGTTCTTCTTCTTCTTCTGCACATAGTTTACTTCCGTAGTTCTCTACCAATTTTTGTATCCAAAGAAGTGGAAATGGAATCTGGGGAGCCTGTAGGAGGCAAAGCACTGCATGGTGCGCCCCCTTTTGGTAGCAATCTAGTGTGGGCATAACATCAAACTCTGGTTTGCAAGAAAGACTTCGAGAATTGATATTATTACAAAAGAACCCCAATACAATTTAATACTTTTTCCTGGCTCAAATTCTGGCAAAACTTAGTATTAGAGTCCCGTGACAATTCAAAGTAGAAAAGCCAAAGAAAAATTGGTGTGGTCCTAGACCAGAACAATAGGAAGAAAAAGAAGAGTAATTAAATAATCATCCTTTTTGTGGACACCACGTAAGTTTTCATCCTGCTCACTTTTCAAGATTATGTTTCCATCCTCTTTTACTATGATTTAACTTTTTTACCCTTTCATTGAGACAGAGATAGATATTTATATATAAATACATAACATACCATAATCATTTCCGAATTTGTATGGATACTATATTGGGACTTCTAAAAATCATGGATTAATTGAGATTGTTAGGGGTTTCAAAATGAGTGGGGATAATCGTTGCCTAAAATAAAGGGATAATTGTTGCCTAAAATAAAGGAATTTTTGAAATGATGAGGGGATTCAGAATTTATTGAGATGATTTTATTCCTAAATATAACTCACATAAAGAGGAGTACCGAAAATCATGGATTTTGTAACCAAATCAATTGGCTCACATGAAGGACAGTAACCAAGGTAAAAATGGGAAATAGGAATATCTCTATAAATCATGGTAAAAGTGAAAAAAACCATTTTCCACGGTAAATTCCATCTGGTACCACAAAATCGACATTTCATGGTAAGAAAAAAGGATAAAAAATCATGGTAAAAATATCAAAACAAATCCCAATTTTATTGTAAAAAACACTTACTGACGTGTAAACATGGTAATAATTATTGAATTAACATATTGAATCATGGTAAAAAAGAAAGGTAAAAACCATTGACATGATTGCTGGTTCGATTTTAACCATGATCGCTGGGGTATATTTAAGGATCATGGTAAAACTTTTATTTCACTTCCCTTTATGAATAGGGCCGGCGCATGCGGCTCCCTTAAAATTTTTAGCCACAATTGTTGGATCAAGGATTTTTGGATGAAAACATAAAGAACTATGGTAAAAACCATTTATGTTTTTATCCAAAAAAAAATTTCCCTATAGGCAAAGAAATTTGGGATGAAAACATAAAGAATTTTGGATGAAAACATAAAAAAAAAAATCTTTTATAGCCAAAAGATTTTTCTTTGATTTTTCATTCAAAAAAAATCTTTACCCTATAGGCAAATAAGTTTGGGAGAAAACATAAAGAATTTTGGATGAAAGATTTTTCTTTATGTTTTCATCCCAAATATTGAAATCAGTCCACTATTCCCGGCTCCTATGTGCGACATTCGTTTTAAGTGGGTTTATTTGAATTTCAGGATGAAATCATAACTCCAAAAAGAGCACAGGATGAAGTGGTTGGAGGATGATTATTTAAGTGGCCCTTAAAAGAAACAATTTTACAAGAAAATAAAGTTGATTTAATAATTCAAAAATATTATTTACATTGTCAATCTATTTAACTAAGCAATTAGATTTACTAGAAGATTATAAATTTATAATAAGTCAATTTTTAATTCTGAAAACATATCAGAATTATCATAGAGAACCATGTATAAATGAATTAAACTGGATTTACAAAAATGAAAAAAAATTAAGAGAGAGACTCGATATAAAATCTCAAAATGCTATAAATCACTACACAGAAAAGTAATAAAAAACCATATATCAATTATATAGGAAATTAACCAAGTTAATCAAATAGAGTTATCTAAAAATATAAAACAAATTATAGGACCATATTTGATACAATTATACAACAGAACCTTTGTCACGCCCTCAAATTTAATAAATCGAAACATAATAAAAATCCACGTCATCAGAGTCAAACGCATTTCCTTTAAAAAAAATATATATATCCGGTCAATAGAGCATTACAAATTCAAAATCTGACTTTCTAAGCTCGAACCCCAAAATGGTAAGTACCAATTCACATGATTGTTTACATTTCCGAAAAATCAACATGAAATACTCTCACGTGTTACATCATCATTTCTCAAAAGTTTTACACGACTATGATAATCAAATATTTAAAACAATGATGCTTCATGTCATGCACGCCAAAGCCAAGCACTCCATGCTTTGTCCTTCAAGCGAAACCTGAAACAACAAAGGGGTGAGCATACACTTCGCCCAGTAGGTGTCCCCTTTGGGTTTCAGACTCTAAAGAAAATATATGCATAAATAACATGTATCGAATAAGAGCATAAAGCAAAACCAACATTTACAAGTAGGTTTCTACACTTACCATTTGAAGTAACAGTACTTCTCATATCACCCGAGGACACTCCCACAATCCAAATTTCAAATAATTAACCAATGGATATCCTTCTAGCCACACAACAAACCATACATGCAACTACTAGTTATAACATACCATTCATCGCGTCCCCAAACATTTCACTCGCACTTACTTATACATATATATACTCACCCATCATAAGCTAATCTAAATATTTCCGCGAGTCCACGTACCCCGCCTAGCCTACACACTTATCAACATATTCCACAAGCACCAACGTGTCTCACTAATACTCACATACGTCTCAACGTGTCCCATACGTGCCAAGGCATACTACAAGTTCACATAAGTACCACAATACCACACCGCATCAACGGTTTACCCACGTGTCCACTCAGCACATCAATAATCAACTTATCGCATCTCATTTATATATGTGTGCGTGAGGTCGTACACTTGATATACTTGACACCATCCCGATGGTCAATTACTTCCCACATGTCACACAACATACAACTAGTGTGTCCCCGTATTCCATAGGTACCCACGTGTCAACTAACTATTTAGCAAGTGCCTTATCGGATCCTACAAACATTCTCGTGTCCCACGTGTACTCAACAAGTTGCTCTCACGTATCCCGCAAGTACCAATGAGTAGCTCGTGTCTCTCAAATACCCACTTGTCTCTCAAATATTCCACCAATGCCCATGTATCTCATAAGTACTCATATTAGTTCACTTATCAAATCCCGGTCCATTTCCTTTAATTTATCACAACTCATTTAATAGTAAATTTTGTAGTCCTCTTCAGAGTCCTTTAATTTATACTTCTGATAACATACGCCGATTGGTGACCCTAGTATCACACCTTAAGTCCAAGTTCATTTCACACGTATAAACAACCAAGGGTCCTTATTTAAATTCGTTAACCACCTCCACGAGTCTCACCCACAACCTCGCATGACAACGCGAATGATGAAAAGAAGTATCGGAGGGAAGAACAGGACGTCCAATGATCATGGAAAGAACGAAGAATAAAAATACAGCATTTTAGCATTTCCCAACCGGTTGGATGTTTTTGCCCAACTGGTCAGACCAAAACAGAGACAAGCACAATTTTTCAGAAAAACCCAACCGGTTGGTAGTTTTTGCCCAACTGGTTGGGCAGAGACAGATTCGTGTGAAATTTTCAGAAGGTTGGAGGTTTTTACCCAACTGGTTGGAGAAACCCAGATTTTCTACGAATTTTTCTCAAAACATGATACTTCAACCCAAGTAAATATATGATGATTTACGCCAAAAATTGGAAGTGTCAAGCTACTAATGAGCATGGAGGGAGGGTAAAACAACAATCAATTGCAACAACCAACTACCAAATCCTTAGATCAAAAACCCAAACTCAACAAAACCCACTATGAAGGAAAATCATGGTTTTTGAGCAATCTAATGAACAAGGGCAAGATATATACAACAAATCACATAGATATAACTAGAGAGAGTAGAATTTGTTCCCCTACCTCAAGATTTTTCTCCAAATCAACCAAAAAACGAATTCCTAGATCCCCAATTTGAGCAATCCCGTTTTTGGCCCTCCCGGTGCGAAAAGATGGTACTCCGAGCTCCCAAACACGCGTAGATTATGAATCTTTGGTCAATTTGTGAAGAAGTTTGATGAGGAGGGAGTAATTTGAGCTCAAAGGAGCAAAAATGGAGGAGAGAAGAGGAGGGGCTGATTTTTTTGGGAGAAGATGAAGATGATATCTCTCTCTAGACACACACACACATAAATACATAGGGATAAATACACCTCAAGTCCAAAAGTGGCTTGTGTAAACCAATTTAACCCCATTCCACTTATATTACGCTTCACCTCATCACTTATGCATATATCACATTTCCTCACATTACCCCAACATTATTTTCGTAAAAAGATTTAAAAACACGGGTCTTTACAACCTTTACAATATTGGCCACAAAAAAGAAAATATTAATAGTATTAATCGATGGAAAAGAAGTTGCCTCCTTCGACGCTAAATAATCAAGATACAAGGAAAGAAAATATTTCAGATTCAAGTTATAGATGGTCAAGAGCTCAATTTGAAAAATTCATTCTATTTGTGACACTAGGAGTGGAGCTCTATCTTCAAATTAACTTAACTGGAGCAATCTATATTTATTAAATAAAATTGGAGAATACAATACCATAAGTACAAAAGATGCCAAAATATTAAATGAAATAAGAATTTTTAAATATGACTAATAAAGATTGTTTAGCTCAACTGGGAAACCAATCATCCAATGTATTTACCGAAGTCAAAATAATAATTACTCATATAGAGACACTAGAGGATCTACAAAGAGTTCAAGAACAAATAAATAATCAGATAGGAAACAATGAAAGTTTATTAGATTGCATTAAAATTATAGAAAACAAGATAAACCAAATAGCTGAGAGACTAGGGATAGGAATTGTAACGCCCCACATTTTGGGAAACGTTATATTATAAAAATAATAAATAAGTCTTACAGCCAAATCCACTTCGGAAAATTACATAATCTTCCTCAAAACATTTATTCAAAACAGGGTCAACTAGGGTTCTTTTAATTCCTTGCACTTCCATTAGCCTCCTCAGTGTCCGGTCCAGCTCCATATGCCTCTAAACTGTAGAATTCCTCTTGTTCATCTCTATAGTCTGACATAATACGTCAGAGTCGCAGAGCAACATCGTGGCCAGGGTTACATAAGTGCAACACCGTGAGCGAGGACGCCCAAAAGATAACCCTACCCCAACCTTAAACTAGCAATTCTAGAATAATATTGTAGGTGGCAGGTAAACAGTTGAAAATCATTTATAGAAAACAGTAAGTTCATGCGTAGTCAAAATATCAGTGTCAAATCAAATCAGAGTGCAGCTTAATAAAATCAGTGTCTCGTTTCCTTTTCAAATCAGAGTGCAGTGTCAGTATCTCGTATCAGTTCTCATATCAGCATTCTTCTTCAAATTTCAACCATGTTTTCATCTCCCATCACTCGAAAGTTATTGGCCCTTTCTGACGGTCGCCAACCTTTCCGCTTGAAGTCCCGGCTATCTTATATCAAGGCGCACACTTACAAGATACAAGGTCCGTCCACCCCACATCACACACGACATAGTCCCGGCTGTATCAAGGTGCACACTTACAAGATACAAGGTCCGTCCACTATGTGCTGTACCACTGAGTCCTAACCACCAAGTTCTCCCCGCGGAACTGGAGCGGTACTCAAACGGCACTACCGTATCAATCATTCATCACATCATCATCCTCATTTTCATTCTCATCTCTATTTCTCGTCGTGAAATCATTCGTCATTTCTTGTAAAACGTGTTGTGTCGTATCATGTCATGATTTTCGTAAAAATCTTTCGTTTCAGATCGTTTCTCGAGAATCGTGTCACTTTAAGTAAAAATCTCCTTGGTGACTTTCTTTAGACAAATGAGATAACCAAGAGAGTACCAGGCTGGATGGTCGGACGAATCCAATTAATATCACCATTCCTTTCTTAGACAACGCGAACCTTGTCCTTTTGACAGACCCTCAAGAGTGTTAGCCTTGGGTTATCTCATAGTCCAAATACAGTCAAAACATTTTGAAGTCGCTTTAAGAAAAAATTAGTCGGACATTATAACGGCGTAATTTCAAAAAGTCGATTTTCATTCGGGTATTATAACTGCGTATTTTGAATAGTCGATTTTCATTCGGGCATTATAACTGCGTATTTTCAAAAAGTCTATCTCAAATCGTACATTATAACGACTACGTGTGTTTTTAAAGAGTAACTTTTCATATTATCGTTAATTATCCACCATAATCTCGACTAGTCATTTTTAATCACATTTAAGCATTATAACGACATAATTTAAAAGTAAATATGAAATACTAATTCAAAGCTAGGATATAATATCTACTTGACTTTTGCTCGAACTACTTTCCTACTAACTTTTCTACTACGTTAGGATCGAAGGGTGGTCGAAGTGGTGGAGGGTGGTGGTGCTACTTTGAATCTGGAAGAACACTTTGAGTTTTTACTTGAAAAACTCAAGAACTTTTCTACTAGAAAGCTACTTTAAGTCTAGCAAAGAAGAGATTTTTGTGTGAAGACACAAGTGAGAGCATGGTTCTATTTATAGGCAAATGGTTGGGCACTCCTCCCATATGTGTCCAAACAACTTTATGAAATAGTAAAAAGTAGGCTTTAATAGGTAGGTTTTAGGATAAAGTCAAAACTTAATAGGTTTTGTCCATGAGAAATGGATTGTAGGTTCATAAGAAGTTCGTTGGGTTTGTGCATGATCAATTTTTTATGGGGAGTTTTGGGTACTAGTTATATACACAAAACTAGTTATGGGGTGTTATAATTATACATACATATATAGGCATATATTTGTAACTTTAAGTCAACTTAAAGCTATAAAATAGCTAGGTTAGTTAGGCTCCTATAGGATAAACTATGTCTCTCCCATTTATTAGGGGATATACTCCCTCTTTATAAGGAGAAAAATACCCCTTAAAATTGATTTTGTGTGCTAAAAATACAAACTAGTGTACTACAAAAATAAAGATAGGGCTACTAACTTTAAGGAAACAAATGTGTGTGTTCGAAAATTCCTAGGTAGTCTTCCTAATAATTAGGAGGACACGAAAAGTACAACACTTAGTATTTTATAAGAAAAACGGCGCCGAAATGTGTGCGAACGTGTGTACGGAAACACGCCCGTTAAGTTATAGGGCAAGGGAAATAATTTTCCTCCCCTTTCACCTCTCCCAACCGTCCCCTCTCTCTCCCTCTCTCTCTCACAAAAATCCAAAATAGGATGTAGGAAAGGTGTTACACTTTTGGTCAAAATTAGAAAAAGAAGTCCAAATAAGTCAAACTAGCCATTAAGGCTTCCAAAAATGGAATATATTCCATTTTGGGAAATAAATGAGGTTGTGTAAGCTTTAAGGGGACAAGATGTGTGGTGAGGGATTTGTAGGGTTTCCCGGACGCGAAACGGTGTAATACCCGGTGTGCACGTGTTGATTTACGGCGCGGAAAAATGGAATAAACGATTTTTATTTATTTAAACTAAATAGTAAATTATTGTAATTCACGATATTAAAATTAAATATTCAAATTAATAAATCAAAATTTTTATTTACGAAATTTTGGGTAATTACAGGAATACCAACTAGACATGTAGCAAATGAAACAGCTATAGAATCAAAAGAAATTGAAAATATCTTGCAACAATGCTAGATACACAACAAAATGGGACAACAAAGTGCACAACACACTCACATGGCACACTCACATGGCACACCATGTGAGTGTGTTGTGCACTTTGTTGTCTCATTTTGTTGTGTGCCTAGCATTTTAGTATATCTTGATGATCCGAGTAACTCAACCAAATGAAGATTACGACAATGTAATTCAAGAATTCCTAACCCTCTCACTCCTCCCCTGCTTTTTTCCCATGCCACTCTCTCTCTCCTAATTTTTAAAAATTAAAAGGAAGTGAAAATTTTAGAAAATTAGGATTAAGGTTTTGAAGGCTTTTTAGGGGGGCTAACTACATTGCCATAGGGTGTAGATAGACTAGCATTATGGCCGTTCGATGCACGAGACAACAGAAAAAATTTGCATTGATTGATTTTTTTTTTCAATTACCCATGCATTAAACGGGCACAACACTAATTTAGATAATTATAGTTACACCTTACATGTGTGCATGCACTTGAAGATGGAATCCTATCCCCATTCATCTTTGCAGTAAATCTTCTCGTTGAAATACTACCATCCGCCTCTTAATTGCTAAAAGAACCTGAACCAAGTAACCATTCACAATGTCCACAAAATTGACATCTAACATTTCTGAGATCTAATCAAAACCCAGGAACCAAAATGACTATAAAAGCATGTGTAGATATGTATCTTATAAAAAAACAACCCACAAATTGTTACTATTAGCACAAATATCTAATAAAAACACAACCAAAATGACCCCAGACCCCTCCCACGTCCCTTAGTTTATCACCCTGACCCCTCCCAAGTCCTACTTTCTCTCTCAATTTCAAAAAGAATAGAAAATCAAAATTGCCTGAAGGATTCCCCACGACCCACGTACTCTCTCTCTCTCTCTCCTAATTTAAAAAAATTAAAAGAAAGTGAAAAATCTAGAAAATTAGGATTAAGGGTTGGAAGGCCTTTTGGGAGGGCTAACTACATTACTATAGGATGTAGATAGACTAGCGTTGTGCCCGTTCGATGCACGGGACAACGGAAAAAATTTGCACTGATTGTTTTTTTTTTCTTTCAATTACACATGCATTAAACGGGCACAACACCAATTTAGATAATTATAATTACACCCTACATGTGTGCATGCACTTGAAGACGGAATCATATCCCCATTCATCTTTACAGTAAATCCTCTCGTTGAAATACTACCATCCGCCTCCTAATTGGCTAAAACAACCTGAACCCAGTAACCTTTCGCAAAGTCCACAAAATTGACATCTAACATTTCAGAGATCTAATCAAATCCCAGGAACCAAAATGACTATAAAAGCATGTGTATGTGTGTATCTTCGAGAAGAAAAAAACTGGCAAACTGTTACTACCAACACAGAGATCTAATAAAAACACACAACCAAAATGACCCCATAACCCTCCCATGTCCCCCTTTTATCACCCTGACCCTCCCACGTCCCACTTTCTCTCTCAATTTCAAAAAGGATAAATTTCACTTACCTCCCTTGAGGTTTCTGACAACTACATAAACCTCCTTTTAGGTTTCTAAAATTGCACTTACCTCCCCTTTGCTTTAGTTGTCAGTTGCAGTTTTCCCCCTTCGTTAGTTGACCGTCACTAAGTATGATGGAAATTGTTGACATCACCTATTAAATCTATCACATTACCCATTTTTACCCTTGTGGCATAATGGTAGACATAAATCAAATGTCCTTCTAAACTCAATTTAAAGGATATATTATAAATGCCCCTAATCACAATTATTTAAAGAGACCAAGTATTAATACATAGGGAATGAAATTGAGCCCCCATAAAACCATTGTACCCCCCTCTTTTTAACCATTCAAAATGTAGTTTAATCTAAAATTACTCTTATCTTCAAACTAAACCAAAATTATTGATGAAACTTCGGAAAAAGTTGTAAATTTGTTTTGAAGCCTTATGTAAAAAAGAATTAGAGACAATTTCCTTTTTTTATGAAGCTTCAAAACCCATATCCTTATTTGTATATTAAAGGGTTAATGGCCTGGACACCCCCTGTAAGTATACGTTTTCCCCCAAACACCCCCTGCAAGCAAAAAATCTACGACGACACCCCCTCTAAGTATACGTTTTCCCCCATTCCTACGTTCTGTTAGGCCTTGACCCCCCTACCGTTAAATTTTGGCAAAAAATATAACATGATCTACCCAATATACCCCCACTCATGTTCCCTCTCCTTTTCCCCCCATTCTCCCCTTTCCCCCATTTATGTGAAATCTATATCAAATAAACCCTAGCCCCCAAACAAACCCTAGCCCCCCAAAAAACGTGAAACCCATATCTCTCTCTCTCTCTCTCTCTCTCTCTCTCCCTCTATTGTCTCCCTCTCCTCATGTTATCTATCCTCTCTCCCTTTGTCGTTTGTCCCTATCCTCCCTCCTCCCTCCTACCTCTCCAGCCTTTCCCTTCTCCTCTTATTGTCATCCTCTTCTACAGCTGCAACCAACCAAGAAGGGTATAAACAGGGGCGGATTTAGACCGGGGCACGTGCCCCCACTAAAAAAAAAAATTTATTTTTTTTATTTTAAAACAGGAAATAAAAACGAAAGAAGGAAAGAATGTTAGTACTTTATTAACTGGGTTGGCACTTGGCCGGCCCTAAAACACACCATTGAAGAAGTGAAGAACCCATTCTGCCATTCACCAATTCACGCTGCAAACCCATTCACCGATTCACGCGGCAAACCATAATCAGTCAGTACTCCGATTCACGCTGCAAACCAAAGAACCCATTCACGCTACAAACCAGGTTTAATTTCGCCAGCCATTCGGTTAAATTTCGTCGTTGAGTACTCCGACCAATTGGTTCAGTCAGTACTCCGGAGTCCGTGTCCGGCCGATTGGTACTGGTACACCTCCAGCGGCAGCCTCCAGGTTTCTCTCTCTCTCTCTTCTCTCTCACCATATTTGTAAATTGCAACTTTGCAAGTATATTATATAAATTGGAAGAAGTTGTCGGTCATTGGTGTTTGTGAATTGTGTGAATCGGGAAAGTCAATACAATATAGAATATGGAGTTTTTTAGAATATGAATATGATATACAATATACAATATTTGTGGTTTCTCTGGAACTGTTATTATAGAATATGATTGAAGTATGTTTGTGGCTTCTCTGGAACTGTTATTATGGAGTTTTTTTTATTGTAGATTAGAATCTAATCTAGGTTTAATACATAGTTTACTTAGTTGTTAAATTGGGACTTTTTAACCTCTGTGACTAACCAAGGGCTTGTAGCCTAGCGGTTATCTCCTGGTTCTCCCACAAGGGAGACCAGGGTTCGAGCCTCGGCAGAGGCATTTGGGATTTGGGGCTATGGATAGCTTCTAGACCCTCTTTGGACTAACTCACTAACTCCCCGCTAAGCCCCACTGATGTATACCGAATGACAAAAAAAAAAAAAAACCTCTGTGACTACATTAAATAACCTTTGGAACTGTCTTTGTTCAGCATGTTGAAATATTTCAAACGAAAATCCCCTGAAAGTGGAGAGGGCAATTCTCAGCCGTCGAAACAATGTCGTGTGGAAATCAATGCGGCAAACATGAACCCTTCTGTGGTAATTAACGTTGCAGACATTCCTACAAGCCCGATTCATGTGGAAATTAATATGGCATGCCTTCCTTCAAACCCTACTCGTGAGGAAATCAACTTGGCAGACCTTCCACTAGATCCTGGACTAAGATGTTGCATCTTGGATTACCATCCTAATGATCGAGATCAAGTTCGTAGAGCATATTTGCAAAAAGGTCCATGTCAGCCGCGTGACCACCAATTTCCACAAACACAATTTGGACCAAAACTACGACGATTTAATAAGAATTGGTTTAGAAAATTTCCTACATGGTTGGAGTACAGTGTAGAAAAAAATGCTGCATATTGCCTATGCTGTTATCTTTTCAAGCCGGAAGTTGGAGATCAATCGGGTGGTGAGTCTTTTGTCGGCGAGGGATTCTCAAATTGGAAGAAGAATGATAGGATTCAAGTTCATGTGGGAGGTCCCAATAGTGCTCATAATCAAGCTTGGGGCAAATGTCAAGACTTGGTAAATCAAAGGCAACATATTCAGACAGTCTTTGACAACCAATCAAACCAAACTCGAACCATGTATCGAATCCGCTTGAATGCCTCGATCGATTGTATACGATTTCTACTCAAACAAGGGCTTTCGTTTCGTGGTCATGATGAATCCAAAGATTCAAGTAACAAAGGAAATTTTCTTGAACTTTTAAAGTTTCTTGCCGACCATAATGAAGAATTCAAAGGTGTTACATTAATAAAAGCTCCAGGAAATGATAAGTTGGTTGCTCCAAAATCCAAAAGGACATTGTAAGTGCGGCGGCTTATGAAACTGTCAAAGCAATTGTGGAAGATCTTGATGATGCACTTTTTTCTGTTCTAGTTGATGAAGGTCGTGATATATCAATCAAGGAGCAAATGGCAATTGCAATAAGATATGTGGACAAAAAAGGGAATGTCATTGAGCGTTTTTTGGGAATCGAGCATGTTGCCAATACTAATGCCTCTCACTTAAGAAAGCAATGGAGAATCTATTTTGTAGACTTGGATTGAGCACATCTAGATTGAGAGGACAAGGGTACGATGGAGCTAGCAATATGCAAGGTGAGTTCAATGGCCTTAAAAGTCTAATACTAATGGAGAATTCTTGTGCGTATAATGTTCATTGTTTTGCCCATCAATTGCAATTGGCTCTTGTGGCTCTGGCGAAAAATCATGAGAAGATTGGGGTTCTTTTTTATTTTGTTAATAAAGTGGTGAATATTGTTGGTGCATCTTGTAAACGTCGTGACATTCTTAGAGAGAAACAACTGGAGAAAATTAATGAGGCACTTGGCATTGGGGAGCTTTCAAGTGGGCAACGTTTACTTCAAGAAACTAATCTCAAACGTGTCGGTGATACACGTTGGGGCTCACACTATGGCACTTTATGTAGGTTGATGCTTATGTTTTCTGCAGTAATTGATGTTCTTGAGATAATCTCGGAGGATGGTTCAATCCAAGAGCAAAAATCAGAGGCAAATGTTTTGTTGGAGAATTTGCAGTCTTTTGAATTTGTATTCAGTTTGCATTTGATGAGAGCAATATTGGCCATCACATCGGACTAAACACTTGCGCTGCAAAGAAAAGATCAAGATATTGTGAATGCTATTGGTTTGGTTAAACTATCCAAGAAAAGGCTCCAAACAATGAGGGACATTGGATGGGATTCTTTGCTTAATGATGTTTCCTCTTTTTGTGAGAAACATGAAATTGATATTCCCAATATGAATGATAACTTTGTAGCTCGTGGACGAGGAAGACGAAATGTTGAACAGAGGACAAATTTGCATTATTATCGGGCCGAGTTATTCTACACTGTTATTGACATGCAACTTCAAGAATTGAATGCTCGTTTTACCGAGGCAAACAGTGAGTTACTACTTTGTGTCGCATGCTTGAATCCGTACAACTCCTTTTCTAGCTTTGACAAGAAAAAGTTGATTTGCCTTGCCGAATTTTATCCAAGAGAATTCTCTCCAATAGAGCTTATGGTACTTCATGATCAACTTGACACTTATATTTGTGATATGCTATCTGATAATAGGTTCTTAGAGTTGAATGGAGTTACTGACCTTTGTAAAAAAATGGTCGAGACCGGAAAAGATAAGGTATATCCTTTGGTTTACTTGCTCTTGACTTTGGCATTACTTCTGCCGGTTGCAACTGCTACAGTCGAACGGGTATTTTCAGCCATGAACATTGTCAAGAATCGTTTGCGTAGCAGGATGACTGATCAATGGTTGAATGCTAGCTTGGTTGTATACATAGAGAGAGATATTTTTGCTGGCATTGATAATGAAACTATAATGCGGTACTTCCAGAATATGCAAACCCGACGAGGTCAATTGTGATAGTGCACGTCAACAACATTAGTGAGAAATGATTAGCTTTTTGTGCTTTTGTTTAGGAACTTTTGAAAGCATATATCATAAATGCTTTTTTACATATGGTGTAAGTTTACATTTCCCTTTTTATTTATAAATGCCGAAGTTTAATTATAATTACAATTGCATTTGATTGTGAATTCCTATTTAGCCTTGTGAATAATTTTGTGGAGGATCAAATATCAATGGATCATTGTGCTAAGCTCCTACTTATATGGATTTTGCTTGTTTCCGGTAAATAAAATTTTTTTGTGCCCCCACTGTAGCAAATTCCTGGGTCCGCCACTGGGTATAAATTCCTTTGTGAATGCAACTTGAGGGGGGCACCACTACGAACGACTCTCACTAAGGAAAATGTGGGTTGACGATTTCTTGGTTGTGGCAACTACAAGGTAATGTCTATCACTTCAATATATTTTAACTTGTGGGTTGGTTAATCGATTTGTGTTCACCACTCATTCCCCTCACTGACATTGGTAAACCATTAAAGTGGTACAGAATTAAAATTAGAAGCAGATTTGTATGGATAAATATTTGGGTTCTCTTCACTGGAATCATACAAGCAGATTGTATGGATAAAATTAAAATTAGAATCGATATTTTATTGTTTTGATCTACAGAAGATAACCACCTCTTCTTTGGATTAGAAAATAAAAAATTTATTGTTTTGATAACCATAATCTGTTATGGTGAAGGTGGAATAATTAGAATCCATATTTTATTTATTATTTTTGTATTTGTAGGGTGAAGGTGGAAAAAAAATGCAATTTTTTTTATTGGTTTGATTCCGAAATGTGCAAGAGAGGGAAGGAGTTTGGCAATTGGATTGTAAAGAAAAATCAAGATTTGCAGAAGATAATTCAAAATTTGCATGAAGAACGTAAACAACAAAGGAGGGAGATGGAACATGGGTTGTAAAGACCTGTGTTTTTAAATCTTTTTACGAAAATAAAGCTGGGGTTTTGTGGGGAATGTTTTAGAAGTTCGTTTGGTGTTCGAACGGGTGAAAATTTAAAGTTTTGGACTCATTAGGTTTACACAAGTGAAATGGAGGGTGTGAGGTGTATTTTTTGAAATGTGTGTTAAATAGGAGAGAGTGAGAACCAAAAAAAATCAGTCCCCTCCCTCCCCATTTCTGCCGTCCCTCTCTCCTCTCCTCTCCTTCTCCATGTTCTTGCTAAAACCCACCAAAATACACCTCTTCTTCAAGTCTCCTTCAAGATCCATGCATAGAATCACCTCCATTGCGCGTATTGGAGCTTGAACCGCGCTTGTTTCGCCTCAAGAAGCTTGGTTTCGGGTTGAGCTCATTTTTGGAAGCTAGGGTTTCGAGTTTTGTATATTTCAAGCTCAAATCTTGAGGTAGGGGAACAAATTCTACTCTCTCTAGTTGTATCTATGTGATTTGTTGTATATATCTTGCCCTTGTTCATTAGATTGCTCAAAAATCATGATTTTCCTTCATAGTGGGTTTTGTTGAGTTTGGGTTTTTGATCTAAGGATTTGGTAGTTGGTTGTTGCAATTGATTGTTGTTTTACCCTCCCTCCATGCCCATTAGTTGCTTGACACTTCCAATTTTTGGCGTAAATTATCATATATTTACTTGGGTTGAAGTATCATGTTTTGAGAAAAATTCGCAGAAAATCTGGGTTTCCCCAACCAGTTGGGCAAAAACCTCCAACCGGTTGGGCGCTTCTGAAAATTTCACACGAATCTGCCTCTGCCCAACCAGTTGGGCAAAAACCACCAACCAGTTGGGATTTTCTGAAAAATTGTGCTTGTTTCTGTTTTGGTCCAACCAGTTGGGCAAAACCTCCAACTGGTCGGGTAATGCTAAAATGTTGTATTTGTATTCTCCGTTCTTTCCACGATCATTGGACGCCTTGTTCCTTCCTCCGATACATCTTTTCATCATTCGCGTTGTCATGCGAGGTTGTGGGTGAGACTCGTGGAGGTGGGTAACGAATTTAAATAAGGACTCTTGGTTGTTTATAAACGTGGAATGAACTTGGACTTGAGTTGTGATAAATTAAAGGAAACGGATCGGGATTTGATGAGTGCACTAATATGGGTACTTATGAGATACATGGGCATTGGTGGAATGTTTGAGACGCATGTGGGTATTTGAGAGACACGAGGTACTCATGGGTATTGTGGGACACGTGAGAGAAACTTATAGAGTACGCGTGGGACACGAGAGTGTTTGTAGGATCCAATAAGGCACTTGCTAAATAGTTAGTTGACACGTGGGTACTTAAGGAATACGGGGACACACTAGTTGTATGTTGTGTGACACGTGGGTAGAAATTGACCATCGGGATGGTGCCAAGTATATCAAGCATATGTGCACTCGTACACATATATAAATGAGATACGATAGGTTGAATATTGATGTGTTGAGTAGGCACGTGGGCAAACCGTTGAAGCGGTGTGATATTGTGGTACTTATGTGAACTTGTAGTATGCCTTGGCACGTATGGGACACGTTGAGACGTATGTGAGTATTAGTGAGACACATTGGTGCTTGTGGAATATGTTGATAAGTGTGTAGGCAAGACGGGGTACGTGGACTCGCGGAAGTAGTTAGATTAGCTTATGATGGGTGAGTATATAGGTATATGTAAGTACGTGTGAAATGTTTGGGGACGTGATGAATGGTATGTTATAACTAGTAGTTGTATGTACGGTTTGTTGTGTGGCTAGAAGGATATCCATTGGTTAATTATTTGAAGTTTGGATTGTGGAAGTGTCCTCGGGTGATATGAGAAGTACTTTTACTTCAAATGGTAAGTGTAGAAACCTACTTGTAAATGTTAGTTTTGCTTTATGCTCTTATTCGATACATGTTATGTATGCATATTTTCTTTAGAGTCTGAAACCCAAAGGGGACACCTACTGGGCGAAGTGTATGCTCACCCCTTTGTTGTTTCAGGTTTCACTTGAAGGACAAGGCATGGAGTGCTTGGCTTTGGCGTGCACGACATGAAGCATCATTGATTTAAATATTTGATTATCATAGTCATGTAAAACTTTTGAGAAATGATGATGTAACTCGTGAGAGTATTTCATGTTGATTTTTCGGAAATGTAAACAATCATGTGAATTGGTACTTACCATTTTGGGGTTCGAGCTTAGAAAGTCAGATTTTGAATTTGTAATGCTCTATTGACCGGATATTTTTCTTTTAAAGGAAATGCGTTTGACTCTGATGACGTGGATTTTAATTATGTTTTGATTTATTAAATTTGAGGGCGTGACATGGGTTGCTAGTCAAGATGGAAGAGTGGAAGAAGAAGGAAGAATGGTATGTGATGAAGATAAACTTGATGAACCAAAGAATGAAGGACATCGAAGATCACTCCACACTCAAGAGAGAAGAGTGGAAGAACAAGGAGGCTTGGAATGCATTGGAGATGGAAGAGGAGGAAGTAACAAATGGGGGTTTGAAGTAGAAGTTGGAAGAGATGGAAGCAAGGAATGATGGTTTGGTGAAGAGGAACAAAGCAATGAAGGTTGAGATTGAGTACGCTAATCTAAAGGTAAAGTTGTTGATTGCAATGGTGGTGGCCTTAGTTGGCATAGGGATTGTGTATTTTGGTGGTGAAGGAATTTGGAAAAACAAAATGAAGGCATTGCCTTGAAATGTGCTGTGTTATTTAAGAGTTTGTTATGGTTATCTTAACTTTTGTATTAAGTGGGGTACCCTATTAATGTATGGGTTAATGTATTATGTGGACAAGATGTGCCACTTTTTGGACTAAGGATTACCAAGTTGGTGGGTTATCTTGTGTATTATGGGTGTAACCCAGAAATTGTTATCTTTGATTGGAAGGCTGTATTTGCATGGACTGTTCCTTTTTGGTCAAGTTTATTAATTATTGTTTGAATTTTGAGTGACCCATGAAGGAGTGGCAAGTTTATCAATTAATGATGAAACTTTACCATGGTTAGAGGATTGGTAACTGTGGGCAATTAGTGAAATTTGCCTACTGGATTTGAATCCAATATTGAGAGCACTATAAGCAAATACTAATGTTCCAAATTGTGTATACTCCCAAAATTTTATTGCGTTGTGTATATAAAGTTGACAAGGTCATTGCGTTGAACTGTGTAAATAGGAGAAGTTGTGTATACTCCCAAAATTTGACAAGTTGTGTATACTCCCAAAAATTTCATTGTCGTGAAAAGAGATTCCCATGATACAACAATTTATTGGAGTGCACTCTACAATGAGAATTGTTAAACTGTGTAAATATGAGAACTGCAACGGCAACAACACTACAACACCAATCTGCAAAATGATCTGGGCATTGTCAAGACGTAAAAAAAAAAAAAATTGACAGTGTATCCTTGCTTTTTGGACTAGCCCGACGCGTTGCGTCTCAAACAAATAGCAGCAAGCAACCAACCAAATATGCTACTAAGTTAAATACCAAATATGCTACTTAGTTAAATACAAATCTGATACAAAATCTGCTATAAACAGCAGCAACCAAACAATAGCAGCAGTAGCAGATATCACAAATATGAGGGGACAAACAACAACTTCACCTCTCCAAAGGACGACAAAACTGCTACTAAGTTAAATACAAGCAGCATAAGCATCCAACTAGCTAATGTTAACTATTACAATAGTAGATAACAGTACCAAATAGCAGTTAACCATACTATTACAGTAGCAGATAACAGTACCAAATAGCAGTTAACCATACTATTACAGTACCCGATAACAGTACCAAATAGCCCCGAAACCATACCATTACAGTAGCATACACGTACTAAGTTAACCATACCCTATATATTTGCAGACACCATTACATGCTCAGTTAACTATTACACGTACCAAACCACAAGTCAAAGAATCATTACACAAAAACCATAATTTTGAACCCTCCCTCATCATCTCAGCAGGACACAAAAACCCAAAAAAAAGCCTTGTTGTCATTGATTATTAGAACTTCTATTGTGATGAATTTCCCACTTATAAATAGTACTAATAATATAGTAGAACTTCTATTGTGTTGATCCCTTTCTAGTACTTGGCTTTGAAGATCCATTACCAATTTCCTTAGTACTGGGCTGACTTGAGAAGATACCATCTGCAACTCTTCCTCCATGCCACCTTGGTCTATTTTGTAGCTCACTCACAGTCTTGTACTGAACTGGCTTCCTAGTTCTACAAGCTCCCCTCCCTACTCCTAGTGAACTTCCAGCTCTTGCCATTGCATTATATTCTGTTGCCTCATGATTTGTTCTAGTTGTTGTCACTGCCCTCTCTCCACCAGCCACTGTATTTCCTCCTCTTCTCAGTGGCCTCCCTCCTCTAGTGAATGCCCTCCCTCTCGTTGCTGCAACTCCTCTAGGCTAAACAAATTTAAAATAGCAATAGTTATTAAGAGCAATAGGATAAGACCAATAGGATATGACTTTAAATATGACACAACTAACTTAATATGGTAGTTACAAAAGTTTCAAAAAATAACAACTTAAGTGTGATGAATTTGCACTTCCACTTGTTGCATTATCTCTTAATTGTGATGAATTTCCCATTGCCCTTGTTGCAACTCCTCTTACCTTCTTTGCACAACCAGTAACCTATGATGCATTTCCCCTACCTCTTGCACTTGTTGCCCTCCTTGGCTGCAATGGTGACAAGTAAAAAAAAAAAGAAGGTAAAAGCTAAGTCACAACACATAGGCATATTGGCATTTACAGATACTATAGTGTAAGAAGTAATAACCTGTGATGACTCTCCCTCCTCAAACTGAGATGATACAATAGCTTTGCAACTTCTAACATTGTGACCAACAGTTTTGCATCTGCTGCACCTTATTACCTCAGGCTTCTTCCTAATCCAAGCCCTCTTCTTTGGATTAGGGTTGTTAGTCTCATCTTCACCTCTCCTCCTTAACTTCCTAGGTCTGCTTGTCTTCCTCCTATATGGTGGAGGCATTATGTCATCATATTCTGTTCGCAGCCCAGTGGAATGATCTGGGACTAGGTCAATGAGATTGGCATAAGAAGCTTTGAATGTTTCTGTATGGTAGTAATAGGAAACGTAGTCCTCAGGTATGACCCTATCCTTTATCATTGCAGCACAAGCATGTGTACAAGGTATACCTGTGACATCCCATTTTCTACAACTACAACTCTTCATCCCAAGGTCCACAATAAATGACATCAAAGGGCTGCTTACCTCAAATTTCTGTGGGGAAGCATAGATGACAGAGTATTCCCCAGCCCACTCCTTAATAAACTCTAGTTTCTTGCAAATGTTAGGGCATATCTTGGATGTAAACTTGTCACATAATTTGGTTCTCTCTACATACTTCTGCATGACATACCTTCTAAGACCTTCCAACATTGTAAGAATTGGTTTGTCCCTCACCTCTTTAATTGCATTGTTGAAAGACTCAGATAAGTTGTTGACCATTATGCTCGTTTGTGCCCTTGGACTATATTGACATCTGGCCCAGTGCTCAATTGGCTCCCTCAACAACCAGTCATGTGCCTCCTTTGACATTGCCTTCAACTCCCTCATCTTTGCTTCAAATTCTGCTACTGTATAAGCACTTGCTGCCCCCCACATGAGGTCCTTCAACTCTTTGCCTTTGAATAGCTTTTGGTAGTTGGAGTACATGTGCCTGATGCAGAACCTGTGTTCCAAACCAGGGAACAACAAGTCCATAGACTCTGTAAGTCCCTGCACAATAACACAAATTACAAGCATTAGAACAATATATGAACAACAATTGAACAACAAATGTGAACAACAAAAATGAACAAGATACAAAATTTACTTGTCTTTTGTCTATCGGATATGAAAATCCATCCCTTGTCTGCAGGCTTCCCAATCACATCAGTTAGGATTTCCAAGAACCAACTCCAGCTATCCTTCAACTCAGCTTCCACAACGACCATTGCAATAGGGTACATTTGGTTGTTAGCATCTCTCCCAACAGCATGCATCATTTGCCCCCCATATGGACCTTTCAGAAAACATGCATCTAGACCAATAATGGGCCTACAGTTGCCTACAAAGCCTTTTGCTTGAGCATCAAACATAATGAAAATCCTTTGAAATATAGGGTTTCTATCCACCCAAGGCCTATCAACCTAAATCTTTGCACAACTTCCAGGATTCTCCCTTCTTAAGACCTCACAGTAGTCATATAACCTCTTGTATTGATCACCATACTTCCCTTCCACTATCTCTTGAACCTTTCTCTTCGCCCAATATATTTGCTTTTTTGAAACATCTAAGTATAACTTTCTCCTGACATCATTTTTTACTGCCTCAACCTTCCAATTAGGGTCATCAATAAAGTTGTTCAAATACTTTCTTGCCAACCACTTGGCGGATGCCCACCTGCTTTCATACTTCCTCCCACATGTGTGTTTGCCCTTGATGGTTTTAATTTGAAAGGTTGTTGTGTAACCAACCCTTGATGCATGAAGCCTCCACTTACATGAATATTCATCCTCTGGTTCTGAGCACTTGACAGTTACTGAAAAATCCTATTTTGCTAGCAATCAAATAATCAAGCAATAATAGGAACAATAAATAAATAAATAAACGATGAACGCGCGATATACGTGGAAAACCCCGAATAGGGTAAAAACCACGGGAAGGAATCAAAACACGAAAAATACCATTGTGCGATTACAATCGACCTATACTTACAATTGAAACTCCTCTCAATTGACCCAAGAACCAATTGCCGAATCCACGTTCATCGCACCAAGTGTTTGATTGCCGCAAGCCTTGAATCCTCAAGCCTTCCAAGATACTTCCAGAAATCCACCGGAAGAGCCAACGAATGGTTGATTAAAAAAGTTGAATAAACTTCTTGGAGTATTTGATTATATTGCCCAATCCTTCATGAAAACTCCAAGACCCAAAAAAACTCCAAAAAGAACTGCTCTCTCTTTGTTTTAATGTTAAAAGTCGGCTGCAAAAAGAGTGTCTCACTCAAACCCTAGCTGCTGCCTTTTATAAGGATATATGCCGCATGCTCAAGCACATGTAGGTTGCTCGAGCACTTCACCAATACTTTGCCAACAACCCCTTTGCTGGATGCAAGGTAAATATGCGCTTGAGCACTTTGCTTGGACCAGAGAAATCTTGCTCGAAAAAACTTCATAACCCGGAATAGCAGCGAACCATAGAAACACCATTACAAATACAACTTGATTCCTTCCACAATCCTAAACAGACGCATCTAAAAATAATGTAAATAAAAAGTACAACTCGATAATAGGGATACACGAAAATGTGTGTTTTGTCGTGAGATTTGCCAACAAAGACAAACTGTGGCCTACCGTCCTAACAGTTACCCTCTTCGATTCATTTTTTATGTATTTTGAAGTCACATCCATGCTTAAGGTGGTACGCTTTCAATAAATTCCTAAAAACTCTTACATTTGGAAACAACATAAGAGGAACAAGTTTGGGATTTTTCATGTCCCTTTCCTCCAAGAACTCCGGATATTTAACCTTGGCCTTCCCCCTCCTTTTGTTCCCCTCATCATCTGAGTCATCAAAAGTTTGAAGACTCTCAGCTGATGAGTCAATATCACCCTCTCCTTCCTCATTGTCCCCCACTATGACACCTTTCCCCAAATCCTCCCAAGCCTTTCTACTAGTTCCTCCAGTGGCACCTTCATTCATCTCCCTTGGTATGCCATGAACATCATCACCCCAATCTTCATCATTAGAGGATTAATCCCTCAACCCACTACATGCATAGTCACTATCAGTATCGCTATCGCTGCCCCTATCACTGTCAGACCCACATGGTTCGTCATTCCCAAGGTCCTCATCTTCTTGTTTGTAAGGACCCGTATTTTTGCAAAATATTTGAAAATAAAGTTGGGGTTGTGTGAGGAAATATTTGAAATGTTTATTGGTGGAATTTGGAGAGTGTTTGAATGTGTTGGGGTTGTTTTTAATATACACAAGTGAATGCAAGGGTGTGTAGTGTAATTTGGTGACCTAGGGTTTAAATTGGGGGACTAAGTGAGAAATTTTCTCACTCTTTCTCTCCCACATCAGCCGACCCCCTCTTCTTCTCTCTATTCCTCCATTTTGTGAGCTCCAAGCTCACAATATACCACCGTACCTCAACCTCTTCAAGATCCAACCCAAAAACCTTCTTCTACGCGCTATTTGGAGTCCGGGTCACACTTGTTTCACCCCGGGAGGCATCCATACGGGATTTTTGTATTTGGGGGCTTAGGGTTCAATCTCTTGGTTGATTGAAGCTCCAATTAAAGGTAGGAAATTTCATCTAATTCTCCTATGTTCATGTAGATTGAATCCATGCATATAATTATATTTTTTACTCTTAAACCTATGAAACTTGATTAAGGCTTTGGGTTTTGATTGGGGGATTAAACCCACTTTGTCTCTAGCTAAAATGGCTCATTATTAACTTCCATATATGGGTTGAAGCCTCAAATTCGTGATTGAGGTGACTCCAAGTTGATGTTTGAGGTAGAACTCAAATCTGCCCCTATTTTGGGCGATTTTGTTTATATTTTTCCAGAGCTCGTAAAATTATGAAACTTTTACTGTAGATACCCATACATGTCTCCTACTCTGTGGTAAATTTCAGAATTTTATTCGAAGCACAGAAAATATGAAAAATGCTTTATCAAGTTGCTGTTGCGAATTCGCTGTGCTGACAGCACTGTCGCATGTTACGGGAACGGCTATTTTTTTTGTCTAGGAAGCTTGAAATCTCTATCTACTTTTTTATTTTGAAAGTAGACTCATAGAGCTTTCTGAGTATGTAAGCCATGTAGTCTAATTGTTTGCATACGATAGCAGTTTTCAGTTTGATGTGGTTCGAAAATCTGTCTGGCAGACTTTGTTACTAGTTTTCGGTCTGATTATCGGATGTTTAAAAATAGTTGCATAGCTCTAAAATTTCTGATTTTTTAATATGATGTTCCTAGATGTGTCTAAGGTATGTGGTATAAATATTGGGACATTCGGACGAGTAGATAAATTCTATAAATTCGTAGTTCGCAAGGGTGTCAAATTGTCTCAAACGTGTTTGTGCATTTCTTTGCATTCGAGTATGAACTATTGACTATCCTTGGTTTTTAATTGATGATTTACTCTAAATTATGAATGTCGTTGTTATGCCGGGTGATGTATTGTATTCCGTGTATCGAACCAGGGGTGAAGGCAGCCCACGGAATGCCGGATACAATGTGATTATCAATAGAGAGTAATACTTGGACTGTTTAGTCATATTGTGGATGTTTGGTAAACATTTGGGTTGTAGATGAGGAACATGGAAAACGGTGAATACTTGTGTGCTTGCGGGAAAGCTTGAGAATTGTGAACTGGTGGAATGAGAGAAATAAGATTTACTGATATAGATGGACATATTAAGTTATTTGGATACGTGTGAATGCTTTGTGAGCGCTTGGGATGTGATTGAGTGAATCTAGGAGTGACGGATACCTGGTGTGTGTGTGTGTGTGAACGCTTAATACTGTGAATAGGTGGCGTTAGAGGAAACCTTGATACCGTCAATATAAGGATGTGTAGGATGTGTTTGGGTACGTCATAAATATTTTGGGACACATTGAGAGATTTGATCACTTCTAGGATGCCATATATGAGGGCACGTGTGGTTATTTTGGGACTTAAGGTGCATAATTTAGTCCCTCTACCCTTACGTGACGTGAGTGTATGTGTGTGTGTACGGAGACTCTAGTTTGCAATTAAAATTATATTGGGAATTGGTAGTTTGGCTTGTGTGTATGTGTATGTGTGTGATCATCTGAGAATAAAATGAGACATTCATGGGAACTAGAGACACGAAGATACTTATGTGGAGATTGATATAAAATGACATGACTAGGAATCTATTGATATTTATGAACACTTGTGGGCGTGTACGGGAACTTGAGAAAGTTGGTAATATAAATTCGAGACTACGGATGTGTTGTTTACATGTGTTGAGATTTGAGATTTGAAAAGAGGAGGTTCTATGAAAGTAAAAGAGTAACCTTTATAATATTTACAGACTTGTTAGATTTGAAAATCTTCGAACTTTGTCTCATTATCTCACCTAACTATTTTATCGGTGCATCTTCATACTATATGAATATAGTATTGTTAGATTAGTTTTCTACTAGGCTAGTGTAGCTCAACCTATCATTTTCAGGTAATCATTGAGGAGCATGGCGTGGAGTGCATGGAATTGTGTGCGTTGGCATGATCGCTTTTGAAAACATCATGGATTTTCCTTATTTGACCATCTTTATTCTTCTGTAACATTTTTTTTTTTGGAAGATGACAAGGATGTATTTTAATTTCTATTATCATTTATTTGAGATGTAATGGTTCTGTGTATTGTTCTTTTTACATTTGGATATGGATACGGAGACGTGAGAGTAGAATTTGATTATGGAAATGTATTAAGATTTCGGCTTTTCAAATGGGAGAATGTTTGACTTTTGATTAGTCCAACGTGGACTTATGTGGTATTTTGGTTATAAAAATTGAGGGCGTGACAACTTGGTATCAGAGCTTTAGGCTCGAAAACCTTGAGACCGTGGGGAGACTTCGAGGTCTCGGGGCTTAACTTGTTGCATTAATTTTTCTCATGAAAACCATTTTTCATACATCATGTGTGCTTGTGTGCATGACATCCACCTAGCAATGAGGCATTGCATTCAAGTTTACGAAGATTGATGTAGTGGTTTTGACCCGTGTTGGGAGATTCTGGGAGCTTGACCTCGTGGTGGTAAGGGAATTGTTGAAGGTTTATCGCTTGTTTTGTGTAGCAACTGGAGGACTGAGTGCGATGTTAACGTGTATTCCTGTAGAGTAGGGTGCATAGTGGAGTATCAGATGATTGGATGGTGATGATTAATCGCACCAAGGTGCTAAGTAACTTTTGTTCAAGTACTATTTCTCTAGAAATCAGTAGTACGGAGAAGAGAGTGTTTATTATTGGTATGAAAATGGGAGAGTAGAAAGTGTTAAATGATTTTGTTATACTATCTTGCATTCATAAGTTTAAAACTTTTCAGGTGTTCAATATATGCAAATTAAATGCTACATTGAATGTTAAATACGATTGTGTGTTATGGCATGTGAAATTTATTTTCTAAAAATCTTGATGATCTATTTCCGGGCATTCAATTCAAAGTACAGGTGGCCACCGCGACTTCGTGATTGAGCATCCGGGGTAGAAATTTTTGGACACGGCACAACTAAGAAAAACAAAATTTGTTTCCTTTTTACGGACGTGAATATACCATGTGGCATGCGTATCAGGGTACTAGACGCAGTTAGAAGCATGAATTCGTTTAGTAAACTATTTGCGTAGTAACTTAAATGCTATTTCTTTATTGAAATTGTTGTAATTGTTTTTACTATCGTCTGTGTGTGTTGATAATCTAATGTCACAATTAGGCACGATTTTCTGTCATAGTGCTTGGAGAATAACATGGAATGCAGGTCATGGGTAGAACGTCTACAAAAACTACCTATAGAAATAGATTCACTTGTTTGGATAATAAAATTATATTTTTAGGCGCAATAAATATACTTAGCAAAAAAAAAAATCAGACAAAATAAATATGCCATTAAATATGAAGGAGGTATCTGTTGTAATTAGAAACCCTAGGGGAGGTCAACAAAGGGGTTAAAAAGTAAATTTGTTTTCCCGTTAACAGATGTTAGGGGACAAGTTTGACAGGGGAGGTAAGTGCAATTTCAAAAACTTGAGGGGAGGTTTTTGTAGTTGTCAAAAACCTCAGATGAGGTAAGTGAAATTTATCATTTCAAAAGGAATAAAAAATCAAAACTGCCCGAAGGGCTCCCCACGGTCCCACGTACTCTCTCCCCACCACTCTCTCTCTTAATTTTAAAAAATTACTCCCTCCGTCCCATATTCGTTCTCTTGCACTATTCACTATGCCTAAATTTTTTTGTTATATTTACAAATGTATAAAGTTTATATTCAATATGGATCTCGTTTCATAATTCTCGATGTGTACTATTCAACAAAGTTTCCAAATTGCAAAAAAAATTACAAATTGAAATATATAAGCAATTGAAAAATAGCACGCATACCTATAAATGGACAAAAATTCAGAACAGATGGAGTAAAAGAAGGTGAAAAGCCTAGAAAATTAGGATTAAAGGTTTGAAGACTTCGAGGGGCTAACTACATTGCTATAGGGTATAGATAGAAATAAAGATAGTGATACTCCCTCCGTTCCTTTTTAAGTGATCACTATCGGAATACGTGCAATTTCAAACTCCTAAAAAACATATTTCTTTTTATAATTTTTTTTAATACCAAATTAAAGTGCTCATTGAGTACTTTAATTTAGTGCAAAAACAAAAATTTAAAAACATGCATCATTTAAAAAAATACAGAGGGGGTTCATTGATACATACATAGATATAGAATTTATTCTCCCGTAATATTACCTCTCACCCCTAAAAAATTTAGGAGTTTTTGCACTTACACCCCCTGTACTTTGACCGATTTGTAGAGACATCCCCTGTACTATCTTTTTAGGCACTTACACCCCTCGTACTTCAGACTAAATTGCAAAAGTTGGATGCCGTTAACCTAAGGGTTGAAAATTCTTAAATCCCCCTTCACAACCCTAGCCCTTACTCATTTCTCTCTCTACACTACCCAGCACCCTCCTCTCTCTGTATCTCCTTGTCACATTCGACCTCCTCCCTACACAAGATTGATCAGATCAACCTTGTTTTCTACTTACATATTACAAATCCTGCTTATTTTTTCACATTCCAATTTTCAGAATTTAGTTTCATTCTTAAACTCCCTTATCAAATCCCCAATCTCCATACCAGAAAGCCTCAACAAATGCAAAGTCGCTGGCACCTCTTCCTCCGCCAATCGACCAACTTCTCCATCTCAGCTTTTGAAAGGGAATCAAAAACCAGATAAGGATAAACAAAATCTATTTGAAAGGGAATTAAAAACCAAGTGATCGATTCCTATTTTACAAACCCAATTGTAAAATTAAAAATAAACAAAGACTGTGTTAATTGAGAAGTACAAATCGTGGTCTCCGAGATGCTGTGGTCACCGTCAATCTAAAGTCCTTGTTGTGGTGGATCTAAAGCTTCGCCGTCGTCGATCTAATTTCTGGAAACCCATTTTTTATTTTTTGGAAACCCATGAATTCTGGCTCCGTCATTGATTGGAGGAACCCCCATCGATTGTGTACAAAATGGTGTTTGCAGATAAATGGGTTTGATGTGTTTTGTGAAAGCCGCCAAATCAAAATAGATTTGATTTTTTTTAGTGAAAATACCCAAATCAGAATGGGTTGGTAAAGATATAAGATACATACATACATGTGTGTATGTGTGAATATATATAGGTAAATATAGCAAAAAGGACAAGCACATACTGATATATGTACATAAACAAGGAGAGAGATTAGGTATATGCAAGTCATTTTGGATTTGGGGTAGTAGTTTTTTTTTTTCTTATCTGGTTTGGGGTATTGTTGAAGTAAAGCTCCCATAAGCCTTATAAATGGCTACCAGGGGCATTTGTGGCATTAAATTAGTCATTTTGGAGGGAAATTTCCCTGTCTCTCTCTTTTCCGTCCAAGTTGACAGAAAAACTAACGGGATGGGTGTAAGTGCCTAAAAAAATAGTACAGGGGGTGTCACTGCAAATCGGTCAAAGTATAGGGGGTGTAAGTGCAAAAAATCCAAAAAATGTATCCGGTTGAGTATACGAACTCCGATAACACACTCGTACACCTTGTTTGGTTGGGTTTTGCAAACCCGGTTTTGAGAACCATTTTTAAAACTAGGTTTCAAAGTTGGTCTACTACAAAGAGGCTCAAAAAATCTAGTGGAAGACCTTGGACCCACTTTATAATTTGGGTGGGGAAACCAAACAAGACTTGGTTCTCAAAACCGGGTTTTCAAAACCCAACCAAACAAGGCCGTAATGTTCCTACTTGTACTCCCTCCTCCGTGCATCAAGCTTTGTACACCTTATTCTCAGATATTTTTTCTTTTAACCTCAGTCCCAGTTCACAGTTCTTCTGGTAGACCCAACGATGCCGGGCTCCTCTCTACTCTGTTCTTCAAACTCTCTCTCTCCATCACTTTCTCTCTCTACCTCTCAGCGGTTCACACCGCCACTCCAAAATCGATGCGCCACGACTACGGCTGTAGCCTTCTGTCGATTGCCCTCATGCTGTTGGCAAACTCGCCCAAGTATCCTCACTCCTCTGCACAGTACTGGTAATTATACCAACCAATTCCCACTTGCTTGATTACTTTGGGATGGTTTAGTCGATTGTTGATTTAAGATTGTGATTTTATGAGACTTGTGCTGCTACTGAGTAGGTAGTAATCATTGTGGGTGCTGCTATGAAGAAAACGTCTTAAAAGCTATGAGAGTTCGTGGCTATGTTATGAAATTTTACTGTGGTTAGTAATCAATCATTCTGGGTTTTGCGACGAGAGTAACGAAGTTTCTGGTAAAACTAGAGTCTGGGTTTTTGTGGTCAGGGCCGGCCCTGATATTTGAGAGGCTTAAAGCGAATTTAAAAATTAGGCCCTTGGTTTCTTATCAAGAAAAATTCGATATAGATGGCTAATAAAAGGTAAAAAGATTAAACATAATATTTTAGCTTGGCAATTTAATGAATATAAATTGTTAAATTTTTATACCATTAGAGAATTTTTTTTTCTAAAGTACCGCTCTTCGAATGCATTTTTCCAACTAGTCATTTCATTATTTGTACTTCTAAGAATATTATTTTAACAATAAAAAATTATTAGTTTTAAGCATTTTCTATTGTAGTTTGTTGATTCAAAATAGATTATTGTAGTTCTTTTGTCATTGTTAGAAGTGATTTATTTTTGAATTTGATATTTTAAAAAAAATCAAAATATGGGGTTGCAAAATATTTGTACATTGGAGTTGAGTTAATATTTACCACTAAAAAAGCTTTGTTAGATTATACAAGGAGTAATATATAAGTGGTGCAAGAGTTATACTAACAAAAAAAATTAGTACCTAGCAACTATGGCAAGCACTCAAAAAAATTCGTCAACAAAAGGGTCCTGCTGTGTATCGAACCCAGGCCGTTAAGGAACAAGTGCAAGCACTCAAACCACTGTGGCAAGCTATGCTTTTGTATTTTGGTTAGCAGTAATTTATATATATTATAAAATCGATTTTTATTGAAAGTGGGCCCTCATTTTTTTGCTTAAATTACGGGCCTAAAGCCGCCGCACCTCCGGCTTCACCTCAGGGCCGGTCCTGTTTGTGGTGTGAGTTACGACTTATTGTTGTCCAGGTACTAACTACTGTGTTGGAGGCATATTGTATGAAATTGTAGTCCGACTCCTTTTTGGATTTACGAGCACGATTACAATATTAGGGGCAAAAAATACTTGACAAAATACTCAAAGAAGTGATTGGAGCGGGACTAGGCAGTGTACAGCTGCCGGACCCTTGTGTGAAATAAGTCGAATTATTGAAGCTATTATCATAATTGCAACACCTGCATGTCTACTAACATTTCAGTTTCATTTAGCAATCCGCAGAATTGCAATTGTTTGGTATTTAGCTTTAGTTACTTGCGGAAATCACTGAAACTATTGATTCTATTATGACGATTCATTTTGTTCTTGTGCTATCGCTGGAGTACTCCTGTTGAATAAGCTTTTACGTTTTAAATAGTTATTTTACTCTGTCTCAGCTTCAAGGATGGTAGTTTTGTAATTTTCCATTCTCATCTTTAAGTATTCCTTGGAGCTAATAATGGTTTGCAATAACATTTGCCCAATTGAAGTAAACTTTTTAGTTTTCATGGAAAGATCACTAAGGAGTTTCGGATATTCTATGTGAAACGTTTTATTCTTGCTTGAGCTGTTGAGCATTAGACTGTGGTTGTTGGTTGGATAGTTAGACATCAATTTGACTGACTGAAGTTGTTTGAGATTAGATATTCCTTACCTGTTAGGTCTCAGATGTCTTGAAGAGTTGATTTAGACACTATTTTGAGTTCCGTACCTTATAAGGTTTAGTATGTGTCTTCTGCTTTATGTGTCGGGGTTTTGTTCCGAGTTTATTCCACTTCGATTTATCAAAATTGTGCTTAAACCAGCTGTATTTCGTCAGGAATTATCAGGACTTTTTCTTGTCATCTCGAGAATATTCTCCGATAGGTTTAGTCTAATATGGCCTTTTGTGTAATCGAATCATCGATCAATGTTATTGGTTATCATTTTATCACCAAATTGGCAAATTGTAAAGAACTGCAAGCTTGAATGCAACTGTGCCAACGGTGGCAATAAAAGCATGTATCATTCTCATACTGTTCGTTTCAACTCTTTCCTGCTGTTTCCTACGGTGAGCTTGATTTAAAATATACTGCTATGTGGATAAGTACTTGCTGTTCTTGACGACAATTTTACCTTTATTTTGTTCATGTTTCCAACCAAAACGAGAATCTTGTGATTGTTTTATTTCTTCTAAAACTTTTTCAGCTATACAAGAGATTGTTGAAACCAGTAAGGCTGAACCAGGATTTGTGGAGATTGGGTACATATCCAGTGTCCATGGACTAGAAGGAGAGGTTCGGGTAAAGTCTAGCACTGATTTTCCTGAATTACGATTTTCCAAGGTAATTGAACTATCTTAGAACTGGAGACATGTACTAAACATTCTGATTGCAGCTTATGTTCTTGAGTTCTTTGGGTTTCCTTAATGTGACTACTTTTCTTTATAGCCAGGGAGAAGATGGTTGCGACAACAAGTTTTAGGCAAAGAAGCAATTAGAGAAGTTGATCTATTACAAGGAAGAGGTCATCCAGGACAGAAGAGTTGGATTGTTAAATTTAATTCAATTAACACAGTTGACCAGGTAAGCAAAAGGGAATTATTTATGGTACCTGTTAGCTTTGCCTTACCAATCCGTTCAATTTACTTGCAGAATTAGTTTCCCTCCAGGGGATTGGATTGGCCTTACTTTGATGTTTTGTTCTGTCACGCCCTTGATTTTTAACATAATAAATAGACATTTCTCAAATAAGAAAGTACAATAATTTCATACATTTGCTTCATAAGATCTCACCACAAGGTTCCATAATCTAAGTTCGGTAATCGTACCCGTGTCCCATGAGAAAACATGAATTTAAAGTAGTTAAGTCATTACGTTCCTCCAAATCAAAATAGTCAATGAATAAGGTTACATTTTCATCTAAAAATCCCACTTTCTTGCATTGTGCACGTATCATCTCATTCGCATTTAGAAATTGTAGAAGATTTCTCTACTAGGCTAGTGTAGCTCAACCCTCCATTTTCAGGTACAAACTAAAGACCATGAGGTGGAATGCTTGGAGTGCACATCAACCCTTTTGAAAGCATGCATCAGGAATTACCTTTTTATCTTTGCTAAACTTCTTCCGAAAACCAAGACCCATAGTATCACTGATGCGGGACGGTTTTAGGACACTTGAGTACTACCGCCAACAATAGGAATCGTGGTGGTTTTTGGTGGGAAATAAGACTAGAACTAGGAGTAAGTGCGCAAAGAAGGAGAAAGAATGAGTAGAATAAGAGAGAGAGAGATAGAGGTGCTTCACCCTCGCATGGTTAGGCGGTTTCTGCAAGGAAGGATCGCAACCCTATCCCCAATAGGAAAGGACTACAGCCTAAACCCTGATAACAAAGACCACAACCTTGTCATTCAATTCTTTAATTAATCAACTCTCTATTCCAAAATGAAAGATTACATCCTATGATGCACGGACACGGACACAGGGACACGGGAATTCTAAAAAAATGGGGATACGGACACGGCAGGGGACACGCCACGTGTATATTTATTTATATATAATATAATATATAATTTTTTTTTAAGAAAATATAAACAAAACAAGAGGAGAAAAACTTCTATACATATGACAGAAATTATATGAAGAAATTACACTTTTTTACCCCAAGTATTGATTAATTATAAATTTACCCCAAAAAGTTTTAAAAAATTTCAGTTTGACCCCTGCCATATCCCCAGCCGTGTCCCATCGGTGTCCCCAGTCGTGTCCCCCTCAAAAATTCAAATTAGCCGTGTCCCCATCCACGTGGCGTGTCGGGACACGTGTCCCCGTGTCGGGACACTGCAATACGGGGACCCCTAGAGGTGTCAGTGCTTTGTAGATTACATCCCAATTTATAATACATGGAAAAGAACCTTATAATTCCTATAAGTCTAAATGAAATGAACCTAATTAATGATTACATTGAATAAGATATGTAAATGAACCTAGAAATAAATGCATACATTGAACCTATTAACAATTAGATGCAAAGAACTAGAAAATGTGTTTAATGTATCTAGATGAATATAAATGCAAGTACTAGATTCATGATGACCCTTGACCTTCCAACTACCATGGATGACCCTTGAACTACCAACTACCATAGACACTTGTTTTTGGACCCAAAAGACTTCTCGATGCTCGGGCTACCCATGGCCTTTGGTTTAGGCTTCCAAAAGCTTATGAGACTTGTCTAACCATTCCATGGCTATGTCATCAATCACCACACTCACAAGGTTCCCTTTTGTTGATGAAATCTCTTTTCTTTATGTCCAAATTGTTTCCACACATCTCAAATATATTTCACTTTCATAGTACTTTGAGAAATTCTTTGCGACTCACCCCAAGGTGGACCTAGTATCATTCCGGGCATTTGGGACCCCGTATATGTGCCCCCTTGGCCAAGGCAATTCCTAGCGCTACATTCAAAGTGATCGACCTAGTGTCATTCCGGGTGTTTAGGAACCCCATATATTTCCCTTCCGAATGTTAGTGTATTCAAAACAATCATTCGTTTCATTCCACTTGTGTTTCATTTCAAAAAATATCCACGTGTCCATCGATCCTCTTTCAAACGTGTCCGCGTGCCCTCCACACAACATTAGAACATGTCAAAAGTATTTATAAAACATTGTTTCCCATTCTATTTTGATAATAATCAACATGACAAATTTAGTGTCCCTTTCATAAAAATCAAACTAGTTTTGATGAGTTCTCATGGTAGTATATCAAGTTTTACGAAGGAACTGTGTGTTCGGGGACCGAATAAGGACCAAGGAAAAACCACAATCGAAGAACAAAACCGGAGACCCTGTTCTGTCAAAAACCGTCCGGACAGTCGGGCCCCCGGCTGGACAGAAAATCCAGCAAGGAACACGCACATTAATGATAGAATCCTCATGGTTTTCAGCCCAATCAACAAGAATGACTAGTTTGAGGCCAAAATATGCTCCCAACTAACTTGTAACACTTAGTAAAGGATGAATTTCTACCAAGATATGGAATATAGCTAACCACGATCAATACATATTGCAAAATCGAATCAAACCCGAGAATAGAGATGGGTGTTCAACAAAATCAAAAGGAATATGCTGAGACTAGAAAATCTATGCTACAATCACTTAAAAAAAGTAGAATGAATCCCTACCTCTGATTTGAGCTCCCACAAGCCTTGCGTCAAAACCCTAGCTCCCAAATCGAAAATCCACGAAGTCTTGACTTCACCAAGATCTACCATGCGATTACCCAGCTTGAATGTCGTGGGTACTAAGGATTTGAAGTGGGTTGATGTTGATTTCAAGCGTGGGTGGTAGATTTTTTTTTGTGAGGAAGTGAGGGGGAGAGAGTGAAACCGAGAGAGGGGGAGAGAGATATAGTCGGTTGTTTGAGAGGGGAGGGGAAAATGATAGTTTCTCCTCACTTCTCCTTATGTAGTGTTAGTAACACCTCACACGCCTCTACTACATATATGCTTCAATCAAACCTAAAACTAAAATGTTCCTCTCATTAAGCCTATGTATTTCAAAAGGTTTACGTTTTTGTAAAATCCCCAAATTAAATTTTGAAAATGCTTTTAAAATTCCGGGTCTTTACATGTTCAATTCTTGAGTATGTCACCGGATGTGTTGAAAAGAAATGGTAAGTCGATGTTCGAAGTTTCAAGCTCAAAGTTAACAAGATAGTCAACCTTGGAACAGTTAACTGGTCTTAGTTGTATATTTGTTTTGGAAATATTCGTCACAACAGGCTATTTAGTTTTGTCAGGTTTCGGACCATGCTTACCCATTCTAACCGTGGCTTAAACTGTATTAGAGTGTATTGAAGGGATTTATCCCAAAAAAAGGTGCCATGACTGACTCTGTAGGTTTACTAAAGGTACATATGTAATCTCTTGCTCTCTATTTTCTCAGGCTCGGCTATTGATTGGATCGACCATACTTGTAAGTGAGGAAGATAAACCTGAATTGGAGGAAGGCGAGTTTTACTCTAATGATCTTCTTGGCATGAGAGTTATCCTTAAGGTTGTACTACCTCGACATTGTGTTTTGTAATGTGTATTAAAAATTAAACTTGCTAGTGATTTATTGGATTTTGTTTCCCATATATTCGCTATTGTTTACACCTTACGGGTAATGCAACCTTCTTTGATGAATAATGTAGGTTTGCGCTTTACTATCAGTTAAAACAAACCACGTTTAACATCATGGCAGGCTAGTGGCTAAAATGATTGTCTCAGTGCTCTATTTATTAGTTGTGGATTGTCTTTTCAATACTGTAAACATATCAACAAAACAGCTCTTTAAAATCGGTGGTGGCTCTGTTGCATCTTTCTTATGTTCTTTTTTAGTTTTAGACATTTGACTATATCTGTTGTGGTGGGAACATAGGATTTTGTTTTTGATTTGCCCTGTAATGGATGATTCTTCTATTCTAGCAGGAAACTGGTGAACCAGTGGGTACTGTGGTTAATATTTTCAATAATGGAGCAAGCGATGTCCTACATGTCATGCTGAATTCCTCCACTGCTGAAAGACCAGAGTCGGAAGCTAGTGCTTCTGGTCCCCTTGTGTGGGTACCATTTGTTGAAGCAATTGTCCCAAATGTTGACATGAATAAAAAAGAAATGCTTATTACGCCTCCAAAGGGACTCCTCGATTTAAACATACGATCTGATGAGAGGTCCAAGAAAGAAAGGCGCCAGATTGTGAGATATATTCTTTTGCTCTTCTGCTGTTTTATGATATTGATGTTGTCGATGCATACTTGTTTTTGAAATTGAATTGAACTATATAAGAAACCTTTGTTTTTATTTGTATGTACTTCAGTAGATGTTCTTGTCTGCTATGTTGGTCTCACGGGGTTGAATACAAGGTTTAAGTAGATTAATCAACTTTATCTTGCAATTTAACCTGTAAACACAGCCCAATTCATCTGTGCTTACGAGGCATGGACCAATGCAAGGTATGAATGGGTACAATAGGATACATTAGATTAAATAGTAATCTTCCCAATTATTTAGCATCGCATTATTCATAGTTTGTTGTACAGGCATTAACACGTAGGGGACATGGACAAAGATACGGGACTTGGCAATTCTCAAAAAATGATGAGGGACACGACAATTTGTTTAAAGTAACTTCTTTAGTTACACAAACTTATTCTATAACCACTAAATAGTTAGGTTAGTACCCTGTACCCCTATCAAATGTATTATTGACCATGGTGTTTGCGTATTACACATACTGACATTCTGACACAAACACGTTCATACTACACTTTTGTTCCCAATATTTTGAACTCGGGGCCGGTTTCGCTAACACAACATTTAACACAACAATTGCCACTCCATATCAACCATTGAAATCAATGGTTGAGATTAAAACATAAAAGGAAGTCATTTCTCTCTCTCTCTCTCTCTCTCTCTCTCTCCACCCCACTCTGGCAACCCCATCTCCGGCTACGAAGCAGACAGCTCTGGCGACACACCACCATGAAACCCCTCTTATACATTTCCCTCTTCGCCCATTCCTGTTGCCACCCACGGCAACTACCATCATTATTACGGCCACCGAACTTCTGTAGAACAACCCAAAATGAAAATTCTTACCTCTTGTAACCTATGAAGCACGGATACTCTATTTTGGCATCCGTATCACGTATCGTACGCGTATCGGATACGGATACGCTCGGATAGGCTCCGGATACGTATCCGATACGTTTTTTTAAAGTATCCAGAATTTAAATTTATTTTTTGGTATTCGGATACGTTTTGGATACGCTAGGATACGTTTCGGATACGCGCGGGGTAAATATGTTATTACTCGAAATATATGGGGTAAAATTGCAATTAGATCTGGTGTTGTGTTGTTTTGTACCTCTAATAAGCTAAATTACACTGGAAGCCCCCCAATTTAAGTTCCTATCATTTTTATATGCTCTAGTATTTGTTATTATATCAATTTAAGACCCCATCTTTTGTATATTTTATTTTCAACATCTAACGAAGCATGGTCAAACTATAATATCTATAATTTATTTTATTTACTTTTATATAACATATATTTCATTTATTAGGAATTAAAAATTATATATATAAAATATATATTTTATTTACTTTTATATTCAACGTATCCCCCAACGTATCGTATCCTACTTTTTGGGAAAATCACGTATCCGTATCCGTGCTTCATAGCTTGTAACCTTCCGAGAATTCAACCCCTCCTTTTAGGTGTGATTTGGTTGTATATGGTGTGGTGTATTTGTATTTGTATTTGTTACATGTAAATTTGTCAATATGTTTAGGGGATTAACAAGTTAATCACATGCGTTCCCCAAAAGAAAAAAAGTTAATTACAGTGAACCTTGTTTGATTTTGATTTCATACCTTGATTTTGTTTCTGTAGTCAGAACTTGGAATTTGGCTTAATTGCTTGCACCTAGGTCTGGAAGCAAGTGGCTTAGCCTATTTTCTTAGCAACTGATCAAATTATGTTAATGGAACTTATGGAAGAGCTGAAATGTACAATTTATGTTCTTGAATATGATTTTCTTATTCCTTTTTACTTGAAAAAAAGTTACCAAAATGAAAAGAAAAGACCTTCCCTTCTTCAAAATGGATGAAATCACGACTAACATTCTATTTGTGATGTTTAATTTGGGGTGATGGATTTGTGGCGGTCGTCAGCAGCATTCGTGGGTTCATCTGAGGGGAACTGGGGAAGGACAAAGGTTTGGAGAATTGAAAGAGAATGAGGCAGGAAATGATCTGGTGCTTTTTCCGGTTCAAAAAGTTAACATTCGTTTATGATTTGTCTTACATGGAAGAAATCAGAGTTTAGGAGCCGTCTGCTATCATCGGCGGAGATGGGATCGCCGGAGTGAGGAAGGGGAGAGTGAGAGAACATAAGTGGGATAGAGAGGGAGCGAGGAAGGGGAGAGAGAGAAATAAATTCCTTTTATGTTTTAATCTCAACCATTGATTTCAATGATTTAGATGGAGTGGCAATTGAAGAGCTTTAAACATTCACCATATCATGTTCCCATGTGCGTCCCTGGCGTGTCCTTGACATGTCAACGCATCCCACCCATAACAAAATATTAGAAGTTAATGGACACACTGCTTGGCGTGTCCCATGAGTGCCTCCATGTCTGATGCAGATACGGCTCTCTGTAGGAGTGTCGGTGCTTAATAGGTTACAAGAATGGTGAGAAACCGTTGCATTCTTCATATGAACAAGTGTGGTACTAGTTTTCTGTATTACTTGTTTACTTGTTGTATGGAACACGTGTATGAAACATTATCGATATTCAATACTATCAATAGAGGTGATACCATGTTCATCTGATTATATCTTCCTTTTTAAAAAGTAATTAAGTTTTTGTATTCTAATAATTTAACTCTAATACTATGCTAGAAGTGCCACAATCATAATTTCATGGAAGTTTGGATATGGGATCTAGGGTATCCGAAAAGTAGTGGATAAATTTTAGAAATAGTCCCTCTAGCTTGCATGAAATCTCAAATTTGTCCCTCTAGTACTAATTGTGTCGATTTTGACCAAATCTAAATCTACTGTCACAATAGCTAATTTGTGAATTTAGTCTTGACATGTTCTTTTGATGCACGTCAGGAATGGAAAGAAAGGAAGAAGTTTCAAAAGCGCCTCATAGCAGCTAAAAAGAAATTGTGTGAAATGGAGCAGCAACATGTTTTTCATGGATTCAGATTTGGAGAGAGATCCCAAACGAATGCACTTGCTGATCAGATCGTCAATGTAAATTCCAAGTTGCTTCAACAGGCAATCCAAACTCTGGATACACCCTCCAAGAGGTGATTTATTTTCATCTGGATCTGTTTTGTTGCATCTTGTTCATTTATTCCTGTGGAAATTAGAGATAAACTGTCACTATAGATCACCAAAATTTACAATAGCCCAGGTTCATTCATGCGAGAACATCACTGGCGGTCCTTTTGTGTGTGTGTGTGTGTGTGTGTGTGTGTGTTGGGTACCAAAAAAAAAAGTGTCTTTACTTCTGTATGCTCTTTTGGTCCAGATGGAATTTCCATGAGTTCGTGGAAATTAATTTAGCCAAGGATGCGAGAAACACTATGAGAATATCAGAAGTACGTCTTTCAAATTCTAAGTTGCATGAAAAGGGTCACCTTCTCACATCTGAAGGCAAGCTTGCCACTGTCTTGTACATGGATGATTGTCAGAGGAAGGGAAGTGGCTTTGCACCTGATCTTGTTGACAAAGGTGAAAACTCTTCCCACCTGCTACTAGATGGGTTTTTCCATGACAATCGGAGGTTTTTGAAGGTATACTTGTTTAATAATTTTTTTTCCTAAGCGGATCAACTATGTTCACAATGCAAGTTGTGCATCTACAACTGAGGCAGTTATTTGAGTATATCTTTCGTATAGTTAATTGATAACCATTTTATTCTTAGTTTATGGTCTGGTTGGTAGGTTTATTGTTACTATCACCTTGATGATTGAGGATTACTGTATGTGTCAACCCGTTATTGTTTATTGTTGCCATTATCTTTGTATATGGTTTTTTGAATGCTGACAATTTGAATCCTGCAAGCTACAAGAGTTAGATACACTTGAAATAACAGATTCTGCCAACACTTATTGTGTTAAGAATATTTAGTGAAGGACATTAGTGGAATGTGGAAATACTTTCAACTCTAGAAAGAAATGCAAATATAGTGAAAAGGAACCCAATAGTTAGGACACACTACAGAAGTAGTACCTCTCATTTTCGAGATCTACTTTAAATTCCGTGAAGTTCCTATAGTTTCTTTTGCTCATGAATCACATTTTTGGCACCTGTGATCTAGTGTTGATATTTTTAGGCATGAGTTGTCATCATGTGAGATGCTTTCCATGTTTATTTATTAGTCAAGTAGGTTGTTGACTTCCATTATTTTGTAGTAGTTCCTTCAACATGGAGTGTCATTTTAATCTTGATCTTAAATCACTACTTATATACCTGGTATTGGCCATAATTCTCAAAAGCATTCTAGGTCGCGTGGTATAATTCATTCATTGGTAGCTTGGACCAAATTATTTTGGTTCGACCGTCACTTTGCAAGAGCATATCAACTCTTCTCAAAGCAAGACCGGATTAACTTGAGTCCTCTTCAAAACATAATATTGTTAATGTTCATTGAGATGACATTTCAATAGACACTCCCTTTCTAAATAACCACGGTATGGAAGGGTAGAACGATAGTGGGGCGATTCTGGTGAGATCCAGTAAATGTGAATTTGACAAGTTGGTTGGAAAAACACTCGTCATTCGCTGGTTATTAGTGGCATGTGCAGTTTGATCTGTTTTACGGAGAAGGTCTAGCGTTTGCTTCTCTTTGTTATACATACTCAACCACAGCTTTTAGGGAATCTCCGTTTTAGATGACCGATTGTTCCTCTATCTTGCACTAAAAGTGTACATGCCTTACATAGGGACACCATTGTTGTTGGATAGCAATTCTTAATGAGGTAATTTCTGGAAGAAAAAGTTTCTATATCAAGCCACCAAATGTTATTTGATGCTATTCGTTTCAAGTATTTTTGTTTTTGGCGAAGTCTTGACAATCTTTTACCAAATGTACAATGTGATGGAGACTGAGGGCTTGGTTCTAGTTGAAAATCTATAAATTTTTATCCTGTATGTGAGGTTTCTTGCAGTTGCAAATTATACACATAAAGATTCGTGGTAGTGATTTGTGTCATCAAAAAGAAAGAGAGAGAGGATTTGAGTGTTCTCGTTTACAATAAGGGAAAAAACACAAAACCAACCGTAGAAAATTACTTGTCATTATTTGTATGGTTCCACTTTTCATCTTTTTATTATAGCAAAACGTAGAGGAAAATCCTGACTGTCTTGCCGGGACTTATGAAGTACTGACAAGCTTAACTAATCATTGCATCTGTGTCGGACCTGCCGGGGAGACGGTAGCGCACATATGGGTCATGCCATGTGTGGCTAATTGATATTAATTTTGAACCAGGGGCACACTCAGACATGTGTTTGTTAAGTTAGACACTGGTGGTGACATGCTAACTTCGAACATCGCTTGCTCCATTATTGTATATTACAGTGCCCTGTTGTGTCCATGTCCATATTTTCTCAAGAACGCCATGTTCCCCATTGCAGACAAAAGATCGTGATTCTATGCCTCTGATTTTGGTTTGCCCTGCTCATGAGATCCACCCTCTCCAAAACGCATTCGCAAGTCATAACCATTTTGGATTCGACTCCACGAAGGTCAGGATCCACTATATGGCAAAGTTCTGTATTGATTTTGTCGTATTACTTCTTTTACAATGCATGGATATGGCGATTTAAGCGATTTCAGTGTCCAAATTTACACTTTTCTTCAGTCAGTAATTGGACCTTTCTAATTGATAAGTTGAACAATTTACAGTTACATTTCATTTATTAGGAACCGCTGACCAGATAGCTTGATACTATTTCTGCTTCTCGGATCAGTGGTTCAATTGTAATTGAATTTGAGATATGACCCAGCTTTGAGTAACTTTCTGCTAGTTTGTTGTAGTCCTTATGGGCATCCATCAGTTTATTTAATTTATTCCGTAATGTATACATGCCAGAGCAATATTCCCATTTCATGGTTCGTCTTTTCTTTCCATATTTTCTCCCCTGGTTTTTTGGTTCAAATGTTGCTTTCTGTGTTACAGCCTCTAAGGATGACAACAATATAATATAAATTTATTTTTATGATGTAGAGAAGCCATCTGGACTAAGTTCACCTGTTTAAAATCTTAATTTCTTGTTCCAAAAATATTCGGATGTTTTCTCATGCCAAAAGAAGTATTATTTTTTCTTTTATAAAGTTTCTCGAAACTGTAGTTGTTCATACAATAGAAAGTGAAAAAGAATGTATTGTTGTTCTAGAGACTTTTTAATGTTTTCCAACTACTTGAAACTTGGCTGGAGTGTTTGCATGAATATAATCTTTATATTCTTACATTGAAAGGTTTATCACAGAGTTTCCTTTTGTCATGCTTCCTCACAAAAGCTTTATCACAGAGTTTCCTTTCGTCATGCTTCATTACAAATTATCTGTGTGTCAGTTACGTTGAAATAATTTATGCAAAAATGAACTTTGTGATGATATACTCTCTCTTAATATGCATATTCTGAGTTATTATTATTATTGTGCCCTCCACCTTTTTACCCTTTTTTAGGTATGGTTCTTGGAAGAAGAGAAGCTACCTGTTGTTAGAACCTCACCAGAACAAAGCAAACATAAGATTTTGATGAAGTCACCGTGGGAAATACTGCAAACACCAGTTGGATCCGGAGGAGTTATTAGCTTGCTTTCATCAAACAACATTCTAGAGAACCTAAGCGAAATGGGAGTGGAGTATATCGAGGTTAGATACTTAACTGTTGAGATGTTGCATTGTTTTCACATGTTATTTGGCTTAAAAGGAGAAAGGGGGCAAAAACAAAGTAACATGTCTTTCGATATTTGATGCCTACTTTTCTGAAGCCTGGGGTACACAGAAGCGTGTAAAAGCAGTGTTGTCTCTCTTCAATCTAGTTAAAAAATTAATCTAGGAGTTTTAGACATCTTAAGTATGTATCTACTATTTTTTGGCGACTCCGATAATAAAAAGTTGAAAGGTTGTCTTAACAGTTAAATCTAGCAGTCTAGATGGAGGTTTCTGAAGCTGAACTGGTGTCTTAGAGTATTTGCAGGAGGTTTTATTTTCTCAATGGAAGTAAATCAACTGTAATTTTGTTTGGTCTTTTTGGGTTTACTTCCTTAATTGGTAAAGAGTAGTTTATCAACATGCCCCGTGCATGTTTGTGCTGTTGGCCTTGTACCTAAGAAGCATATAATATGGATACACCGATACGGTGAAACTAAAACAATGTAGGGTACGGGTATCGCTTGAGTACCACTATGTAACAAATGCACTTTTGCAATTTGGAGCAATGTACATGTAATAATTGCATTTCACATAAAATCAAATCACAGCAACTTATGGTGCAAAACCAGATTTGAATGCCATTTTATTAAAGGTATCTGTGGATCAAATCATTATTCTACGATCATGCTAAGAACAGAGAAAGTAAGTATTGTCAACTTAGCTTCATCTCTATTTGGTACGGCTTGATATATGTCGAGGCATTTATGGTGTACAGCAGAAGTCATAAAGAAAAAAATTCGGTAAATATGTTTTGTGAATCTTGTACGTACTTAGAAGTATCATGCAAAGTACCGGTACTTAGTACGTTACGAGTACAAGTGTGACATGGTTTTGGAATTTCTCATGCTTCATAGCCTTGTATGGTCATGAGCCGTAAATAGATCCCACCAAAACTGATGCCGCTCACCTAGGCTATTTTTGGATCTTGAACTCGTGGAGAGGGAAAAAACAAAGTAGAAGGAAAAAAAGAAAAAAAAAACTATCATCACAAGCCCCTTTTTCATTTCCTTCCACATCTCTCTCGATAAGTCCAAGATTCAAATGCAACCCGACTTTTCCTAATGAGCTTTGTTTCTTGTTATTTTTCCAGTATTTTGTATAGGCATCACATCGTTGTCTTACAAGGTTGCTTTTCTTACAGGTTTCCAGTGTCAGTCAACGATATATTGGCAGTTACACTTTGCTTGGGCTAGCGAGCTCTTGTGAAGCAAACATTGGGATCCAAATCTGCAAGGATATCAATGATCTGGAGGACAATTTTGACATGGTGTTCTCCATGAAATTTATGAAGCACTTGATAAAGAATATTAATGAACTCCCATTTGATGCAATCCCAAAGCCATATCCCCATGTCGAGAAGGTTGACGACGAGTGGGTAGACGTCGTCCCTAACACTCCCAACTCATACGAGCTCCGTTGTTCAATCTATGGTTCTTTGAATATGAGCCCTCCTGATAAAGTTTGTCTCATAGAGGTAACTGAGTAGTACATACAGCGAAGTAGTTTTCAGTTTCTTCCACCTTTCCCGCTACGAAGGCTAGGGATACGCGAACAACTTTTCAACCTGGCATAGGTTTTGGGATGTGTTTTGGATATGTTTGAAGCAGTCTACGAGATACATGTATATCAGTGTATGGTTGTAAATTGAAAGCAATCGAGGTCGTGTACAATGCTAATATTGTACTTTAATGTTTAGAAACTAAATGAAGTATAATGGGAAATGACAGTATTTTATAGCATGAAGTCCGTCAACGTAACATGCGCATGTGAATTGACATGTCATTCCATTGTCAATTTTGTGTATATCATTGTGCAAAATATTGTTTCAATAATATTAATCCTTTTCAAGTGACTTTGTTTTAAGGGTCTTGTTATAGTGTGTCCAATAGGCTTACATTAAAAGTACAATTTATCCAGACCGTCGGTTGCCGATCAGGCAATCAAGTCCCCAGTCCAACTTAGGATTGCCCTGAACAATTCTTCTAAAACTAGACATATGTGAACTCCAAATATATTTGAACTCTCAATACCCTTGACAGTGCCTTTAAGTGGGATGACATTTATCTATATTAAGGCTTCGTTTGTTTCGACGTAAAATATTTTATAACAAAAAATATTTTTATGGAAAATGTTTCACGCTTAAAACTACTTTTGAACCTCTATTGGTTGGTGTTTGGTACGTTCTTAAAAATAGTGCTCTAAACTTTCGTTAACAAACATTTCCATGAGGTCAAGGTGATTGGTATTGAGAGAGAGACTCGGGGGAATTAACTAGGACAATTGGATTGTGGGATAACTAATAGGGTATCTAGAGGGAGAATGGAAGTTTTACCTTTCGGCAAAAGTGACCGTTAATTCACAATAGCGGAAGAGAGGATTGTGAGCAGCATTGGTAAAATGACTCGCTGAGATTTCAGCCGTAAGGCCATCTCTAGTGGTGGAGTTAAACCCACAAATTAGTCAGACTCCACCACAGTTGACCGACTATTTTCATTTTTTTTCCCCGCAGTAGTGTAATTACCATGTAGTTAACTCCAGCAGTTGTTATAAAAAAGTAAGGCCATGAATCAATTGTAACTCCAGCAGGCGTTACAGTCAAGTGGGACCCATCATTTGAAAAAGTGAAAAAGTTTCCGGATTCACAATTTTCTACTGTTGCAATGCAACTCGTCTCTGCAAAAAGTTTCTGGACCCACTATCTGGTCATTGAACAAACGATTTGTAGCCGTTGAAAAAAAAAACGTTGGAGGTATGGAACCCAATTTTGGTTGGAACATTTAATTTAACAAAATGTTAGCTACACTATTGTAAAACAAATTGCATCTAACTAACTAACAACAACTTAACTCACAATTGAGTCCCACTTTTTACACTTTTTTGTCATATAACTACACAAATTTAACTCCACCACTACGGATGGCCCAAGTCATTTTCCGTTGATTTGATGTAAAATATTTTACCTGTAAAAAGTTTTCCACAACTTGTGAGCTACCAAACACTAAAAATTAGGAAAATATTTTTGCGGAAAACATTTTCACGCCAAACGAGCCTAAACGTAGAATGACGAAAAAATTCCATTTTTACCCTTCAAATGGCATTATTTCATCCTGATGAGAATTTATGTGACTACTTTCAATCAACAGGAGATTCAGTACATGGGGTTTTAAGAATTTTCAATCCATCCGTACTTGGCAGGTTAGAAAATTTTCTACCCGTGACCATCCCAGAGAGCCTAAAAACTGGTGGGTTAGTTGAATTCTTTAGCCGGTTCGTACCACGAATTAAGACAAGGTTGGACGCAATGGACGGGGTGACAAATTTGAAGAGGAAAAAACAGAAACTGAAATGAAGAGCAAAGAAACGAAAGTACCAGATTAACAAGGGTTAAAGAGCAAAGAAACAAAAGTAAAAGATTGACTAGGGTCATTCAAACAAGAGCAAATACATTTCTTCAGATCATGAGATGATAGAATAGCACGTTTACCAGAAAAATCAGACCAGAGGATATAAATTTAATATCAACATCATATACTCCATTTTTCAGCACAAACATACAAGGGGTTGGGTTCAAGGTTTTGAATTTCGTACCGAACAGGGTACCGGTTTTCTTTAGTACGGTACGGTACGGTACCAGTACCGGGTAAGTACCGGTACCGTTTCGGATTTAATGGGTACTACATGTATATACATATATAAAAATCAAAATTTTTACTCATGTCATAGAAATTTTTTTTTGGTAAATTATATATATATAAATCTTATATTACATATAATTATAACTCAAAAAAATTCGAAACAAATGAAACAAATGAATATCCTTTGTGCTACACTGCTATATCCTTTGTCTAAAGTCCTACACTGCTATAGCCTATATGTCTTGTCCTTTGTGCTGTAAAGAAGCAAATGAATATCCTTTGTGCTCCTGTTTTACCCACCCCTCTCTCTCTCTCATCTCTTCTTCTCCATTTTCTTTTTTTTTTTCCAGATCTTCCGTTGAAATTCAGATCTGTCTTCCCCAAAAACCCAGACCTTCTTCTCCTAATCTCTTCCACTTCAACATCTGACTCTCCTCATCTCTACCTCCATTTATCATTGAACCAAAAGTTTTTTAAAGAATTACAACAAATCGTCAGAGGCCAAATGAGGTCGCCTGAGACGAGTTGATTCGCCAGAGACACAGATCGGGAGGTTTTGGGGCTATACCAGTGCGTACAAGTTCCATTTGAGGCTTAGTTTTCTAAGTATTTCAGAAATCCATGGCGCTGAAACGTATCTGTGCCACTCAGCAATTTTCCGGACGAAATCGCCAGTAAGTGCATCTCGGCCGGTATTGACCGGATCAACCGGTAGAGACCGGTAAGACCCGGTATTGGGGCCGAACGAAACTAGAGGTGCCTGGTACCGTTTATGGCTCAATCCGGTACGTACCGGCCGATACCGACCGGTACGGTACGAGATTCACAACCTTGGTTGGGTTACATTAATGACAGAATAACAAGATTTAACCCACAATCAACCCAACTCGTCCACCACCTCCTATGGGTGGTGCACCAACATTGTATAAAACCCGTCCATCTCCTCCAACCGGTGGTGCACCGACAGTGTGAGCCCGACAGTGTGAGTTAGTTCCAGTAGAGTCAGATTAGTAGGTCTGCGGATGTTTTGCGCACCAAAACTAGATATTATACATACTCTCAAACCACCTAACAGTGTCTTCAATGGGATTACCAACTTCTAAAAACAATAAAGGAATAATCAAAACAAAATTCTTTTTTCCATGAATCTAAAAAAATCCTTTCAAATGGTGATAACAAGGATCTCAGTCATTTCATCTAACAAAATTCTGCTGTGAATGACACAACAAAAAAACAATGAAAACAGTTTCAATTGCATGACAAACGATTTGAAACTCTTAATATTAATGAGACAATTTCCCAAAGCCTACAATTCAAATGGTCATTCATCCTCCTGGCTGCGCAACCTAGCAAGCCTGTTGGTAACCACGACGTCAAGCTGAGCAGCCCGCTCCACAATCTCCTTCCTCTTCCTCGTGGACACATTGTGTGCAATCTCCGCACAGTACGTTCTGCAATAAATGTGGAAGATATATATTATAATGTATTGTTAGAACTTAGAAGGCAAAACCGTAAGGCCAAAGAAATGAAGTCGTTGAAATGGAAAAATGGGAGTAAGGGGTCTTGTTTCATTGCTTCACCTGTTATGCATCATCAGCATTTCAAGCTCCTGGGCATTGTGCACCAAAAACTTCTTGAAACCATTAGGTAGATAATGCCTAGTCTTCTTGTCTGACCCGTAGCCAATGTTTGGCATCAATGTGCATCCCTTGAACTTCCTTCTGACGCGAGAATCAATACCCTTCGGTCTACGCCAACTTGGCTGTCATACACATTCATAACGCATATAAGTTCATTCGAGAAAACTTCTACTCAGTAAATACACTTTCTGTTATTGGTCACAGTTATAACCAAAAATAGGCAGTGCCCGGTCCAATGTAATTAATTTCTATAAATTTGCTTTAGCGGGTGGGGAGTGCATCTTGAGCAAGCCAACCGGCAGGCAAGTGTAACAGAGTGTATGCAGGGGCGGACGCAGGATTTAGTATCAGCGGGGTCATGTATACAGTAGATCCAATATAATACTTAACCAAAAGATATTTAATACATATATATATAGTGGCATAGCCAAGAATTAGCGATAGTGGGGGCACCTTTAAACGCACTTCAACAAAAAAAAAAAAAATATCGTAAGCAATGTCAAAATATTAAAAGAACGTTTTGTGCTAAAGATATAAAAAAAGCTTAACATATTTACTAAGAAATGTGTAATTAATTTCACATATTGTGCAAACAAATCAATTGTTTGAAGTAGCAAATTAAATACACAATAACTAGAATGTTAATATTCAGCATTTTTTATACGATTAGACCTAATTAATACTTTTCTTCTAAATTTTATCCCTAAATCTTCAAATTCGTCTTCCGTTGTGGGTTCTATCAATCAAAATTGTAAACAATTAATAAAGTTAAATTTTTGTTTTGTTCTTTTTACCGACAGAGGGAGAGGAGGAGAGAAAGACCAGTTAAACAGAAAAATAATTGGGTGTGGCTACCCCATCATAGAGCAAGTTAAAAAGTTCTGGGACTACAAAAAAGAAAAGAAAAGATTACAGGTGATCCGGAAAAATTATTTAGGCATAGTTATATTTATTTTTTGTTACTTGGGGCAAGATTAGAAAATAATTACGGTATGGGGGCAAAATTACCAAAATACCCAAAATTTTATATACACGGCAGTAGGAAATTTCGGTCCAGCGGGGTCGGTTGACCCCGCTTGCCCCTATGTGGGGCCGCCCTTGAGTGTATGTGCAAGCAGGCGCATGTGTGAGACAAATAGGAGGCTAATCCAGGATTTGAAAATTTCTTTTAAAAATTTTGATATACAAAAGATAGACATTATTCATAAAGATAAAATGACTTTCCATATAAAGTTAAAAGGACACAAAATCCAATCACAAACAAATGCAGACCTTTTAAATCAGAAAATGTAACAGGGATAAAGTAACAAGAAGCTTATAAGACAAGAAGCTAACTGTGTCGCAACCTGTTTTTCCTTAATTTGTGCCCTTTAAACGAGACGTCCAGCAACTGAATCAAAGTCCGGACATCAGATACCATGGGCACATAGAAAAAAGAACCACAATTTAATGAACTAAAATCCTATATACTTGTGCAATCTCAGCCGAAAGATGGTGATAAATGTATGTGATAATCACGGGAAAATCATTAATGATTAACACTTTCTCATCATAGATTGCATTATCAGAAGCACAAAAACGGCTAAAAAAGAAAATGAATAAAAGTAACACTCTAGGAAAAAAATAGAGCACAAAATCCAAGGTAAAAATTATTTGAACATGAGACAAGCTATTGAGGTCAGATGGTAGTGCATGTTTCTGTTCATCATTCAAGTGCAGAAAAGGTGGATAAGCATCATCACTCCTCCAGGCAAATTGTCCATTATCCAAAAGAGAATAAGTTATTTCCGCCGGCGGTGGAAACAAATGTTTCCTCCAAATCAATCACAGCAATCCGCGTGATTGTGTACTATTATACCGGACCGCTGTGATTGATTTGGAGGAAATATTTGTTTCCACCGGCGGTGGAAAGAATGTTTTCTCTATCCAAAATCAAGGTTCTTAACAAACAAAAATACACAAGAAACGATACATACACAACCAAAAAAAAAAACCCAGCTCCCCTCACATATAAGTGGGGCCCACACACCCCTCGTGTATGTGAGGGGTTCTCGTGTATGTGAGGGGCTATGGATTAGGTTGTATTTTGGTTGTGCACCTAGACTTTTTGAAAATACAGTAAGAAAAATAAAATTTACAGCAATTCAATCGAAAGAGTGAGAGCGAGCATAAAGCAAAGAAAATTTCGTGCTCTTGGGCAATAAGAAAAAAAGGAATCAGATACAAAACGTCAGTCACCATCTTTGCATCATAAGATGCATGTAAGACTGGGGCGACAAAAACTATCATCATATTCCAAATTCCACTCTTAAACCACAGAAACAACCTACTATAAATGTTTCCCCGCTTAAACCACATGTTGCCTTACATAGTATACACACATACATACATTCAGATACAAACACACGCTATTAAAATACCACAAAGAAGAGAAAAAAATCACCAAATCAATCGTTCTTCGCCAACAAGAAAATTCATTTTTCCCTAAATCTATCTCCTTGTGCTTTTAAGTTCTATAAAAGGTTTCGTATGAAGAAACGAAAAGAAATGGGTTAATTAGTCTAGAGTATATATATTATACCTTGACAGAGACCCATCGGTCGCTCTGAGGCCTCTTGAACTTCTTTACCCTCTTCTTCACTATCTTCTTTGATAACAGAGGCACCGCCATTGTTACCTCTCACCGCCCTTGCCTTCTGCACAACTCACCCAATAACAACTACCCAGATTAGCTACAGATCTATTTATCTATCTATTCATGTCAGAGAGAGAGAGAGAGAGGGACTCACTGTGAATTAGGGTTTTCTCGTTTCTCCAAGTAGCCGCCCCGGGCTTCGTTCAGTAGTTGCTCAAAACTTTATAGGGGAAGACAAGAGTCGCGAGACCCGATTCGACTAGGGTTTACAATAGTAGCCCCGACTGGCCCGGCCCAAAAACAAGAGTCGCGAGACCCAAATTTAACCAGGGTTTACAATTTAGCCGACTTTATCAAAAACTCAAAAATCAGACTCTCTATCCAAATTTTACTATATTAAACTATTCTCCCTCAAATCTATTAAAAAAAATTCTTTTCCATTAAAAAACTCAACTCCTCCCCACGTTGGGAGTTCTCTGTCAGAGGAAAGGCATATGAAATACGCGTGTCAAGCAGCTGTCTGTTGTTGCCCTCTGACTCTCTCTCTCTTCTGCCGCTGTCATCATCAAGCCCCATAGCAAAACAATTAAAAAACACACGGCAAAGGGGCTAGCCCATGAACAGTCCTTCGCCGGGTATGTAAAGTTACTGTAGCAAATATATTTTGACCCAAGGAAGTAGAGAGGCTGATTTTTGGGAGTTTTGGGGGGTTTGGTTCAACAATTTGTCCAGAACAGTGATTTACAGCACCTGATGAGGATGCTCTGAGACGCTCCTCTTATTTTCTTTCGAGATAATGTTTGCCAGTGGCTTTTGTGAGCTCCACCAAGCATACATTGCAATAATTTGAACTGTTCATCTTATAAGACTCGCATGTAAAAAAATTATATTGACCGAATATCGATAGGTATGTCAAAAGTTGAATTTGGATTAAAATACGGACGATCTGGATTGTGTCAATAGTTTTTAAGTAAAATGTCTACAACCATCCGTTTTTTAAACAAAAATTCAATTTTTGACATACCTATCGATGTCCGATCAAGTTGATTTTTTGCATTGGTACTTTATTTTATGACCTCTACAAGATGAACGGTTCAGATTATTGCAACGATCACACGGTGGGCCACAATGGGTGACGCCACATCCGTAAAGAAGATTACCTCTTTTCTTTATCTTTTCGTTCCACAATGGTTGTTCTTTTGGGATTTTAACTTACATTGTTGTTCTTTCGGGATTCCTTTTTTTTTTTTTTTTGGTACAACGGAAAAGAGAAAACAAAAACTGCACTCTCACAAAGGTCACGCCCCTCATATCAACCTCAAGGAGGGGAATGACTTCATCAGGCGGAATAATGTGTGACACCAATTTGTCATCTTGGTTGGCTCCCATGTTAGCAAATTTATCGGCAACTTTGTTACCGTCTCGAAAGGTGTGGGTAAGGCTGCTTCCCGTAGCTTCTAGCAAAGCGTTGTATTCCTTGATTAGAACTAGAAGTTGCGAGTGGTTGATGTGATCTTCTTTGATTAGCTCACTAGCAATCATTAAATCTCACTCAATTTCTATCGCCCACATTCCTTGATTTTGGGTGAGTTCCAACCCTCTGAATAATCCCCATAATTCAGCTTCCAAGCTTGTACAGTCCTCAAGTCTTCCCAAATAGCCAAGAACCCAACAACATCTCTCCTCCCTAAAGACTCCTCTGAATCTAGATTGTCTTGGATTACCCCGGTTGTTGCCATCTATATTCAGCTTTAGCTTTCCTGTACCGGGGAAATTCCAACAAACAAGCCTCACAGTTTCTTGTATTAGAAATAGAAGTGGCTGAAAAACTTTGGACAATCTCATTGGCAAATGACATGCTAGTGATGTAGATTTCATTAGGAGTGGTTGTGACATTGTCAAACACTTTTGTATTACGAGCTAGCCACAATTTCCAAAGAGTAGTCTATTAGAACACTAGATATGTAACCCCCTGGTTTGTGGTTGATGCTAGTGAAAAACTGTGGTGTCCTAAAAAATCCAGCGAACCTTCTTGAACATTCCTGTCCCGAGTGAGCAGCGAGTGGGTGGTGAGTGATCCTTTACAAGCTCCTGCACACGTAACGCACGTCGTTAACACCCAACCTGGCCGGAATGTGGCCAGGGAAGGCACTCTGACGATCTAGTGAGTGATCGGAGAAGAAAGATGTATACAAAGAGTGATTGTAGAGAGAAAAGTGTTGTCCCCCCCTTTTAGGGCTTTTTTGCTTCGTATTTATAGGCTCCCCAAGTACAGGGGTAGATCGGTCATTCTGGCTCGGATGACGTAAACGAGCATCACGAGCCAGATCTGTAATCATCGCATGCACGCGTCCTCCAATTAGAATTAGGCACGTAGCGTAACCGCTTCGGGTACCGTCATGCTGACGTAGGGACAGCTGCCACATGCACATGTGCCTTCCCAACTTTGTTACGAGCGTTAACCGCCTCGGGTGACGTCACAGAGGACGTCACTGATATCTCGGATCATCCTTCCGAGCCATCTCGGGTACGACCCATCTCGGATGACTCGTCCGGTTTATAGTTCATCCCTCGCGAGATACTGGTTTGTCTCGGATGGGCCCTCCTCGGTCGGCCCATCGTATTTTACTCCTGAGTCGGGCTTGAGAACGAACTTGGGCCTTGTCCCTCCTGGGCAATAATTCTGAGCCCCATTAACCTTGCTAGATTTTGGCCCACTACAATAGCCCCTCAACTTCTTCCGAGACCATTGGTTCCGAGAAAGGAGTTGACCACTCCTGGTCAGGCCGTTGCATTAAGCCGAGGCGCAAGCAAAACGCATTCGAGAAGATAGGATTCCGTTTGCGGTGTTTCTTTTATCCGAGCCTCGGTCTTGATTACCTCGTGGATTACTTCGGATCATACCACGTGGCAGCTGTTGATTAAGCGAGGGAGTGCCACACGGATCGTGGTTTTTTAGCCGAAGAGGCATACCCGCGTGGGCTGTCAGATGATAAAGACGCCCGTCCCATCAATGCCACGTGTCAACACGCCATCTGCGCCGTCAATGGGTGTCTCGTTTCCCGCGCTATCATTTAAACTCACTTCACCCTATAAAAGAGGACGAACTAGAGAGAGAAACATTTTCTCTCGATCTCCCTCCTTGCGTCCCTGAACTTCTGAGGCTTCACCTTTTCCAGCGAGATCAAGATCACGATCTCCAGCCTCTACGCCGCCGCTTTCCACCGCGTTTCGTTGCCATTGAGGATCTTCCGCCTTAAACTGCCGCGACTGTTCATTTCCGCCACCGCTGCCACTTTTTCCGGGTGTATCAGAGGTAAAGATTTTTCTTTTTGAACTTGACGATTATCCCATTCAATCGTTAGCTTCACCATCGCTTTGGTGTTTTGACCCGATTTCTTAGGTTTTCGTTTAGAAAGATATGCTTTTTTGTGATCTAAGAAAAATTCTCAGAAGTTGCGATGAATAGTGAACTTAAACGTTCAACTGTTCATCGTGTTCTTCGTTAGAACTTCCCCTGTGGCCCTTTCAGGTCGCTTTTTGATCTTCTGAAACATAGGTTTCGTGTAAGATCCTGTTTGTCATCCGAGATAGCGAATCCGGACCCTGTCCGAGCCAAAAGTTCGAGCCATCATTAGTCCTTTTACCATCTAGGTCCTCCGAGATACCTGAATTGTATAGGTACCAGATAGGGTTTTGGTTCGGTAAGTCCCGAACCAAATAGGCCACTAGTGATCCAAACGATCCATTTAGACCACCATCAGTTATGTGGCTAACTGTATTTCACCGTGCACCTTTGTCAGGTTTTCCAGCCCTGGAGCCGATCATCCTTCTTCGGGGAGTTCAAACAGGACAAGCCGTTCCGAGTCCCCCGTACATAGTTATAATTATTATAGCTATCGTCTCGGATAGGCTGTCTTTGGTCCCGACGTAGGGATGGCGTTTGCGGATATAGGACTGGTGGATGAAGGGTTCGGGGCCCTCAATCCCACAAACGTTAATCCGAACGCTCGATCTGGGAGTGAAGGTTCGGTTAATCAAGTGGAGATTAGCAGCGATCATACCGAGTCTATAAACCTCGGAAGGGATAGAGATGGGAACGACGCCTCCGTCCAGCTCCCCGATGTCCAAATTGTAGGTGTCCGTAACCCGAGAGCCGACAACTCCGAGCCCGCCGCCATTCCCTTAGCAGTTGTGAATCCCTCGACCGAGAACCAGAATTCTGAAGCCCACCACGAAGGGGCTCGGCCCACTAAGGCGAAAACTTTTGAAAAAGAACCCAACCCGTATTTACATTTTTTCAGCGAGGAGCCAGGCGAGTACGAAGCGTTTTGCGAGGAGTATGCTATTCCGAGCGACGTCGATGTCCTCCTGATCCCCCACGATCGCATTACATTTTTCGAAGATCACATCACTCTTGCCCTCATTGCGATTACCGAGGGGGGAGTTCGGTTCCCCATGAACAAGCTACTCCGCCAATTCCTCCACGAATACAAGCTATCCCCCAAGTTTCTCGCCGTAAACGCCTTCCGAATCATCAATGGCATTCATGTGCTCCGAGGGAAATTCAACCTTATCTTCAACCTTTTTGATCTCATCGGTGTTTACAACGTATCTCGGACCAGCCCCATGGGACGGAGATTTCTGTCTCTCCGAAGTACTCCAAAAGAGCCCCGAGATTATTTGATTGACAACCTTCCAGACTCCGATCACGAGGCCAATGATTTTGTCGAAGTTCGGGGGAACTTTGAATTCGGGCCCGAGGACGACGGACTCTACGCTGTCCCTAGGCATGATACGCTGATAGGTTTGGTTTATTTTACTTTCTGTCATTCTTACATTCTTTTTATCTCAAGTGGAGTCATATTGACCGAGCTCTTTATTCATTTTGCAGAACCATCCCCTGTTTCGGCTCGGCTTCTGAAGGCCAAAAATGATGACCACATCCATGCTGCCTACGCAATACCCGAGAGGAACGGTTGGCTCATGTTCTGCTAGGTTACGAGCCCACGTATACTTCATATCTCCAGAAAAGGTGGAAGAAGTCTAAGGAGGAGTTCGCCGCCGAGCGGGCCGGACCGAGCAGAAAAAGGAAGAGGTCTTCAATCAAGGGGAAGTCCATTGAAGCTATTGATGTGAGCTCAGAATCCAAGATCGATCTTCACCGAGCTCAGATCCAGGACTTAGTTGGAAAAGTTAGGGAGCCCGTTGAAGAAGAGTTCGAGGAAGAAGAAGAAGGAATGGGAGGCGATCTCGGCAATCTCCCAAGTCTCCTACCATCAAAGAAACCAAAGAAGACCGTCATTACATCAGCCAAAGGGACTCCGAGTCAAGCAAAGCGAGCTCCGACTAACACCGAGACTGACGCGACCAAGCTTAAGAAACAAAGGCTCGTGCTAGGATCAGGCTCAGGGAAGGACGTGCGAAAAGACAAAGGTATTGCTGACAAGAGCTCTCCGGAAAAGGCTCCCGTTGAGATAGAAGCCCCTCCAAAAGATGTGAATGCTGAAGCCTCCTCCCTTGCTCCTTTTATTTTCGCCCCTCAGGTTAAGCAAGGTCAGCCGATCTTGATCTCTGACAGTGTCCGAGCTAATCCCAGGCTTGGCCTCCTCGTACTTCAAGGGGTTTGCCTCCCTCAGGATATGAAGTAGGTCCCCTCGGATTTTGAGGGTAACATTGTTGACATGTTTTCTCACTTGACCTTGGTAAGTATTTAATCCGAGATCTGCTTTTGTTCTGTAGCATTTGAATAGACCGTGACTGTTATAATTTGTGATTCCAGGCCAATCAATCCGTGCTCAGCTATCATCAGAAAGTTGTGAACATGTCCTCCGCTTTTTCAAACTTGAAACTGAAGCATAAGGAGGTGATGCAGAAGAAGAAGGAAACCGAGAGTGAGCTGGCCGCTGCTAAACTCCAGCTCGTGGAATTTGAGTCTGCTAAAAAGCAACTTTCCGAGCTGGATGCTTTGAAGAATCAGGTAAAGGAACTACAACAGAAATCATTCGAGGAAACGGAGAGGCATAAGCGAGAGCTTTCCGAGGCGCACACAGCCGTATTTGAAGAAGCAAAGGGAAAAGTTGTAGAGCATTATCGTGGGCAGGTGGAGCAGATCAAGAATATGGGGTTTTGGAGAAGGGCTAGGATTTATTACTTTAAAGGCGTGAGTACTGGTTATGGTCTCGGACTTGATGCTGGAAGTGTTCACGCCGAGTTTGACCTCCGCAAAGTGCCCGAAGTTTCATTGCCTGAAATTGAGATCCCCCCGGAGGAAGGAGATGAAGGAGAGGAAGAAGGGGAGGTTGGAGAGGAGGAGGCAGTCGTAGAAAATGTTGGAAAGAACACCGAGGCTTGATGTTGTTGTTTTTTGTTTTTTGTTATTTGGCTGGTGGAATTGTATGCCAGACCGTTGTAATAGCTGTTGATACAACACTTCTTTCTCCCCTAAACTATTTCTTGTTTTGAAATGGCTCGGTGGAATTATATGCCGAGTCGTTTGTGGTGAATGAATGAATGGAATGGATGATTTTGTCCCTTCTGTTACTTCTTGAATGCTTATTTCCGAGATATATAGGAATACCCCCATTAGTCTAGGCTTAGGGCAACTAAATACCCCTGGCCTAACTTGAGATGAATGTTGAAAAATATTTCTAAGGCATGAAAGCCTGTTTGAAGTAATTAACAGATCTTCTCGGATATTTTGCTGAGTCAATTGAAGATAATTGGATGTTCATAAAAAGACTTTGTAAAAACTGCGAAAATTTTCACAAGTGTTGTGATCCAAGAGTGATATTAGTGGTTTGTTTTGACGATAATGCATGTCTCGGTGAGATGTTGAAATAATTTTAATACCCCTTAGGAGAGGTTCATTTGCTCAGATAACCGAGTCAATTTGTCTAATTTAGGAATATAAGTTGTCATTGAAACAATACCAATTAACAAGAGTTTGATTGACTCGGTAAAAATGTTCTGAGATGATTTGTTAACTTAAAAGATAAGTTATTAGTGGATCGGTACTCCGTTAGGAGGTGTTTGTTTTTGGCTCGGAAGTAAATACCGAGTTAAGTTACTAACTTGTATAAACAAGCTATCACTTGGTCAGTATCCCTGTAGAAGGGTTTTTTTTTACGTCGAACTCGGTTTATAGTCCGAGACTTTTATGTTAGTACCACCTCGAGGGTGTGTGATTTTGTTATATTGTTGACGTAATCGATGGATTAGCTCGGTAAAACCGAGCGGTCTTATGGGATGAAACCCATGTGTGAGGTTGTGCCTTTAGCCGAAGCCGTTGGGTATAAATACCGAGACACGATTAATATGTTAAAAACAAAAATTGAGATCGAAAAAGGTTCTTCATTGATAACTTTCCAAGGAAGTCATACATCAAAATTTCTTCAGAATTTTTCTAAGTCTGAAATACATCATCCGTGAACAGCATCCTTAGGCATAATACTTTCTCAAGTTGTAAGCATTCCAAGGCTTGTCAACGAGCCTCCCATTCATGTCCTCAATCTGGTATGCTCCTTTTCCCACCTTCTTGACGACTCGGTAAGGACCGTCCCAGTTGGGCATCAACTTCTTTTTCTTATTCTTGTCCGTAACCTTCTTGAGGACAAGGTCGTCCGGGCCAAATGTCTGCAACCGAACCATTTTGTTGTAGCCCTTAGCAACCTCCTGCTGATAAGCTGCTAACTTCACCCGAGCTGCATCCCGCTTTTCCTCGGCCAAGTTCAGGTCGTTGCTCAAAGCCGTGTCATTGGTGGTTTCATCAAAGTACTCGGTTCGGATTGTTGGTAACCCCATCTAGATAGGGATAACAGCTTCAATGCCGTAGGCTAGGGAATAGGGAGTCTAACCAGTAGAGCGCCTCGGAGTAGTTCTGAAAGCCCAGAGGACGTGTGGTAGTTCTTCAGCCCACTTTCCTCTCTTAGCAGTTAGCCTTCGCTTGAGTCCAGCCGCGACTGTCTTATTAGATGCCTCGGCTTGGCCGTTACCTTAAGGATAAACAGGGGTAGAGTTGAAGAAGCGAACTCTGAGCTTGTCACATACGTCCTTCATTTGTTTCCCCGTAAACTGCTTTCCGTTGTCTAAGAGAATAGCATACGTCACTCGTACCGAGAGATGATGTTTTGCCATAGAAAGCTCTTCACATTTGCCTCGGTGATGAAGACTAGAGGCTCGGCTTCCACCCACTTAGAAAAATAATCCGTAGTAGTTATGAGGTAGCGAAATCCTCCTGGAGCAAGTGGGAGCTCCCCAACGATGTCCAGACCCCATTGGGCAAAAGGCCATGGACTGGTGATCGGTTGGAGGTCCTCGGCTGGCTGGTGGATCATGGGCTTGAACAACTGGCATTTGTGACATTTCCGAACAAATTTTTCAGCATCTTCCTTCATCTTCGTCCACCAATACCCCTGAGTAATGGCTCGGTGGGCAATAGAACGTCCCCCGAGTGGTAACCTTCGCTGCCGGCATGGACTTCATGGAGTATTGAATGGACTTGATTCTAGTGGACCACCATGAGGTACGGTCCTGTCCGAGAACGTCTGCAGAGGGAGCCCGTCGGTGAGAGCCAATAGTTTGCCGCTTTGCATCTAACCCGGTGAGCTTCTCGTCGGTCCTCGGGTAGCTTGTCATCTCGCAGGTAAAACACTAATTCATCAATCCAGCTTGGACCGAGCTCGACGTTGAAAACCTGCATCTGAGGAGGGTTGAAGCTCGGATTTGAAATTGTTCCGAAGGAAATGCTTCGTTGCTCGGAAGCTTTGCATGTTGAAGCTAATCCTGCAAGTGCATCAGCGTGGGCGTTGTGCTCTCGGCCCACCTGGTGTACTTCAATCTCTTCAAACATCTCGGTTAAGCTCCTGGCTATGCCTAGATACTTAGCCATTCTTTCGTCCTTAGCATCATAATCACCGTTGAACTGGTTTACAACGAGTTGAGAGTCGCTGTAAAACATTAAGGTCTTCACATCCATGGCTTCGGCTGGCCGAAGGCCAGCGATTAATGCTTCGTACTTGGCCTCGTTGTTTGAGGCCGGGAACTCGATTGTGATTGCATTCTCGTGAATGACTCCCTCGGGGGAGATTAGGACTACACCTGCTCCAGCTCCTCGTTGGTTTGAAGCTCCATCTACATGCAACTTCCAGGCATTACCATGGAACATGTGCCAAGTCAAGAATGGCACGGTTGTTTGGTCTTCATCCTCAATCTGACTCGGTTCTCCTTCCGAGAGAGGTTTTTGTGTAAGTTCAGTTGTGTCAGCTTCTTTGGTTGATTCCTCATCCGAGATCGTGTCAGTCACGTCTTCAATTGCCACGGGGGCGTCTGGGTCTGCAATAGGTTGCTTGGGTGGGGTTGGGATAGGTTCTTCCTTTGACTTATCTGCTCCTGGTGTTAGCTCGGCAATGAAGTCAGCTAACACCTACGCCTTGATGGCTGTTCTTGGTCGATATTGGATGTCGAAGTTGGCCATCTCGCATGACCACTTCGAGACTCGGGATGAGAGATCAGCTCTTCGGAAGAGGGCCTTCAGAGGATACTCGGTGAGAACAATGATTGTGTGAGCCTGGAAGTAAGGGAGCAGCTTCCGAGATGCAGTGACGAGAGCGAAGGCCACCTTTTCAAGGGGAAGGTACCTTGTCTCGGCACCAGTCAGAGTCTTACTTGCATAATACACTGGTCGGTGCTCCGTTCCTTCTGCTTGGACGAGGACCGAGCTGACCGCGTGTGGTGAGACAGAGAGGTAGATGAATAAATCTTCGTTTTCCCGAGGGGTCTCCAGCAATGGAGGCTCGGATAAATAGGTCTTCAAGTGCTGTAGAGCCTTCTCGCATTCTTCGGTCCATTGGAACTTCCTCTTGCTTGTCTTGATCGATTGAAAAAGAGGACGACACACGTCTGCCGAGCGGCTGATGAAGCGGTTGAGAGCTGCAACCATCCCTGTAAGCCTTTGAACTTCTTTGATCGTGCTCGGTGAAATGAGCTGTTGTATCGCTGTGACTTGACTCGGATCTGCTTCAATGCCTCTTCTAGTGACCAAGTGGCCGAGGAACTTTCCTGATCCAACTCTAAAAGAGCACTTCTCGGCGTTGAGTTTTAGGCCATGCTGCTTCAGTACTGCGAACATCTTGGTGAGGTCAGCAATATGGTCTTTCCCCAGTATGCTTTTCACCACCATGTCGTCGATGTATGCTTCCATCGTGTCCCTGAACTGATCTTTGAACATCCGAGACACCATCCTTTGGAAGGTGGCCTCGACGTTCTTCAGCTCGAAAGGCATGACTCGGTAGCATTAGAGACCCCTTGGCGCGATGAAAGCGGTCTTCTCCATGTCCTCTGTATCCATAAAGACTTGGTGGTAGCCCCTGTATGCGTCCATAAAGCTCAACCGAGCGTGTCCTGCCGTAGCGTCCACGAGTTGGTCTATCCGAGGAACTGGGAAACAGTCCTTCGGACAGGCATCATTGAGGTTCGTGTAGTCTATGCAAACCATTAGCTTTCCGTTCTTCTTCGGGACTACCACCGTATTTGCCAGCCATGTGGGGTACTGGACTTCCTGGATTGCTTGGGCTTCCAATAACTTGTCGACCTCCGATCGACCCCTTACATTTCATATGGTGTCAAGGCAAACACCTCGATGTTTGCCTTGAGAAAAGTTGTCATTTCCTCCCTTTCGGTCTTTGTTAAAGAGGATCCGATTAGGAAGAAACGACTTTCGTCCTCATTTATTGGAACCGTAACAAGTTCTTCTACGAATTTTGCCTCGGCGGGTCTTTCGACATATTCCAAACTGGTGCATCGGGTACCTCCACCCATTGCACCTGCTTCGATTTCTTCTTTTCTTTCCTTCCCACGGTGGAGATGTAGCACTTCTTTGAGGCAATTTGATCGCCTCGGATATCTTCCTGTTTGCCTGTTGCCCCAATAAATCGTAGCACCTGGTGGTATGTAGATGCCACAGCTCTCATGGCGTGGAGCCAATTTCTACCTAGAATAATGTTGTAAGGGGTCGGGGAATTCATAACTATGAATTCAACTTGTTGCGTTACAGAACTAGCGACAACAGGAAGGGTGATTGTTCCGAGCGGGTACACAGGAGTACCGCTGAAGCCGACGAGAGGGACCTCGGCAGGCTTGAGGTCCTTAGATGTGAATCCGAATCGTTTAAAAAGCGAATAGTACATTACCTCGGCGGCACTTCCTTGGTCCACCAGGATCCGTTCCACTTTGGCCTTTCCCACCTTGAGCGTGATTACGAGGGCGTCATTGTGAGGGAATTGAACGCCCTCTAAATCCTTCTCGGTGAACGTAATCATCCACTGAGAACCCTTGGTTGGGAACTTCCGCTTTGGTTGTTGCTTCACCGAGAGTACCTCCAACGCTGCTGTGGCTTGATCAATCTCTTTGTAAATCCAAGATTCCATCATTCTTGTAACAGGGCCATGAATTACATGCATTACCACGACATCTTCTTGGGCTCCCCCTGCTGCGGCTGCTCCCTGGCTCTGAGCCCGAGCCAAGGTCTTCTCCTAGTCAATGTATGTGTCCAGGTTTCCGGCCGAGACTAGGGACTCCAAGTACACCTTGAACGGCTTGCAAACAGTGGTATAGTGACTGACCTTGCTCTCGATGATATGTGCAATATACCTTTTTGTCCTTGATTTTATCATTCGTTCCCATCTTATGATCCGGCCACCGAAAGAACCCTTCATTTTCGATCTTCCGAAGAAGCATGTAAATTGGCTCGATGAAAACCGTGCGCTCTGCGACGAAGTCACTCGCCTTCGGCGGCCTCTTTGCTGACGTCTTGATTGTATTGACTGCCTTCTTCTGATTACCCAAGACATGGATGACTTTTGGAATGGAGGAGGAGGTTGGAGCATCACGCTCGATCAAGAGTTCCTTAAGCTCGATGTATTTATTGATCCGTTCCATCAGGTCATCCATGTTCTTTGGTGGGTGTAACATCAGATCTATGAAGACAGAGCTCTTGCTCTCCAAACCGTGTTTGAAGTGGGTTGCGGCAAGCGTCTGGTCGCAACCTTGGACCTGGTGAAACATCTCCCAATACCTAGCAGCGTACTGCCGCAGAGTTTCATCCGAGCGCTTCCTTAGCTCGAGGAGAGAGTCTACCTCTTTCTTCTGTATATTGCTTGTTAAGAACCGAGACAGGAAAGCTCGCTCCAAAGCCTCGTAGCTTCCAATAGATCCCTCCTCAAGCTTGTTGAACCAGAGGGACCCGAGAGTCCCCAGGCTCGTTGGAAACACCTTGCACATTATGGCTTGATCCGAGGTGTAGAGGTTGATAATCTGCCTGAAGTAAATGAGGTGGTTGTACGCGTCCGTGAGGGCGTCGTAACGTTTAAACTTCGGGAGCGTGAATCCAGCTGACAATGTAGCTGAGGAAATTTCCTTCGAGAATGGAGATTTGGCTAGCTGCTTCAGTCGCTCATCCACGCTCGGAAGAGGAGGTACTGCAAATCCGTCGCTGGTCCGGGAACGCTTCTCGGTGTAAGAGTGGTGATGCTCATCATGGCGACGCTCGTTGTGGCGCGCCGCTTTATCGTCTCCGTGATGAGACCGTTCTCGGTGCTCTTTTTCCTTCCTCTTCCCCCTAGTGTCGTCATGGTGGGCTTTTTCCTCGGCTCGGTAGACGTGTCGTCTTCCCGTACCTCCGTCTCGGACGACAATTAAATTGGGCTCTAGAGGGGAGGCGTCTTGTGTCGTTGCTGGCTAGAGGAGCGCTCGGTTTGGGCAGTCTCTTTTGGATCCTTTCGCAGATAAATCGGTTTGTACTGTCCGTCTTCAAAATAGTAAACCGTCTCATGAGATGCTGACAACTGAGAGTACGGTGAACGAGCACTGGATTCAGAGACTTGCGAAGAACGGTGTTGTGAAGAGTTGCCTCGGTGACCCCTTGAAAGGTGCTTGGTCGACGGGTTCCCGTGCCGAGGCACGAGAGCCTTGCTTTGAGCCCTCTCATTGTTAGGATCACCGATTCGATCCTTGGCCGAGCGTCTCTGCCCGGATATGCCTCCTCGAGACGTTGTAGTAGTCTCCACGACTGCCTTCCTCTTAACCGTCTCGGTGAGCTTGGCAAGCTGAGCCCTCATTGCCGCCATCTCAGCGTCTCGCTCTTCCAGGTGGTGAGTGAGTTGCTGGATGGTGAGTTGCTGTGAGTCTGGGCTCGAGGGGTGAGTCCTACGTGACCCGGTAGGATGGAGACGGAAATGTGAGGGATCCTTTTGGGATCTCTGGATGAAGATGGGTGGAGTGGGTCATTGGGGTGTGGTGGTTGAGTTGGCTCGCCACCCATTGCGAGTCGAGGGAATCGAGGAAGAAAAAAGAGACAAAAGGGGTGGATTTGGGGAGGAGCACCAGAGGTTCTGGGTGGGATCCCCAGCAAAGTCGCCAATTGTGGTGTCCTAAAAAATCCAACGAACTTTTTTGAACGATTCCTATCCTGAGTGAGCAGCGAGTGGGTGGTGAGTGATCCTTTACAAGCTCCTGCACACGTAACGCACGTCGTTAGCACCCAACCTGGCCGGAATGTGGCTAGGGAAGGCACTCCGACGATCTAGTGAGTGATCGGAGAAGAAGGATGTATACAAAGAGTGATTGTAGAGAGAAAAGTGTTGTCCCCCCTTTTAGGGCTTCCTTGCTTTGTATTTATAGGCTCCCCAAGTACAGGGGTAGATTGGTCATTCTGGCTCGGATGACGTAAACGAGCATCACGAGCCAGATCTGTAATCATCGCATGCACGCATCCTCCAATCAGAATTAGGCACGTAGCGTAACCGCTTCGGGTACCGTCATGCTGATGTAGGGACAACTGCCACATGCACATGTGCCTTCCCAAGTTTGTTATGAGCGTTAACCGCCTCGGGTGACGTCACAGAGGACGTCACCGATATCTCGGATCATCCTTCCGAGCCATCTCGGGTACGACCCGTCTCGGATCATCCTTCCCAAGTTTATAGTTCATACCTCGCGAGATACCGGTTTGTCTCGAATGGGCCCTCCTCGGTCGGCCCATCGTATTTTACTCCTGAGCCGGGCTTGAGAACCAGCTTGGGCCTTGTCCCTCCTGGGCGCTAATTCCGAACCCCATTAACCCTGCTAGATTTTGGCCCACTACAAAAACCAATTTCTCCATTCCTCCATATTGCATGATTGTGGTCCCTGAACATTAGAAACTTGAGCCCAAACATTAGCATTGGTACTGCAATAATAATAAAAAAAAAAAAAAAATAGATGCTTAATATCTTCTCTCGCATTGTCACATCAAGGCAAAGATCATTATCAACTAAACCTCTAATCATCCTTTGGTGGTTAGTAAGTAATTTACCATGCATGCAAATCCAAATAAAACTCTTTTTTAGCAGGAATTTGAAGCATCCATTTCCAGTTAAGAAGAGGACTGTTATTATTAGAGATAGATTCATAGGTAGATTTGACTGAAAAGTTGTCCTTGCTAGAAAGGGTCCAACAAGAAGTACCATTAACAACAGCAGCTTTGGGAATAAGCACTTTGTCAATTAAGATCACTGCATTGGCATCTACATTTTGGTTGAGTAATGGTAGATTCCTTTCCTTCAACTTTGTAATCAAGTCCGCAACTTTGAGGTTATCAGGAGTGGCGTTAGGCAGTAAATCAGCTAGAATAGTGTTGTCACACCACTAATCATGCCAAAATAAAATATCATTTCCATCGCCAACCAGCCATTTTAAGTTTTTCATGGTAATATCTCTAATTTTTATGATGCTCCTCCACACATGAGACGCTTTCTTATGATTGGGCCGGTCTATGAAGTTGTGGGTATTTAAATACTTTTTGCGTAAAAGTTGGATCCATAAAGGTTTTCGATCCGTCATAACTCTCCAACCCAGTTTGATAAGCATGGCTAAATTGGTGTAGCGGGCCTTTCTTATACCTTATCCTCCTACTTTTTTAGGATACATGCACGTCAAATGACTTTTCATAACAAAGCACTAATAAATTTATTTTAAGAGATAGTTAAATAGAAGTCTTATTTCCCAGTGTCACTTATGTATCCATCCTAGTCAAATTAATTGGTTATGTTCTCATCCTGAAATTCAAAAAAAAAAATCCAATATTGCACTTATTTATAGCAAATGATAATGCCAAAATCCAAATTGTTCCTGCTAAAACATTAATTCTAGGTTTTCATTAAATGACTTATTTGCCCTCTTCTACACCAGTTACTTTTCACCATCATTTTACTTCAAAACTACCCCTGAATATCTTCTTCTATCATGTTTTTTATTTTTTCAATTCCACCTACTCTTAAAAATCTACACCACTTTACTATTAAAAGGTTAAAGTATTGATAACAAAAAAGTGACATGGTAATCAACCCAGATCCAATAATCATCAATAATTCCAATAAATTCAACCCAAATCTAATTCCAGGCACATAATCATCAATAATTAAACATAAATTCGATAAAGTTAAAAGATGTTATTAAAAATAATAATACTCTAGCCTTCACACAAAAACTCCATTTTGCAAATCTCTTGGCAAAGAAACCTTCATCACCACAACCTAGAAAAAAAAGTTATGAAAGAAAGTAGCTCCATGAGGACCTGCCATTTATTCCGGTAACAACCACCTCTATCACAATTAACAGTAGCATATGTACCCTTCGTGAAAGTTTTAATAGATATTGCATACTTGTGCATTGAAAAAATCTCCCAAAGAGTGTGAAGAAGTTCCTCGCGCAATTCAAATTTCCAGCCAAGCTCTTCAAGCATATCATTCTATTTTTTTCTTGACTTCCTTGATTAGGTGTGTTGATTCCTCGTTATTCAAGTACTAAATCAATCGAACTCTCAACGATGCCCTCAATTGTTTGCTCACTTTCCATGATTCTTGCTCATTAAATCTACATTATGAAAAGAAAAAAGAATTCTACATTATGAAAAGAAAAAAGAATTCCACATTCTGATATTGAACAAGAAAAGTTACATAAAAATACTCAAAAAATTTGGTTACTCGAAAGACAATTTCTCATTCATCTTTAATTATCAATATATCCACTAAGAAAGACAATTTCTCATTCATCTTTAATTAGAATTCGCTCATTCTTCCACCGGATTAAACTCCTAACTTAGGAATGTCTAAACCCATTACAGCGCACCTCACTCGGTGAGGGTCCCATTTTAATTTAGGGGTTAAAATCCAACAGTAACCACCAAAGAGGATAGGGATGGCAATGGGGCGGGTTTTGATGATCCCGACCCCGACCCTAAAATTCTCTAACCCACCCCTAACCCGACCGAGTAATTTATGGGTACCCCCGCCCCTATCGGGTATCAGGTTTAACCGCCCCGCCCCTATAAGGGTTCCACTTTCTATCCGGACTCCGGACTTCCATGATCTGAGCATTTTTTTGACGATCCGAACCGTCCAATGTGTTCAAAAGGTGTTTTCAAGGGTCCACGCGAAAAATCTTCAAAAAAAAAAAATATCGGGAAGGGCTTGATCCAAGCAGTTTTTCGTAAAAACTATATATGAAAACACCTTTTGAACACATTGGATGGTTTGGATTTCCCAAAAACAATTTTTAAAGCGAAAAAATTACATTTTTTCTTATTTACGGGAGGTCCTTACTAGAAAATTTGCCTACATATAAGAGTACATAAATAGAGTTATACATAAATATATTTATACATACCCCTACCCTAACCTTGACGGGTTTTTCAAAATCACCCCCTGCCCCTACCCGTTACCCAAAAAAATAGTAAAAAACCCTACCCTATCGGGGCGGGTTCGGAACGGGCGGGTTGAATTGCCATCCCTAAAAGAGGAAGCAATTTATTTTTGTATAGGACGTGGAGTGAAGTTTTAAAGTTGAATTTCCATATTTAGCCTAGAAGTTACTTAAAAAATGTAATGTAAGAGCAAATCCAATGCAATTGTCAAAATGGCTATAGCCATTACTATATTTTGGCACCAAAAAGTGGTTTTTGGTGTTGAAATAGAACCCTGGCTCCAGTGCTTGGTTCTATTTTAGAACCAAGCAGTTCCAAATTTAACTAACTTTCCCACCACCTCACTTTTAATTACGTTTTCAACTCCAATTCAACTATGTACGTTATTTTCCACCCCGTTGTGATCTAATTTTTTAACCCTCATTCCATTTCGAATTATTTTTTAATTACGTTTTTTTTACATAGTTTGTCGTCCACTTTTTCAACCACCATTCTACCCATATATTTTCTCATCTAACTTTCTCACCTAACTTTCTCACCTAACTTTCTCATCTAACATTCTATCCAAATTTTTCTATAAATACCACACCATTCTCATCTGCCATATAGATTTTCCTTTCCAAACTAATATCATGAGCAACTTAAGCAAAAGGGTACTGTGGAGAGATTTCGATGGAGATTCCTCCGATGAAGATGAAGTTGCAATGCTGCAGATGGTAATGGCGAGCAGCTATCAGCCAATGCAAATGCAGCATAACCAACAAGGGGGTTATGTTGGTTCTGTCAGTGGTTGGTCTTTCATTTGCCGTGATAGGGCTGCCGCCAATGAAAGAATCCATTCGGATTACTTTTTTGAATATCCCCTTTTCAATGACAATTTTTCGCCAAAGTTTACGGATGGCTAAACCCTTGTTTGAGAGGATCTTGACTCAAGAAAAAAAACGATGGAACCCACTTTCTAGCGTGTTTTCTTTTCCGACGATTGATGGCAACGATCAAACCCACCATCGGCGTCTTCATCTTCGTCAGTAATGGCAACAATTCCGGCATATTTTAATTTTTTGGCCACTTTCCGATTATTTTCCGACAAGATTCTGGTATGTCCGATGTCCATTTCCCTCCCCTTTTCAGTTGGATGAGCTGTCAAGGATGGCTACAACCATCTTTGGTTCTATATTTAGCACCAAGTATCCATCTTTGCTATTTTCCATCTGGATTTGACACTGCGTTGGATTGCTTAGTTTTAAAATTGGTTCCATATTATGACTATAGCACCATGGATAGCATTGCATTGGATTTGCTCTAAGAGAATCTTTGTCAGATACATCGAAAGTTAGCTTAAAAAATGTACTCCCTCCGTCCCTTTTTAAATGATTCATATGAGAATTGGTTCAATTTCAAACCCCTAAAAAACATATTTCTCTATATAACTTTTTAATTTGTTTTATACCAAATTAAAGTGCTCATTGAGTACTTTAATTTGGTGCAAAAAAAATTAAAAAAAGTTATTCGAAAGTACATTTTTAAACGTCCGCAAAAATACACGTTTCCCAAGTGGATCACTTAAAAAGGGACGGAGGGAGTACTTTTTTTTATCAGGCTTCAAAATTTGAATGATCATTTTGGTGCACTTCAGTAGCTCCTTCAAATTATAATGTTTATAAAAAAATTTCTAATAGAATTAAAGTAATATCTATCAAATAAGATTCATATTAAATAGGAAACATGCTATAAATTAGCAAAATGTTAAAAATTTATTAGAGATGTGAACGGTGAAAAATGGACAATATTTATGTAACGAATAGAGTTTTACTTTTAATCCATTTTTAATATTATTAATCTAAATATTTAATGATACGACTTTCACTTTACAAAAAATACTTTTTGTCAATCGATAGAACAAATCAATTACATCACATATGAAGTACAAAGTACAAGTTTACCGAAAAAAGTACAAAGTACAAACCCTAGACACTACATCAATTGGGAGAGTCCACGAGACAACCAAGTCCAACAACTTAAACCAATACAAGAAATAAGCCCATAACAGGGTAGAAACAAAGAAAGGAAAAGCCCCTACACGCAGGGGGGAGATTCACACTCCTGACCTCCTAGTAAGATGTCTAAGATGTAGCCCTGACCAACTGAGCTAGCCCTAATTGGTTTACAAAAAAAATATTGAGGTAATTAAATAATCATCCTTTTTTTGGACATCACGTACGTTTTCATCCGCCCACTTTACATAATTATGTTTTCATCCTTTTTATACGTGATTTACCACTATTACCCTTATATCTATATATACACCAGTAATGGAACTACCAAATAAATCAATTACTTATTTTTAGGGATTGGCTAAAATTTTCCATGATAGTATTTCCTAAAATCAAGGAATTTTCAAATATGGTGGATGATTGTATTGCCTAAAATCAAGGAATTTTTGAAATATGAGGGATACAAAATGATTGGGATGAAATTAGGTGGGATTTTGATTGACTTTTTCAAATGGAATTCAAAATTGTGGGGATGATCATGGTCCCTTAAATAACGGGTTTCATATATAGCAATATTCCATATTGACCGTTTTCCCCCCTATTATAGCTAGAGTTTATTATTTGCTTCAAAAAAGGATTAATTTACGCAATTTACCATAATTAATTCCGCAAAAAATGTGAACATGGAAACATGGTAAATTTATGTGAAATTCCATGGTAAATATGACTAAATGGTAAACACATATATTTTGGTCTTTATGATAAAAAAAATGAATAGAGAACGAAAAACATGGTAAAAATCAAATCCAGTACCACTAACATGGTAAAATTAAATGACTTGTAAATTTGAATCATGGTTAAATACATATCCAAAAGCATATCTCAATGTTTATGGTAAATTTATACAACTTGTTAACTTGGTTTAACAACTCCGATCATGGTAGAAAAAATACCTCTCAACTTGTACCAATATTCATGGTAAAAAAAAAACATTTTCAGAACAGTAACATGGTAAATTAATACTAGTTTCATGTTTTTCCCAAACACACCCGGATTTGACGTCGGTGGGATTTAGCCCCAGTAAGGAATTCCAAAATGTCTAAATTGGCATAATGTGATAACAAAAGGGTAAATTATGGGAGGTTTTCTCAAAGATAGGAAACAGGGAGTGATGTTGGTTTTCATCAAAGACAGGAAACATGGAGTGAAAGACATCTTCAAAAATATTGGGTTAGTAGTTTTGAAATCAATTTTCGAAGCAATCATTCTTATTTTTACCTCTGTCTTATCCTCCAAACAATCCTTAGTCGTCAATAGCATATGCTTATTCCTTTCATTCATTCTCTCTCTTGAGTTCATCAATAAAGACTAAAACCAAACTGGGTTTGGCACAAATCAAATCCACTTTGATGGAAAAAGCTATATATCCATTTACAATAGACAGTAGAGAGATTAAAAACATTGGGGGACCGGGAGAGAGAGGACTGTTGATGGCGCGATGGGTGAAAATTCGTCCCAAATCTGGGTGAAGAGTTGGGATGTCGATTTCGGACGGAAGAACAATTCGTCCCAAATTTGGCTAGGTATTAAAAGGAAGAAGACAGAGTAGTTGGCGTGATTTGGGGGATTGGGTTTTATCCCCAATCCCGTAATTGCAGCAGAGGACCTCATAATTTTGAAAATGGTCCATTACCTACTGCCCCATATATGCAACTTTTAATTTAGTCCTCAATCCCTTAATATGTTACAATTATATACTTATATATACATAAAGGGCATTTTAGGGTTTATTTGAATCTCGGGATGAAAACACAACTCCTAAATAAGTTCAGGATAATTTTCTAATTTCAAGTGACTAAAAGGATGATTATTTAAGTGCCCCAAAAATATTTGACCACTCTCTTTATTGCTTAATCACTTCAATTATAATGTTCTTACATGAAAATATTGATTATTTAGATAATCGGTTGCTATACATAATTTTTTATTTTTGTATCTTGAACTCAAATATCCAAATACTTAAGGTTTTCCTCAAATAGTAGAACTTTTTAGTTTGGGGAATTCATGATCAAATTGATAAAAAGAAAATAAAGTGAAAGAAAGAAAGACGAAAATGAGACTGTTCATTATTGTGAAACAAGTGAAAAATGCATTTCCATAGGTAAGATGGGTTTTTAAAAAAAAAAAAAACTTTCTTTTTGTGCAGTGTTTGGGGCAACATAGTAAAAGCTAATGAAATAAGAATATTTTGGATTTGAAGGGTCAGGGACTTACTCCAAATTTGAAGAGGGGGAAAGAAATTTGAAGAGAAGTTTGAGGGATCTGTTGGATTACAAATTTCATATCTACCTCTACTGTCATTTAAAAGGGTGGGCGGCTTCAAAAAAATTGTTCACACCATAAAAAGGTGTTATAAAAGTACATCATTAATCCCACAATATTGGTCCTCTATTTCATTTTAGGATGTTCCCAAAATATTAGTCTTTTTAAAAAGTCAACTAGTGTAGTTTTCCAAAAATTACCCTTCATAAATGAATAATAATAAAAAAAAAACTTTACTAATGAGATTCAAGGGGTAATACTGAAAATGAAAAGGTCATCTTCAATGCAAAAAGAGGGCTAAGAAGCGATCTTCAAAGCAAAAAGGGGGCGACCGAGTGCGGGAGAAGCTTTCTCCCTAGGGAATTTTTTTCCTGGCGGACGCTGCACCACCCCCTCCCTCACCGCACCCCTTCCACCTTCCTCCTTCTCTCCTCTCCTCTCCTCTATTATTTCCCCTCTAGGATTTGCTGGCAACTCCCCATGGTCAACTAAATGTTTTTTCCTCTTCCTATGGACGGCTAGAATCCAGATTTTTGGGCAAGGGGGGAGTCAGATCTGGGCTTCTGACATCGGCGGCAGTAGCAACAATGGCGTAACACCTTTTCCAACTGCTCCGGCGGTTTTTATTTCCCTGTATTTTTCTATTTTTTTTTTGTTTTTCCTTTTTTGTATTTTTCTATTTTAGGTGCATGGTTGTATCAGTGCTTTTATTTTTATGAAATTCTTTCTATTGGCAAATAAAAAAGAAAACGTCATCTCTAGGGGACATGCATTTAAATGTTTGTCCCAATTAAAAGTTGGAAATGCCCAAAACGAACCAATGTTGTGATACGAATGTAGTAATGGATATAGGCATAGCATATGTCAAATGTTTCGTCACCCGGCCACCTGGTGCAACACTTTGAGAATAATCGAGAGAGAGAGAGAGAGAGAGAGAGAGAGAGAGCATGCCTTGACACACAGGACAAAGAAATCGAGTAAAATCGGCATGCATGTAAGCACCTCTCTTCACTTGGGAAAGAATATAACTTTCTTCCTTCCTCAGAAGATAGAAGAAGAATCACACTTGGAATAATTCTGGGCTAAAGCAGCTACTTTCACAAAAGGAAACACTAAAAAACTAGGATCAAACCTGACCTAAGAATCTGAACTCTCTTCCTTGCCTTGTCTCCAAAGCATCATTCCTCTTTACAACCCCACAATTCCTTTTGCTACCTGCAGATTTACAAGCAAAGCACCAAAAAATAAACCCTTCTACCCCCTTTATAAGCCACACTTCACATCCACAAAACACATCTATGTGCTCAAATCTTCTCCGTTTAGCAATTTAGGAGTATCCACGTTAATTTCCCTAGCTACCGCCTCCTCCTTCCAAAGAACAAAATGGCCGGCGAACAGTTAAAACCGGTTGCATCTCTTCTCTTGATTCTTAACTTCTGCATGTATGTCATAGTTCTGAGCATTGGCGGATGGTCCATCAACAAAGCTATTGATCACGGCTTCGTCATAGGTACAAATCAATTTGTTTTTCCTGGCCTCTACTTTATCTCATTATGGTTTGGGGCTCGTGTGGATCACCTCCAAGAATAACTTGCACTTTTTTTTTTTGTCTGTTTCGCTGTGCATGATTGGAATAAAATCCACTTCTGTGCATCACTCTATTGAAAAAGTGACTGTCAAATTTTGTTGGTATGACAATATCCTCTTTGACAAGTATGCTAATAAATCTGAGGTACACTGTCAAACAGGTCCAGGATTCGACCTTCCTGCACATTTCTCTCCCATATACTTCCCAATGGGGAATGCTGCAACTGGTTTCTTTGTGATGTTCTCTCTCATTGCCAGCGTTGTTGGCATTGCTTCTGTCATCTCCGGACTCAACCACCTTCGTTTCTGGAACATCGATAGCATGCCCGCTGCAGCTTCTGCTGCCGCCATAGCCTGGAGTCTTACCCTCCTTGCAATGGGGTAAGTCATTAGCAATATACTTTTACTCCCGTAAAAGTATATGCTACTTTGAAGATACAATTTTTATTCCATTAACCGATATCTGAATTGAATTAAATTACATGTTTTCAGAAAAAAATGAATTCAGAGAACATAATCTGAAACGTGTCAAATCCGAGTTTGAACCACTTTTATGAGTTTTCTTCATCTAACTAGAAAGTTATCTCTGCAGCTTTGCCTGGAAAGAGATTGACCTACATATCAGGAACGCGAAATTGGTAAGTAATCAAGAACAACGGGCCGGGGGATTCTTTTCCTCTCCCAATGCATTCATAATTTCTTCATTTTCAGTTTGCTAAGAAGTGTGCTAAGTTTATGAAAAAAATTAACAAATAAGATGGCTTTATTTTGCAGAGAACAATGGAAGCTTTCATAATCATTCTTTCAGTAACACAGCTACTGTACATAGCAGCCATTCATAGTGCTTCGTTGAGGAGACAAATATGAAGATTGATTGACATTGTGCGCGGGTTGTGTGATTGAGTTTCCTCTTCCTTCTTATATTTCTAGGAAATTTATTTCCATTCTTCTCATTTGTGGCCAAGGGATTGGCAGATTATATTATGTTTGGTGTGGTTTGATTGCATTTGTGTTCAACATAATTTCAAAGCTTGTTCTTTTGATTGTTTGTATATGAAAAAAGTCCCCTGCTCTTTTAAAAACTACTCCGTCTATCCCTTTTTAAATGATCCATTTGCGAAACATGTATTTTTGTGGACGTTAAAAAATATACTTTCGTATAATGTTTTTAAGTTTTTCTTGCACCGAATTAAAGTACTCAATGATGAGCACTTTAATTTAGTATAAAACAAATTAAAAAATTATATAGATAAAAGGAGTATGTTTTTTTAGGGATTTGGAATTGCACGTATTCCTATAGAGGTCATTTAAAAAGCAAAAATGATTGTGACATAAACTTTGTGTCACAACCCCACTCACATGGGGTGTGGGCCCCACATGCGGGCCCCAAACCCCATGTGAGTGGAGTTGTGGTTGGTTGTGACACAAAGTTTGTGTATGTATCATTAGGGACGGAGGGAGTACTTTACCAAGACCCAGAAAAAAAAACAAGCAAAATGAGAGGAAAATAGGAGTAGAAGATTATTTCAATGATGCGGTTCTCCCAAATCCTTTATAACTCTTTGTAGAATATTATAAAGCTTTCGAATCCTAAGAAAAGGAGAATATTACTACGAATCCACAACAGTTGCGAGAGAGAGAGAGAGAAGGCCCCCTCGAGTCCGAAAGACAAAGAATCACCATGAAGTGCCACAATAAACAGATTGATAGAAGTGACCAAACAGAGCTTTTATAGTTCTGCATTATGCAAATTTCGGATCCGACGCAAAAATATGTACTCCCGCTATAGGAAAAACACACCAACAACAAAAAAGAAGTGCTGCCCACTGCAAAATCAACTAGGAAGCAGTACACAGAAAGATTTGACTTCAGTCGCCTTCCATAATAGCACCAAAATTCAACGAAACCTCGAATTTGTATGTATGTGACACCCTTTGCCAATTATTGTTCTGGATAGAAACTCCGGAAGTCCCCCTTGCATTTCCAATAGCTTCACTATTCCACTCAACTCCTTCATGGTCTGTTCCTGGAATCAAGGAAACTAATAAGATCACAACACAAAACTAGGCTGCATAAGTGTTCGTCTATTAAGGAACCTTCGTTGCAATATTAGACGCGACAGCTAATAATGAGTGGAACAGTATCGAGGGTCCCTCTCTAAGAGATAATTAAGTAAAAAACTTTTAAGGGATGCCATTGGATAAATTTCAAATCAAGAGCAAATCACTTTAGCAGATTAAGAAAGAACAGAATTCACCACTAATCTCTATGGAAGGCCAGACAGGTAGACACTAACTGAATGTGTTTCGAGATGCCAGAGACAAAGTGAAAGCTAAATATGCAGAAACTGATAACTAGATGGTTATCAACAACTTTCTCAATAAGATACCAGCATGAGCAAGAAAAATGGCGGATTCCGGCTTTCATTTAGTGTTACAAAAATGGGCTTGTAATTTACCCTGAAACTTCCATTTTCGAAAGTGGCGTCGTAGGATATCATTCAATTAGAGTTTCTTGAGCGTCATCTATCGCAGAGATAGATGCTACTGTACTATTTGAGTTTTCCTTTCTCCTAAAAACCCAACCTTGGTTAGATTGCCCTACTATTTGCATCTATTATTTCCTATGACAAGGGCTTCATTAGCCACTGAATTCAGAGGTCAAAAAAGTAATGAAAAAAAAGAACTCAAACTTTCAAAGGAAAAGCAATGAAGATTTCAAACTTAATTTATCTATTGAACTTCATAATTGTGAGAGACGTAATAGATCAGTATCCTGAGACTTTGGAAATGGACAGGTACTCCAGTAGAGAGTCCCATGGTAATGGCGCGTTCGCAAAAACTTTCTGGACTTAGTATTTTAGCTATCCTTGATCTCTTATTGTTGTGTGACTAGAGCTACGTTTGCCGATGCCTTTCCCATGGACCTCCACGTGAATTCCATCCAAAGTGTGCGATACGCATCACTACTTAAATGTTTGTAACACAGGGTAGTACATGGGGAGTGCCCACATATAACTGTAAATATCATCTGTACTCATGCATCACTCATAGCTAGAATATTAGAATCCTTACCCACACGTTCCGTGATGGTAGGATATTGGGGTTGCCTTTTCTTTTTTCCCTATTAGTAATAAAATCTTCAACCAACAGGAATTAAACTCCAATAAGGTTCTTCAGGTTTTTCCAGACAAATGGCTCCATATAGAAATCAATAGTTTTTCCAGACAAATGGCTCCCTCCATATAGAAATCAACGAAAAACAAATAAGCCAGCTCATTTCAGCCGTGAGACACAAACCTTCCGAGAAATCTATTTGTTAAAGCATCCAACTCACAACCAATTGGCAATGAATGGAGAGGCTGCCTAGGCTCATATACTAGTTTTTGAGATATTAATTAACCAATGTGGGACAAGTTCTAATACTCCCCCGCACATGCGACCCCTGACCCTCACATGGAGAGTTAAACAATGGATCCACAACATTGGGATCATAACGAAACATGGTGCATTTATGGGACAAACAACAGGGGAATAACCAAGAGAGTCTTGTCCAAAATCCTCCGAAAGCCTAGCTCTGATACCATGTGCATCTAACTCAAAACTAATTGGCAATGAGTGGAGAAGCTGTCGAGGCTCATATACTAGTTTTGGAGGTATTAATTAACCTATGTGGGACAAGCTCTAACTCTATTGATACCCAAATCTCAACAAATGATACTACCATCAAAGGTGGGGCAAAGGTAAAGGGTTTTGACTATTGTCATCCTTAGATTGAGAGACTTCACTTCACTAGGGACTTCCTTGACTATTTCATAATTTTCCAGAAGATGTATTTCCATAAAGAGCTCCAAGGCAAATTAATGTTCAAAATTTCTGTTCTAGATTTCAAGAGAAATAGCGAATTATATTTATCCCCAGAACAATCAAAGACCAACGGCCTGCCTCAGCAGGCATAATGAAGTGCTTCTAGAAGTATGCATTGAAAGATATCAGGATGAGTAACTACGGAAGTTGTCACGAAACAAAATGCACCACCAAAGAACATTGTTACTACTCACCAGTCTCTAAGATGAGTCAAGACTTCATGACCAATGTTTCGCAAGTCTAACCACCTCAACTAATACAGAACCGAATAATATTATGGTCTTCCATAGAACCAAACAACCATATTCATTGATTTACTCAAGTCCACGTTTAAGCTTCTTTTGTAGGTGTGTTTTTCTAAGACAATTGCACATGTCATCTATGAGTTGCACTGCAACCCCATCTATGAGTTGCTCTGCAACCCCAAGTTTCAAGATGGCTAGGAATCATTAGAAGAATTGGTAGCGAACATATTTTCCAATTCCTCTGAGAATTGATAAAAAAAGAGGTTCCAGCAGGTGAAGCTACTGCAGAGGCATAAAATAAAAAAGAATAAAAAGAGTTTCGGTTTATCGACCTGAATTAGTCAACTCGTTGATGCCTATGGCAACTCAGTATTGTTTCTTAGTGTTTTATGCACTGACATTAACCAAATCATAACAAATAACAAGAAAATAAAATATTGCCCAACTAATTTGGATAAGTAACCAGCTATGCAACACACTGAAGCCAAGGCATTAAAAAGTATCAGTGAAACTTGGACAAACTCTATCAACATTGTCGTTATGTTCTAAAAGAGACCGGATATAGGAAATCAAAATGCTAATGTGCAATTCTATCTGCTGTGAAGGCATTCAAGTCCACTACTCAAAGCAATCCTTAGTATTCAAAATCAAATCTATAAATAAAAGTGACAACCAAGTCCTAGTAATGCCGCATTACATCATGCTTACCTAAAATTATCTCATTACATCATGCTTACTAAAATGTATATCTAACTACGCACTCCAGGACTTCCTTCTCCTAATTCTGAACAATCCTTGACATACAACAGGGACACAGTGAAATAAAGGGCAACATATGAACAGCATAGAAACAAGCGTCTACAATTTACCCAAGGAATGTTACTACTTTGCTTCTAGGGAAAATATTCTTAGTTAAATAACTATTGTAATACAGATTTACATCTAGAACGGATTAAAAAACTTTTTAATCAAAAGCTGCCCAGTGAAACATCTACAGGATGTAATCTAGTAAATACTATCATCCACCAGTCACCGAAGATAAACAACCACCAATTCCTGCCTAACCAGCCTTTCAATAAATGCCAACCATAAACAAAACAATAGCGCAAATCAAGATATACAAGTTACTGCAAAATTGTAAATATAAAACATCAAAGTTTCATCCCACCTGATCTCATGCATTGGAGCCCCTAAACAACTCAAACAGTCCACAGCAACCATTCCAGAAAGTTTTTTGCACTGGTAGTGGGCCGGAAGCTCTCAAAGGCTGCAAATGATTTCAGGAGAAACATGAAACAGATACAACAAGATGGCAATCATTTGATAAGTGTTTACTGAAGCATACAAATGATAAACTGAATGAGGCAGGCAGAAGGAATAGATGCAATACCCGACTATCAGAGCATTCAGTAGCCACATAATCTTTATCATTTTCTGCATTGTTACTATTTCCAAGTGGAGGAACACTGGGTGATTGCATCAGTCTCTCTTTATCCTCTTTTGCCGCAGATCCATTTGCAACTGAAGACACCACAATATCTTCAACTGTGCTGGGCGACACTTTATGCTCCTCTAGTTGTGATTCAGTAACCATCACAACAGGTGAAACCCCTGAAGTTACAATCTTTCCATTTTCCATAAACCCAAATTCAGAATCACTAGAGCACGTAGGATTCTCTATTGGTGTGCTGTCAGTTACCAGTTGTGATCTAGTATCCATTACAAGTGGTGACACCCCAGAAACCTCATTTTCTCCATTTTCCTTCAACCCAGATTCAAAATCACACGAACAGTGGCGATTCTCCACTGGCGTACTGTCATTTGGGTTAACCACCTCTTTAGATAAATTCTCTGAGTTGACAGGAGGGATAGTTTCCACGAGTGAATTAGAGGGTTCTTCTGCAACTAGACTATAAGCCTCAATATCTGCAATAATATCAGTAACTAGAGTTTCTCCAGAATCAACGACGGTAGGAGAAACTTGATACTCCTTTGGTTGTGATCCAGTATCCATCACAACTTGCGGAAGTCCCGAACTCTCATTCTCTCCATTTTCCTTCAATGCAAATCCAAAATCACTAGAGCACGTAGGATTAGTCATTGCCATGCTGTCATTTACCAGTTGTGATCCAGTATCCATCACAACTGGTGACACCCCTGAAACGTCATTATTTCCATTCTCCTTCAACCCAAATTCAGAATCAGTAGAGTATGGTGTGCTGTAATTTACAGGAACCATGTCTTTAGATACGGTCTCCAAGTCGGCAGGAGGGACAGTTTCTGTGACTAAATTAGAGGGTTCCTCTACAACCAAATTGTAAGCCTCAGTATCCGGCAAACTATCAGCAACTTGGGTAATTTCAGGCAAATCAGCTGTGTCGACCAAATTAACAGGAAAGGCATGTTTGGCAACAGGATCATAAGCCTCTTCTTTTTGCTCTCCTACTGCAAGATTATAGGCATCTGTAGCCGGAACACCATCAGTGACTTGAGTTACTTCAGGCAAATCAGTTGCCTTTACTGGATCAGCAGAAGTAGCAGTTTCTACAACCAAATGACTAGCATCCTCCTTTGAAGCAATAGGATCATAAGCCTCATCCACAACCAAATTATAAGAATCCATAATCGGAACATCATCAGTAACTTGAGTTGCTTGAGGCAAATCAGCTGTCTTTTCTAGATCAGAAAAAGTAGTTATTTCTTCAACCAAACAAGGAGCCTCCTCTTTTGATTCCCCTGATTCTATCACCACTATGTTCTTCTCAACAACATGAGACTCATCATCAGTGCTGGAGCAGCTGCTATAGGTCCCGCCATTTTGGGACTTATGTCCACCATGTAATTCCTTCATAGACTCAATTATCTTCGCATCACCATTATTTCGGCCAGAATCATCCTCTGGCTCCAACTCCCAGTCAATTTGAATAACACGGTTACCCTCCATTTCTGAACTCTGTATATCCTCTCTATCGCCGTTAAGTCCTGCATCGGGTTCATTGTCAGCAACAATAGATCGAACAGATGAAGTGTCTTCTCTCTTTTCCATCTCCATCACTTCCTCCTCCTCTCCCTCATGCTGGTGGTAATGGTGGTCCAGTGAAGTAGGAGACCCAGTGTCTCCTCCATCACTCTCTTTCTCATCATGAACTTTGAAATCATCATCTCCTACCATAGTTTGATTGATTCAGAAGAATTCAACACAATGTTTGAGTGAACCAAAAAAAAAAAAAAAAAAAAGACAGATCAAGAAATACACATCAAGTTGTCTGAGCCAGAACTCAAAGTCATGAATGGACAGCTATACTGTATGTTTGAGAGTGCCTATGCATAATTGTGGGGACAAAATAGTGATGAGGTTGGTACCTCTAAATTAAGGCCAACAAAAAGGAGCAAAATTAGGCTCTTGCCTTCGTGCTATTTTCACACAAACGTCAGAAAAATTATATCCAAGGTTTATTTGTACCCAAAAAAAATAGGTAGACATATATAACTATCATAATCAATACCCATCAACTCATCTGGACGAGGACTCAAAATTAACAGCTCAAAACTGATTAGGTGGCCTAGTATTCAGAGAAACATAGGTGTTTTGTGGATTGGTTAGATGGGTTTTGGAAGCAAGCAATTAACTTATTACTTATCGATAAATCCAAGAAGAAACAAGACAATTGACCCATACCCACTCTGATATTTTCACTCAGATAGTCGTATACACAAATATAAAGGTTGTATCTCTATAGAAACATAGATTTAAAAACTAAATAGGCCTGTACTGAAAACTAGCAGTTCAAAATTCAAAATAGATGGCGTAACCTTTAGACAAATTGGTCGATTGGGATCTTGGAAACACGCAATTAAATCCAGCGCCTTCCAAGAAGAAACAAGACAATTCACCCATACCCCGCCCCATGCTACTTCCCCTCAAACGATACAAAAACATACAGTACATCATTGATTAAAAGTAGATAATATATAATTGAGAGACAGACGGGCAAAGTACTTACAATAGTTATATGAATAGAGAATTGAGAGATGGCGTAGATCAGATCAAGTAAGTGATACATACTAAGAACCATAAATTTGGGGGATTGATTGGATGAGAAAAAGCAAAGATAAGTAGTAGTGAGTACTAGAAGTTACCATGTGAATGAGTAGGGATAGAGTTGTTGGTTTCCCTTTGCTTCTTTTTCTTGGCAGCAGCTTTCCTTCTCCTTGGACCTGATGGCATGATTGGATTTTTGTACTGCTTGCGGTAGGGATGGAGTAGATCGTGGGCTGTCTGGGTCTCTCTCTCTCTCTCTCTCTCTCTCTCTCTCTTCTCTCTCTCTTATCGCTCTGTCAATGAGGGAAGCTGAAAAAACCTTCTCTCTCCCTCTCTAGTTTCTCTGTGTCTCTCTGGTGTCTCTCTGCATCTCAAGTTTCTCTCTCTACTACTCTAGTTTCGGATTTGCACTGGATTGGGTTTGGATTTCAAAATGCAAAGGAGGGTGGGACTGGGCAGCGCCAGATAAGGGTTGATAGTTTTTGGTTCCACGACAGGGAATCCAGTTTTTGGCGTCATTTATTGGGTGTTAACAGGACAAATTGGGTTCTTATGGTGGAGCCTATATGTGACAACAAATCCCCTTTTCTCCCTCTAAAATTTTCGAAATTCATTGTCAGGTCGGCACCATGACTTTTAGCATTTTTTTTACTACCAATATAATATCATAAGTTATATTATGGCAAACCCCTAGCAACTACTATGACTTATTTTCACTTTACGACCCTAATCTTCAAAACTCAACACTCAACCCTCTTTAACTTAATAAATAGCACATCCAATACACGCCGTTAATGAAAAAATGAAATTTTACATCGTTGCCCTCAATTCATAACCTAATTAACATTATGAGCCCTTTTTTCTTCCATCCAAAGTCTCTCCTCCCTGCCCAATATCACAAACTAGCTACCACCAAGATTGGAAACAAACCTACCTTAAACACCTAGCCAATCCAAATCAATACCCCAACCACCACCACCCCACCTAAAACCCTAAACCCACTTCCCACCTAAAACCCTAAATGTAGTAAACATCGAGGCACCACCCAATTGAACACAGCCACCACCTGCCTATCTAAAACCCAAACCTCATCCAAAACTGCATAACCTAACGAAGGTACCAACCTTCTCGCACACAACACCCTTATACCACATTGCCGAAAAATACCCTCTTTGTGGTGCCTCATTACGACAATAGTGATGGGATGGTAGAGTTTAATTCAATTGAGTTTGTTTGGAGGTTTAATCCAATTTGTGATAGCTCATGACCCACCTGGATGCAACAAAGTACTGTGATATAAGAGAATAAATCATTGTCTAACTTGCACAAGGCCTTTAAAGCCATGAGGGCGTCAAAGCTCATTGAAACTTCGCAGTACTCGCCCTTTGAGCAATCCTGGGATGGGCGACCTTACGGGATATGAGCCATCTCTAGAATCTGCATGAGCCACCTCTTGGATCCTGGAATTGGAATAAAGTGCTACAAAGAACTAAGTGTTATACCTCCCAGGGGAAAGTTGCTAGGCCAATATGCAACAATGACCTTGCATCATAAGGTGGGGAGAATGTGTGTAAGAGAATAGACCATTCCCTAACTTGCAAAAGGCATTTTAAAGTTGCGAGGGTGTCAAAGCTCATTGGAATTTTGTAATTAAGCATGCTCAACCTGTGAGCAATCCTGGGATGGGTGACCCTACTGGGAGTCCTTGGAGCTTGGGCGGCCAAAACGAACAATATAGTGCAGGGCGGGTCATTACACAATTGACGTTGGCGCCACTATTTGAACTAACTAAATTAAAGATCGTGGAAAGTGTTTGTCTAACAGACGTCACGGCGCCACGACCAAAAGGGAAAAAGGAAGGTAGGGTATGTCGGCGGTCTAAAAGTGGAGTCACCACTTTGATAGAACATTGGTGGCGATGGCGAGTTCAGTAGGCAAGAAAAAGTGGATGTGGAGGAGGCAGTGCCGACCCTGAGGTGAAGCAGGAGGTGTGGCGGCTTTAGGCCCGTAATTTAAGCAAAAAAAAATGGGGGCCCATTTTAAAATAGAAGTTTTTTGTATAATATATAAAAACTATTAGTTATAAAATGCAAAGTGAAAGTTTGTCGCAATGGTGTGTGTACTCTCACCAAAGGTAAGGTATCTGGTTCAATACATGGTAGTGCCATTTTTGGCTAGGTAATTTTTTCCCTTTAATTTTAGTGTATAACTCTTGCACCACTTGTATTAGTATAAATTAATTAATCTTTTTTAATAGTAGATGTTTCTAAAATCCAAGGTTCAAATATTTTTCACATATTTTGATAAGTTTTTTTGCTATAGAATTTTCTTTTATTTATGTTTAACTTTTAAAATCAAATTCACTAATAAATCACTTTTGACAATAACAAATAAACCAAAATAATCGTTTTGAATCAACAAACTTCAATAGAAAATGCTTATTGTTAAAATATTAGTTAGAAAAATGAATTCTATGAGCGGTATTTCAAAAAAAAAATTGTAATAGTATAAAAAAATTTAAAAGTATATGTTCATTAAATTATGAAGCTAAACTACCAAGTTTAATTTTTACCTTATATTAGCCACCTATATTGAATTTTTCTTGATAAAAAACCTTGGGCAATTTTTTAAATTCGCTTTAAGCCTTCCATGTTAGGGCCGGCCTTGGGAGGAGGAAAGGATCCGGAAACTCGATAGTTTATGGATATGGAGGTTTTGGAGCGTTTGAGTGGGTGGTGGGTTGAGAGCATGGTTACAGACTTTATCGGTGATATCTTTAGCTGCGGCAGCAGATAAGGAGGTGTATACTTTGTGCTTATAGCTCTAGTTTCATTCAATTAGGCTTAATTCAAATGAAATTTTATGGTTTGATTAGCACGGGTTAAGGATACTGGGGATGTAATATGGGTTCTATTCCGTAAACATATATACACACACCATGATCAATACATACATACAGGGTATGTTGTACATATACACCATACATATGGAAGTGACTAGGTATCACATATTAGATTTAAGTTGAGAATGCCAAAAAATCGATTGGGATTATGCAATTAGGAGTTGGATGACGAGCTTGGAGCAGTTGAAGGAAGTGTTTGTGGTAGATGTATTGTAATGCCCCAAAATTTGGGCACATTAATAATATTACAAGATATAAATAAAAGTCATAATATAAAACTTAATACAATAAAGTTTGTCTCCATAAACTATATTTATTATAACCAGGTTAGATCTATGGCTCCGTCTATCCTTGCGCCTGGTTGTCCCCCAAGTCGGCAGTACCTCCGGCTCCGAATGCCTCCTGCCCATAGAATTCCTCACGTTCATCTCGATACACTGATATAATACGTCGGAGCCGCAAAGCAACATCGCGGTATTATGTCAGGGTTACACAAGTGCAACACCGTGAGCAACAAGGCCCAGTAGACAATACTACCCAATCCTTAACTAGTAATTCTAGAACAATATGACGATGCCAAGTAAAGTAAAATAGGCTTTATAACAAAACAGAATATCTCATGAGTGCAAATATGTCAGTGTCAATGCGGATCAGAGTACAACATGTGCAGTAAATCAGTGTCTCGTATTATCTTTTCAGTGTCGGCATTCTTCTTCAATTTTCATTCATGTCAATATCTCCCATCACTTGAAAGTTATTGGTCCATTTATGTTCCCTTTAAACTGACGGCACCAACCTTTTCGTTGGAGGTCCCGGCCGTCTTGCATCACCGAACTTAACAGCTTTGTTTGTAAGGTCTGTCCACCCCGCGACTCACACGACACAGTCCTAACTGTCTTATATCACTGAACTTAACCAGTCTGTTTATATGATCCGTTCACCGTGCGTTGTGCACAACCCAAACCACCAAGTTCTCCCGTGAAGTTGGGGTGGCGCTCTCGCAACACTACCGTATCCATTTCAATTCACTTCCTTTCAATTCATTTTCATTCTCATCTCTATTTCTCGTCATCGCTATCATTTTCGCGTAAATCGTGTCATGTCAACACCGTATCGTGACGTGATCATGTAGTATGATTTATCAAACTCATATCGTGTCAATGCATCATTTACCGATAAACGTGTCACATAAAATAACGACTTTCCTACGCGCTTCCATTTTCAAACCAGTCTAGGTTTAATAGAAAATCGTTGCTGTTGATTTCGAAGTCATTCATACAATCAATTTTCTTTGGTGACTTTCTCTAGACAAATGAGATAATCAGGAGAGTCCCAGGTCGGATGGTCGAAAGAGTCCAGTTATTAGAATCACCATTTCTTTCTTAGACAGAGCAAAGCTTGTCCTTTTGGCAGACCCTCAAGGGTGTTAGCCTTAGGTTATCTCATAGTCCAAATATGGTCAAAACATTTTGAAGTTGCTTTAAGAAAAATTAGTTGATCTCATTTTCCAAACATTAGTCGGGCATTATAACAGCGTAATTACGAAAAGTCAATTTTCATTCGGACATTATAACTGCATATTTTGAAAAGTCAATCTCATTTCGGGCATTATAACGACTACACATGATTAAGTAAAAGTTACTTTAAGAGTTTCTAACTTTTTACCGTAAGCTTTCTAATTAAGAACAAACCTTCCGGAAAAATGCACTTTAAACAACTTTAAGGAATTTTTTTGAAGTAATGCAAGCATTATAACGGTATAAAAATTCACTAATCAAAAGTAGGAAGAGAAAAGCTACTTAAAGCTTGGTTAGGAAAGCTACCTCAATTTCCGGGTGTTAACCGGAAGCCGACAAGCTTGGATGGACTCCGGGTTTGGACAACGAACGACTAAGCTACTAACTTTTCTATTAGTTTTGGATTGGAGGGTGGTTCTAGGTGGAGAGTGGTGGCTGTTGGTGGTGGAGAAAGTATAACAAGGTTAGGAATACAAGAACACAAGAAGGAAAATTGAGAGCTCTTAGGTGTGAGGAAACAAATGAGCAAAGGCTTGCTATTTATAGGCAAAGAGTGAACCCCCTCCCTCTCTTATGTTGGCTGGCCCCCTTCTCTCTCCCATGTGCTACAATCTTCTCCATTTAATTGCTAGATTTTAGTAAAATTTTTTTAGGGATTTTCCAAGAATAAAATCCTAGGTTAGTACTTAGAAATCCTAGGGAAAATCCTAGGTTTTTAATAAGGAAATCTAGGGTTTAATGAAAAAGAATAAGAATATATTCTTTCTAATTAATAGGGAATAAGAATATATTCTTTAATTTATGAGGGAATATATTCCTTCTAAATAATTGGAGAAAACCTTACTAATAGAGTTTTGGGTGCTAGTTATACACACAAATATACACTAAATTAAACACAAGTCTAATTTCCTAGGGTACTACTAAATCTTGGTTAGATTTGCTAGGAAATCTTCCCATAAATGGGAAGAATAAAATCCCAACTAATGTACTAAACCTAGGGATTTTTCTAGGGTTCTACACATACACACACATGCCCCTCTCTCTCTCTCTCTCTCTCTCTCTCTCTCTAAAACACAATCCCACAAATGTGGGGCAGTAGGAGAATAGTTGGTGCATGGGTTAGGTGTTTGCTTGGAGAAGAGAAGAAAGAAGATTGTGTTGGAAAATGGGTGACAAAGTTGGTATGGGGAAATATGGGTAGGTTTTGATGTGTAATGGGTGTGGTACTTGACTTGTACACTTGCATGCATGGCTTGATATGTATCAATTAAATAATTAAAAAAGAATTTTAAATAATTTAAAAGAAAATAATCCAAATATTAGGAATTATTGATTTATTAATTCAAAATTTTAATTTTACAAAAATTAAGGTTATTACATGTGTGAAGAGAACAATGCGAGATAAACGGGGAAAAAGAGAAAAGTTGGATTTTTGGAGTGGATAGGTTTATGGTGCCAGAGGCGGGTTTGGACGATAAGAAGGACAGAGATAGCAGGAGACACACACACATAGGGCCGGCCCTGGGGCATAGGCGACCAGGCGGCCGCTTATGGCCCCGGTTTTTGGTCCAAAAATAGGGCCCCCAAATAAAGGAAAATATTAAATATAATGTATGTCAAACATTGTAACAGACAGCGAAGGTAGCGTGGTGGAAAGCTTTCTGTGCCTTAAGCCGTAGGTCGCGAGTTCAATCCTTGCTTGCTATGATTTTTTTTTGAATTTTACAAAAATTTACTTCAAAATGAAGTTGCTGAGGTTTGAAATCATGACCTTCAGCGAGGAAGCTTGCTAACTTACCGTTGAACTACAAGGTATATTTGTAAGTTTTTTAACAAAGATTATATATATAGTGAAATTAAACGCCCCATTTTAAAACCCCGCTTAGGGCCCTAAAAAACTTAGGGCCGGGCCTGCTGACACACACACACACACAGAGAGAATGGTGAAAATGTAGCAAGGGCATTATTGCCTTGAAAATGTAGAAAGTATATCATGTGCTTCTCACATGACATATATCGATCCAAAAATGTACTATTTTTCTAACAAGAGTAGTAATATTGCGATCCAAACATGTACTGTTTTTCTCACGAAAGGAGTTAATTACCACTACATAGAAGTACTATAAAGGGGTTAAGTGATGAGTTTCAAATATTATGGTGGTCAAGTAAATTTGGGTCATAGATAAAGGGGTTGATGTTATTTACCCATACATATCATAATCCTTGATATGGTCCCAATCCCAAAACGGTGGGACGTCGATTATGATGTTGGGAAAAATATTCAATTAATGCACAAAGTGCCACTTGACAAATTTTCCAGCGCGCAACATAAATCTGCGGTGGGAAAAGAGTCCGAGACGGAACCGGGGGCCCTGTAGTGAGTGAGCTCACTACATGCGTGTAGTGAGCTCTCTCGGCCGTCCGATCAGAGATCAATGGTTCGGATCGTCTTACACTTTAAAAAGCACTATTACATTAACTTTAACTCTAATTTATCCGAACCGTTGATTTCGAATCTGACGGTCGAGAGAGCTCACTACACGCACGTAGTGAGCTCACTCACTATAGACCCCCCAATTCCGAGACACTAGATAGCGGTGTTTCGAAGATGGTGAATAGTTTCTCGTTCTTCTAACTTGTCTCAGTTCTGCTAAGAAAAATTAATGAATAATTTCTTCAAAACATCTACAAGAGTATATATTAAAACAATTTAATTTTTTTTTCCTCCAAAACATCTTGTAGTTTAGCAAAGCAACAAATAGAGCAAGGGGAGAAAGAACTTCATACCTTTATTTTTTCTATCAGAAGACAAGGTTCTCATTCAATAAAGTCCCGCGACACTTATAAAATGACTCTATACAAAATACACTGATAAGAACTTCAACCGGGGTCGTACTTGTAGTGACTCATAAAAATGTTTTTGTAAATATGTACACAACTTATAACAATTTGTACAAAATACTTGCGTGGCATTATTTTATTAAAAAAATTGTAAGTTGTTATCGTTTGCCTTTACATGTAAACAGTCATAAAATTATACGCCCTTTATTCGAAAAAGTTAGTCCCCTTTAAAAAAAACGTGCAATTTTTATATAAAAAGTAATGTACTTTTGTGCATAACTTTTAAAATAATTTTGACACCAAATTATGCAAATTCTTTTCAATAGTGTCAAGAAATTTTAAAAGTTCTGCACAAAACTATTCTATTTTTTAGTCCGAAAATTCATGTTTTTTTAATTTTTTTGGGAGGGAGGGACCGGTACTAGGCCTGGTTTGAGTAAATTGAAAAAAGCTTTTTGGTTTTTTTGGTTTTGTCCTTATTAAAAATAGGTTGTAGAACAAGTTAAGCATTAATATGAAGTGGGAACAAGGGATAGGACATGAAAAAAATCTCTGAAATTTGAGAACAGCCTCAAATATTTATTGCGAGGATGTTGGAACGTTGCGGGGGGAAGTATGCGCCGAGTGCGTGGCGTGGCTCCCGCCAGCTCTCCCACCTTTATGTCATCTCAATTGATGATTTTCTATATCCACCTCTCCCTCTCTCTCTAGACTCTTGACTTTGATGATCAACCCGTGGAATCTTCGTTATGCATTTGGTGCGTGTGCTGCCACTTGTCACGCCGTGTGTTTAGCAAAACGTATTTGAAGTCGGCCATAAGTAATCACAGATTATCCCCTTCAACTATCACCATTTTTCACTTTACTATCTCCATCTAAAAAACTCTCATAACGGAGGCTAAACGCTCAAATATGGATGGAAGAGTGATAGAAGGGTCTAAGCAATACTAGAATAATATGTGACAAAAATGCCATTTTTGTCTACGATTTCGCGTTTGTGGATTCCTACTTAAAATATTTGAAAATTTCCTTTTAAGTCTTCTTGTTTAGGATTATCAAATAGAGATTTGTGGTGGCCTCAAAGAGAAAAAAATCGAGGAAGAGAAGCGTGTTCCTTGAATTAGAGGATGTATTGCAAATAAGAATTAGAAGAAAATTTGTAGATATGTTAATAAGCCATAAAAGTTAACATATAACAATGTCTCATTAAAAAGAGAAATTCGATCATAAATTCCTCATATGTGCATATTGTATCGGAAACTAATGCTTAAATTTTGACGAAAGAGTGACAGAAGGGGGTAAATGATACTAGATGTCATAGAGGGTAAGGTGTAGGATTTTTTAGATGAAGGAGGTAAAGAGAAAAGAGGCAACAATTTAAATGAGTGATTTGTAACAAACCCTTTTTTTTTTATCAAACAGTCGGCTATAAGTCTAAGGCCCTATTCTTCTAGTATTTGGTATAAAATTTTTGTATTTTAAATTTTTTTGTTAGATTTACGTCCAATTTGAAGTACTATTTATCTGTCTCAATAAAAGGAGTTTAAAAATAAAAATTATGATCAAAAGTTAAAAAAAATAGTTTATTACAGAAGAAAAAAAAGTATGAAACTTTTTTTATTATCTTTAATTGTAATACCCCGTATTTTTATTTAAAATAATTTTATTTATTGAGGCGTGGATTTGTTTTAATAAAAATTAGATATTTTGAACTGTAAAATTTCAGGGACGAAATTATTTTAGGGGGATAGATTGTAACGCCCCCATATTTGTGTTTATTAAAATGAATTTTGTTTATAAAAACCCAACGTTTCATAAGGTTACAATTTACCTTTGTAATAATTTTGTAGTGTTGAAAATTATTTTATTTATTTAAACCGAAATAGATTTCTGGCCATGGGAATTTTTGGTAGAAGAATAGAGCATATGTGGTGGTTGGATTCAATAGTAGCTAGAAGTTAATACAATGGGGAGAGTCAATGAGTCGTGGTGTTGGATGGTAAATGGTATGGATAGCCATGCCTCTCTTTAAATGTAGTTGGTGAGTGCAATTAATAGATGTGGAGAAAAAATTTGTGGATTATGTCTATAAATTAACTGTAGTTAGATATAGTCAATAGACCATATGCAATTGGATATAGGAATTTCGTGCAATTAGTCTGTGGCCATTTTGGCCATGGTAAAGGGAAGGGGAGGTATTGTTCTGGGGTGATCAGTTGAAGATGGAGTTCATATTGTATGGCAACAATCGTATTTTGAGGTAACCCGGGGAGTATACGATATGCTTCCCATTTCCGGAATCCTTTCATTTCTCTCATTTCGTACTCCTTTTGAATATCTCGTATCATTTGTTCGATTATGTGAAGTTTGTTGAAAGTGGAATATTTGTTATGGAAAATGATATTTTGGCTAGAGTGCCATGGAACTGTTTGGTACGATGATCGAGTGACCTTGCCAATATCTTGGCTGATCCAGGAAAGCCAAGTAGGCTAGGTGAAGCGGGTGAGGGCAGGGCACTGATCATGTACTGAGGAGGACCGGGTATGAGGTCCCTTATGATTGATAAATGGGTTTGATAATCGTTGTTTATTGATTCCACTTAAGCCCAAGCATTGTTATCCTGTTGTATCGTGTACTTCCCGGTGAATTTTATCTTTCAGGTGTGGAGCCGGATTAGTGGGGATTGAATCGGAGGATTTGAGGATTAATTATTTGGCCGAGATAATTTTTAGAGGAGTATTTATTCAGAGACTGTTGTATAATTTTGGGATGTAATTTTGTATTGAGGAAAATAGGGCCTAGAAGTGTGTAAAAATACAGTGTATTTATGGAGATTTTATTGGAAAATCCGGGTCGTTACATTAATAGTATTAGTATCATATATGAATTTTTTTCAACTATGATTTATGTTTTTATATTTATCTAACTCATCACATTGAGACAAATAATTGTTCTTAGAGCACTTGTTGAAGTGTTTGATGGTCAGGAGGAAAGTAGCAAGAGGGGGGACGTTTCTCTTTTAGACCACTTTTTCAATTTTTTGTTTTGCAAGTTTTGTTTTATTTTTTTTATACCCTCTTTAGGTGTTTAGATGTGGTGGATGCTCGTCATCTTGAGCGGCGTAATTTCTAACTTACTAGTATTTAATGGTTATGTTTATGGTTCAAAAAAAAATAAAAATTCCAGAGATTTGGACGAGTCTTCAATATGAAAAATTATTGGGCAAAGTCCACTTTCACCCCTGTGGTTTGAGCGATGTGCGGATACACCACCTGTGATTCAAAACGCACCACATAACCTACTTGTGCTTTGGAAACAGGGGGTGTATACACACATCGCTCAAACCACAGGGGGTGAAAGTGGACTTTGCCCAAAGTTATTTAGCGTTCTGGTGTCAAGGACGACTCAAACACAAGGCCATTAAAATTAGGGTCTAGGAGCCTCTAATTTTAAAGGACCTCAGTTTTTTACTTGTGCATGCATTAATGTTGTAAGTTTTGACTTTTGGAGTAAAACAATTGATAAAAAAAGCCTCCTAAAGGACCTTTCACGTTCACCTACTAATCTTTTTATAAAATTTGTTGCTCGTGTTTCACATTTCTATGTAGAAATGTAGAAACTAGTAACAAATATTTTTGAGTACTAAAAGTTTTTGGAACTTGGGGAAAGTGAGAGAAAAGAAAGGAAAATTAAAAAGTTTTCCTCCTCTTGTTTGGTTTGGAGAGAAAGAAGAGAGAAAACAAAAAATCTAAGTACTGTGAATATAACTTCCGCGGACTTGTGCACGGTGCTGTGCACCCCTCGGCCGTTGGATCGAGTTTTGGACGGCTCGGATGCGTTCTGCAACTATTCTTTATTTTTGATTTTTTTTTTTACGGTAAAAAATCAAAACACATCAGAGCCGTCCAAAACACGGTCCAACGGCCAAGGGGGTGCACAACACCATGCACAGCACGGCACATGTTCCAAACAAACCCTATAGTCTCAAAAGGTAAGAAATACTGTATCATTTTCCAATGAAAAATAAAATATATATTAAATCAATAGTAAGATTTATATTTGAACTCTTGTCGGCATCCTACAAAGATTTCACCTTGAGCATCGAATGAATTTGGGCCGCCGGAGCATCACGAATATTAATAATCTTATCTTTCTTTTGATATAAGGCCTACGTAATATAGTTGGAACAACATGAAACCAACTACAGGTGTAATTCTATAGGGTAATCCTACGGGTACAACGAATTTTGTACAGAAAATGTACAAATCGCTCTCGGGGACCCACTTTTGGGTCCCACACGAGTGATCCGAACCGTTCATTATTTTTAAAACATTTTTCCGAAGGGCTTCACAAAATTTCAGCTCAATCGGACGGTTAGAAGTGCTTGAACCAAAATCACGCCGTTTCGTTTTGAATGAAACGGCGTGATTTTGGTTCAAGTACTTCTAACCGTCCGATTGAGCTGAAATTTTGTGAAGCCCTTCGGAAAAATGTTTTAAAAATAATGAACGGTTCGGATCACTCGTGTGGGACCCAAAAGTGGGTCCCCGAGAGCGATTTGTACATTTTCTGTACAAAATTCGTTGTACCCGTAGCAGGATCCAATTCTATAAGGCTCTCCGTTTGTTTCGGGCGGAAAATATTTTCTGGAAAACCCTTTCCATGGAAAACTTTTTCTATAAAAGAAAATGTTTTCCAGTGTTTGGTTGTGATATAAAAACATTTTCTAGAAAACATTTTCCATTGTTTGGTAGACATGGAAAATCACTAATTGACAAACTATAACCAAAATATCCTTGTAAAAATAGAAATGGTACCCATACTATATCAAGAATAAAAAAATCCAACATAACCTATGCAAATGACATAAATACCCTTGTAGTATAGAAACAAAATCCAAGAGAACTCAAACAATAAACAAATAATATATTCCGCTCACATGTCTTAACAAGCATAAATACTCCTAACAAATATAGTTCTTCAACCGAAAAAACTATCTATTCCTCCTAGCAATAAAATCTACCCACATGGCATCACTAATCTCCTCCCTTTTGCTAACCCATTCTCTATTCTCTTCTTGAACTTCCCTTTGTGTTTGTTGGACTAGGCGTACAACTCGGTCAGACTTTGTGTGTTTTAGATTTGTATAGAAGGTGAACGGAATATACTACTGGAGTATTAAATGTAAGAAAAAGTAAAGAATATTTTTGGGAGGTGTTGTGCACTTAGGTGCTTTGCACCGTGCTGTGCACCTCTCGGCCATCCCATTGTATTTTGGACGGTACGGATGTGTTCGACAATTTTAATTTATTTTTACCGGTAAAAAATTAAAACACATCCAGACCGTCCAAAACACGATCGGACAGCCGAGGGGTGCACAGCACGGTGCAAAGCACCCACCCCTTGTCCTTTTCATATGGTCTTATGCACTAATTTTTTTAAATTGGATTGCAATGTAATTATTGAACTTAATAGATTGGACCGCGGTAGTCAATTTATGCGATCTACTTGATAGCATGTAATTTTATTATTGGGTTGGGGTTTCCCAATTTTTTTTTGGTGAGAATAAAACTCAGCCATTGATCTAGCAAATTTCCATGATGGGAAGGGAAACTTACGATGTGCTTGTTGTAGAGAAGCCGTCCCCTGTGAGGTTATTTTTTGTGTGTAGGCTTTTTCTTTTATAAAAGGGGGCTTACGTTCATTTTTATCCATCAGTGGAATAACCATCTCAAGGGTAGAGCTCTCTTGAGCATTCTTGAACTCTCAAGTTTTTGGTTTTTTTTTTTTTAAAGGATCATATATTACCAAAAAAATGACAAAACAACTAAGGGGAAGATCTCTTACAAAAATATTATCTAGACCGGGCGGAATACAATCCGTTTCAAACAAAATTCTCCTAGTTAAGCAATTTGAGGCTAGCTAGTGGGCAAACTCATTTCCCTTCCTGCTGCACCAAACAAACTCCCACTTTGTTGACAGGCTCTAATTTCCCATGGGCGCGCCCATGATCATCTTGGTTGTTTAAGCATGCAGTCGATGGGAGACAAACAATCAGATTCAAAGATAGCCTCCTCTAATTTCAGTTCCAACGCAACTATGCACACTATTCACAAGGCCCAAGCTTCAATGAAAATTGCCGAAGACGCAACCACTCTTCCAAAACACCACAATGAGCTTGTCCACTGCTATCTTTGGCAATGATGCCAAAGGTAGCCAGGCAACGAGAGGATGAAAATGCTCCGTCAATATTAAATTTGATCACCAATGGAAGGGGAGGAACCCATCTTCCACCACTAGTCTGTCTCACAGGTGTTACCTTAGATTTGGGCACAATAGCTTGCAGGTAATCTATGTTTGCCTTTGAGGCTCTGTAAATGGATTCCTCTGGATCCGGCATATTCCCATTGAAAACGTAATCATTCCTTGCTTTCGAAATAGCCATAATTGAAAGATTTCTCCCACCACTTTTCTGTTTGCTTCCTTTGCTAGATTACCACAAAGCAAGGCTTCCATCCACCCATCTGCTGCCTCAATAGGATTGTCAAGGACCTAATAAGCTTTCCCACTTCCAAACCACACCGCTCTTGTCCAAAGGCACCGAAACAAAGTATGTTCAATTGACTCGATCTAATTTTCACAAATATAGCATAAAAGGTTGCGGCCACATTTCCTTCGAAATAAATTTTGTTTGCACGCAATCCAATTCTTAACCACTTTCCACATGAACATAAATAGTTATATACCTTTGGAACTGTAGGAATAGCCCATAAGCGAGACCACATGGAGTTTGGAGGTGTATATGAATAGGAAAGCCCTACAGGGTTTGATTGGTTTGCCTTCAACGCTTGAAAGTATCCCGATCTCACCAAATATTGACTAGAGTTTGAATGATACGACATTAATTAGCTTGTCCGGGCCTTTACAAAAACTTATAGGAATTTTGATAATTGCCTGAACTTCTTTTTCACTAATGCAGCTTCTCAGCTTGTCCACGTCCGACACACATTTTGCTTTAATATGAAATCGGAGACCCACTTCCACTCGCACACAGGTGGCAAGGGGGAATTTATTTTTTCACTAGTTAAGCTTGGCACCCAATTGTCCTCCCGAAGCCGAATCAACTCACCATTCCCTACCGACAATATTGAATTCTGAATTATCAAATAAAAATGGGATTATCACAGAAAGAAACTTTGAACTGCTCTTAGCACCTTATCTCCCATAATGTACCATTAAGTTTGGTAGAACAACCCTGGAAAACCATCGAGCTCGGAGCTTTAAGAGGGCCGATTTGGAAAACTGCAATTCTCACTTCCTCCCGTAACACAGGTTTAATCAGAGCTTGTTAAAGGAGAGTATTTATAGGACCCCCAAAAGGTACAAAAAAAAAAAAAAAAAACCTGTCAAAAAGTTGCCTGAAGGCCATTGGTATCGATACCCAAGCTCTTTGGATTTCTGGACAAGCTGGCCGGGTATTGATACCGTGATTTTGTGGTATCGGTACCCAGAGCCTCTGGATTTTGGGTTGCTTCTTTTGGCCTTCTCTCGGCCTTTGGGTGCCTGGGCCTTCCTCCAATGTCTTGAACACCTCAAATTGGACTTGGGGAGGATTCATCTCGGCCTTTACTCTTTAGCGTGCTTGGGTACCTCTGCGTACTTCCGGGGATTATTGGGAGCTTTAGGATATGCCAATTGTTCCAAATTACGTAACGTCCAACAAAAACACACTTTTTTTTTTATCGGAACAAAAAACACACTTTGCACACAATATCAAATATAAACAATAATTAAACGCATGCAAGTGTGACAAAATGAGAAATTAGACACTCACATATGCATTGTTGTGTGACTATAATGTATACATAGCCATCGGTATATAGTCAGTACCTCTTTTTTTTTTTTAAAAAGGAAAGAAATTCATAGACTATAATTAAATAGTTTCTAGAGATAAAGGAGACAATATAACAGAAGCCTATAATTAAATGTTTGTTATGTGACAAAAAGTGTTAAAAATGGGACCCAAATAATGTGTGTTACAGTGTATTAGGAAAAATGTGAAAAAAATGCTCCATTTGACATTGTTAGGATTTTTTGAGTGTTTTTTTTTTATCGACAATAAGATTTTTTTGAGTGTTAGTCAAGGGTAAAAATAAGAATAAAAATAGGACCCACAATCCCCTTTCTCTATTCTCTCTCTCCTTTTCTCTCTTCTCTCTCCTTTCTCTCTCCCTCTACTGCAGCTCTGACTCTTTCTGTTGTGCCCTCTCTCTCTCTCTCTCTCTCTCTCTCTCAACAATGGGCTATCGTACAAGCCGCATATAACAACAGTTTAAAGTCTGACACAAAAAGGGAGAGAATAATTGGACCTAAAGTTGTCAAATGGAGCATAAAAATAGTAACTTTTTGTTAATCATAGAAATTATTACACAAACAGTGTCGAAAAACACTCAAATATAGATGCTCAAAGAATCTGAGACAACTATCAACAATAAAAACCTGTCTGGGCAAAATCCATTTCCCTTCCTGCTGCACCAAACAAACTCCCACTTTGTTGACAGGCTCTAATTTTCCATGGGCGCGCCCATGATCATCTTGGTTGTTTAAGCAGTCGATGAGAGTCAAACAATCAGATTCAAATATAGCCTCCTCCAATTTCAGCTCCAACAAAAACCTGTCTAAAATTTGTAACTGCAAAATTACAAAAACAGGCAAGACCTTGCTTGGCAAAGATATGACATGGCTCTACAACACTGCGGGGCACCTTTGATATTATGCAAAAAGTCAATTGGGATAGATCCTGAAGAAGGTTCCGTTACAAAATGTTATACACTTTGACATTAAAAAAAAAATCATTTACATAATTCTATTATTATAGTCTGCTTGGATAGGCATTATTTGTAAAGACATTTCTTTCCAGAATATTAATAGTAGCAATTTTGGCATAGAAAATTCCAGCCAAATTATCCATAAATATAAATCACTAACAATACTGTCTTCTTTTCTTTATTGGTTCAACGTTACGTTTTTATAAATTTTATGTCTTGCTTTTAGAATGAAAAATCAACCTTTTTTTCTACAAAAAAAAGAAGAAGAAAAAGAAAAGGTTTTGCTAAATCGTTTTTCGATTTTTGCCCCTTTTTTTTTTTTTTTTTTTTGAACCAGATTTTATATAACAAAAGGGACAAAGCCCAAGTCTCAAGGGGAAACTCTGAGGAGAACAAAACTCACTACACTAGGACATACCCTAGTTGTAGCATAACAAAGTCAAAACAAAAGAAAACTAGACCCGTAGAACTAAATGTCACAAAGTACTGATGCAGAGAGTCCCCAATCCAACATCAAAGCTAAGTTCTTCGTAGTCCTACGCATATGTCTCCAAGAGCTCATCCGTGCTTTAACTGCCTCCACAATCAATCTTTGCACATACTCAGAATCATGCCCAACTTGCTGGAAGATCCTACTATTACGTTCTTCCCAAATATAATACACAGAAGCAGCCAAACTTAGTTTGAGTACACTGGACAACATAGAGCTATCCTTGCAGTGATTTGAACCCCAAAGGATCTCATTTATCAAGCCACAAGAGGGAATACCAAGGCCACTCATGGATTTAACAGCCCTCCAAATAAGAGAAGTGAAAGAACAATAAAAAAATAAGTGTGAATAGGACTCAGAGCCACCATAGCAAAGAACACAAGAACTTTCACTGAGTAGACCCCAAGTCCTGAGTCTATCCTTGGTAGCCAATCGACCAAGAACTGCCAGCCAAAGGATAAAAGACCATCTGGGAACATGCCATTTGTACCAAACCATACTAAACCAAAACACGTCGGGACCCTTGGATCTTAAAGCTTGCCAAGCTGTCTTAACAGAAAAAACACCACTTGTCGTTAAGGACCATACCACTGAATCTTCTCTGTCAACATGTGGGACAAGGGCATGATCTGTGTTTGCTATAATTTCTCTAATAATGGGATGCCTACTTCTAGGCCATCGCCAAGAATTATTATGGATAATAGAATTAATAGTAGCATGAAGGGATCTGCCAAGATTAAAAACCACTTGATCCCCATATTTCTGAAAAAGGGGACCAAGAGTGTGCCAGTTATCTAGCCAAAGGTAAGTATTAGAGCCATTGCCAATTCTGGATAAAATAAACTTCTGACCTTCTCTTCTCAAACCAAAAATCTTTCGAAGAGTCCAAGAAGAATCAGCAGGGAGTTTCATAGTCCAGATACAACGGTTTTTAATCACATTTGAATGGATCCACTTGACCCAAATGATATCTTCCTTCTTACAGACAGCCCATAGGTGCCTTAACATGGCTGCCTATTCCATTCTTGCACTCTTTTAAAGCCCAAGCCACCCTCTTTCTTAGGGAGACACATTGCAGACCAAGCCACCTTAACACCAGAGGATTTCAACTCTAAACCTTTCCAAAGAAAAGCACTGAGCATTCCTTCAATGTCCTCAATAATTTGTTGTGGTAGGATAAAGATAGAAGACCAGTATACCTGGATGCTGAAAAGAACTGAGCTGATCAACTGTGCTCTACCTCCAAAAGAAAGCAACTTATTGGACCATGACTGAATCCTGCGAAGCATTCTCTCTTTGAGGATTGGATCAAGCAATCTGAATGTCTTAGTTTAGTAGAAATTAAAGGCACACCTAAATACTTGACAGGCAAGCTTGCTTCAGGAATATCAAGGATAGACCTCAGACCCTGCTTCAAACTGATATCCACTCCAACAAAAAAACAAGCACTCTTATTCAAGTTTGGTTGCAAGCCGGAGAAGAAGTGGAAATCCTCCAAAACACTATGAATAGTAGTAAAAGTTTGGGAATTAGCCCCACAAACAATGAACATATCATCAGCAAAAATTAAGTGGGATAGATGGATAGCTTCACACTTTGGATGGTAAGAGAAACTCCCAAGACTGATTCTAAAGTGGAGAAGGGCATTAAATGCTTCCATAATCAGCAAAAAGAGGTAAGGAGAGATAGGATCCCCTTGTCTCAACCCTCTTTTTTTGGGAAAATAACCTCTTAGCTCACCATTGATAAGCACTGAGAATTTTGGGGTAGTCATACAAGCTTTAACCCAGTTGATGTAGATTATAGGAAACTCCATATATTGCATAGTCCCAAAGAGGAAGTTCCAATCAACACGATCAATAAACGTGATATTAACGTAAGTTAACCTACAACTGATTTTTATAGGAGATCCTAAGTTAGCCTACAACTTTAAGTCTTAAGAAAATCACAAACAACACTTACTAACTTGAGTTTAGGAAGGAAATGACTAGAACAACACAAACACTAAAAACTTGATGAAAATGCAAATTAACTAGATTACTAGGAAGGTCTAAGCAAGAGCTACAAGATTAATAAACGTGATATTAACGTAAGACAATCACTTACATGGGAAAAACTAGAGAGAGAGAGAGAGAGAGAGAGAGAGCTTCAAAGTCCTCCAATGGAGGAGCAAAAATTAAACTAAAGTGAGAGTAAGAAGTGAGAGAGAAGGAGAGAGGAGAGGGCCCAATATAGTCTTCCACTTCTCTCTCTTACAAATATCCATAAAGCCCTCACAACAACTATAAACTTGCCATTAATAGAAAGTGAATAAAGTGCAAAAAAAATGGTTCGGAGCATTTCTAGACCGGTCCAGAATAATTCCGGATCGGTCCGGAATCGTCTGGAAAACTTTAGGCAAATCTGGATCGGTCCAGAATAATTCCGGACCGGTCCGGAATTATCTTGACTTGAATTTGACCTCTTTGATCACTCACATTGGATTGCGTGCCTCCGGACTTCCTCCAAAACACTTAAATGAGTTGTGCGACCCTCGGGGGAGGTGCTCCTTCACTCCCGGATACCACTGGGAGTCCATGTGAGCGTGCGGCACGCCTTCCAAGCCATCGGCTGGACTTGGTGACTTTTCGAATTCCCGGGCCTTAGCCGAATCATCATTCCTTTGCTCTTGAGGCCCGGTGTTGACGTGCCGGCCCTCGATAACTTGGCACGATTTCCAATGCGCTCAAAACACGCTTATTTAGCGTGTTAAACCTGTAACTCTCAAAAACACCACTACACGCATATCAACCAAATAAAGTGCGAAATCGCGTGTGAGCGTGGAATAAATGAGCGAGATAAGCCCTGGTTATCTACAATATTGGGGACTTATCAAATCACATTAAAAAAATATCTATATTTTGTAATTTATGATAGTTTTTATCTTTGTTTAACAAAATTAAATGAGACCTATCAAACAAGATCGATATTGCATATATAAAATATTATAAATTAAAAAATATAGATAATTTTATGAGAGGTGGTGGTTTTGGACATTCTTTTGGGACTAAGGTTGTTATGCCCCAAACTAATAGGTCAATAGCCCCGTTCCTAGAATGCGACATGGCAATACCGGACAATCCCACACGATAATTGATTACCAGATTAGACTTAAACCAAACCAAACCCAACCACTTTATTAAAAATAAAAGGTAAAGTGTACAACTTAGGGCGTATTCCACTAACCCAGTTTTTTTTGAATAAACTAGTTTTTCACGGTTTTTTATGTGATGTGTTATGAGAGAATAACATGTCTCGGTGTTCGGAAAAAAACGGTTTTTTGTTAGTGGAACACATCACAAACGATAGTGCATCTAACCCAAGGCCACAACCCACATCATATATACAATAAAATACACAACCCCACTCAAAGTATACGCTATAGCGCAATGATCCCCACTCATAAAAATACCCAAAGACACACCAACGACAGTAGATGTCCAGTGGACCACCTCTAAACTCAAACACTTGAAAGAGTATCACATTGAATGTGTGAGCTAACCATAAGTTCAACGCGTACTATTGAATATACAGTTTAAGAACAGTTAAACCAAATATGGATCAAGTATAAATCAAATTACTCTTTTAGTAAAAGTATTCCTGCAAAGACCACCAGGTCCATCAACTCATCCCATATAGCTAAGGTAGTGGCGCCTCCAGAAATTTTAAGAAGGGTGTTCAGAAATCTCTACTACCTCTAGAAACCACAATTAGATAGAAACAAAAATTTATCTATTAATATCAACAATGCCATCCACACAAAAAAAAAAAACAAAGTATACTACTTTCGTCCCAAAATTTTAATTCACTATGAAAAGATAAGCATACAAAAATAAATTATTTTTGAATTTTTCTACACCAAATTAAAGAACTACTTGAGATCTTTAATTTGGTGCTAAGAAAATTTGAAAAATTATGCATAGAAGTACTTAATTTTTTTACCTGAAAATTGAAAGTCTTTATGTAATGGACGAACTTTTGGACATGTAGGGAGTAGCATATTACAATTGTCCTCGATGACTTTTTCATATTTTGAAACTATTGCATAATTGTGTCATTATCAATGGTATCAAATACAAACACTCTCAATATAAGTACTGGCAATCTTTCATCCACTGATCTCTTATTCGATTGCGAAGATTGCTCTTAACTACATTAGATTGATTTGTGGGCTGATGTTTTGGGCATGGTTTTCAAATACTTTGGGGATGGGTGTTCACGTAAAGGTTAACCTAAATTAAAATAAAAATATCACATATATTTTTATAAAAAATATAATTTTCGGGATGGTCAAATGACCACCTAAACTATAGTGTAGAGCCGCCAATAAGCCAATGGTCATTTTACCTTTGACCAAAGTGATCACGGTAGTGCTACCTTGAGGATCAACACAAATAAGTACATTGGCGAAGTCAATAGCCATTCAATATAATTCCCAATGATAGGAACACACTCACATATGGGGTATGTGAGCTACAATAGTATATGAGTCCAATCAGGACACACACTTCTGGGATAGGGCAAACACTCCTACATTAGTCCAGGAGCAGGGCAAGTAAGGCTTGTTGGGAAACGAATCCCAGAACCCAGTAATAAAGCGTGCAGATTAGACAGAAAAAAAACCAAAAACTCTACGTAGCGAAATTAGGGTTTACATCTCCTCTGTAGACATGAACGTACGGTGGACTAGATCTTTTTTATTGAAACCGATTAATGCACTCGGTGAACTTCGCTTGATTGTACCTTAACATCTTCTGTTGTATTCCCTTATACCTCGATTCTCGTACCCGATTGTGGACTCCAACGAGATCTATTTATTCTCTCTCTCACTACCTACTTTTTGTTCTCTAAAAGACGTGTGAGACCTAGAGAACAAGCCAATATATTTATAGGGCTAGGGTAGGGACCTCATGAGTAATAAATCTGGGCTCCTTGTGTAAATAATAAACTCTAATCCTACCAGGATTCTATTTCTCATTTCACAAATTAGGTAGGATTCAATTTCTTTTTTTACAAATTATACACCAATAAAGAATTATCTCAATTATATTTCGAGCTCCACGTTATTAAATATTTGTTGATCTCCCTCGTTAAGGTTACAGATACCCGTTGATTAAATTAAACCACTGATAATTATATTTAATCAACATCTTATGAAACACCTTAAGACTTTCCACTTAACTTATTCGATATGCTGGATACAAATATCCACCTGCAGGGTTTGACCTAACCAAAACTTATAAGCTTATTAAGAGGGTATCATCAATACTTACCGGGACGTGGATTCCATCAATAATTAATATCCATATATCATGCATATAACGTCGTGACCCCACTCACCAAGACTATTAACCCTAAAGAGGATGTCACTTTATAAAGAATCAAAGTCAATAACATTAAATGTATATATATGTATCAATTATCTTTGGATTATGAGCATAAACATTCATAACAATTATAAGATTCTAATTGTCTTACAATATCAGTACTAAGACAATTATCTTAAAGCGGTCCTATTCAATACACACAAAGTGTAGTAGCATAATGAGTTCAAACTACAACTGTTCCTTGTAGGCTAGATAGATCTACTAAAACATTGTACCACAATCCTACTAATGGTGTGTCAAATTCCATCTAAGAATGCAAACTAAAAACTTATATTCCACAATAACCGATGATCTAATCTTCTATATGTAAGGTGTACTCTACACACTGGATCATCTGCTACATATAATAAAAGACACACATATACAACATACAATAATATTATGCAAACATTGCCAATAATAGATTCTCATAAAAAGGGATAAAACTGATTAATAATTAATTAATTAATTAAATATTAATATATTACATAAAACATGGCTTTTAGTAAAAATTTATAACAATACCATCGCATGAATCTCAAAACGCATTTCACAAATATTCTCGATCCATAATATTCCAACCAAACAGAATCATTGTCCATAAAAAGAGAGCACTTGTTATAATTATAATAAAATCATTTTAGTTTGAATCCATATAATTCATATCTCGACCTTTCGAAAGAACTAGATTAATCGGGACCTAACGTAACTCCAAGGTGGAGCTGAAATTAGCATAGACCTCTCTGGACCTAGCACGAGTCACATAGCGATGCAAACGAGTGATTGCGGTTTATAATACAATAAGGGCCCGATTGGATGCGAGATAAGTTTTAGGGGTAAAATAGTAAAGGGGTTAAGATAGTAGGGGATATTATTTATGGAGGGTGAACTCACAGTGATGTGACATTTATAGAGGAGGATTAAATAGGAGTAGTTGGTTTGGATGAATTTGTAATAAGGGGATAAAATACTACTTGGTTTGTTTTAATGTTTAAATAGGGGGATAAAGTTGGTAGATGATGTGAAAACTGGGGAAATGACTTATTTGCTCTGTGCATGGTCATATTAGATTATACATTAATTAATTATATAAATATAAAACTAATTAAATAAATTATAGTTGTCAACAATTAAGCTATAATAGTAATCATATGTAAAATAAAACTATTTGATATTAAAACGATATTTACATTGTTTGGAAATATTCCACCTTTAAATTGTTCTAATACTTTGTAATTTACATAATATTTTTAGGGTGCTGATTTTGGGGCTCCTTTTTTTTATGCAGACACTCCAATTTTTAATAAAGTTACGAAACTATCCTTTTAAGATATCAAAATTACTAGAGGCACTCCACTCCAAATTATCTCCTCATTTACTATGGCACTCCAATCGGAAAAATGAACCAAAACCAAACATAAACATTAGGTTCTAAACATTAACATTAACATTAACATTAACATTAACATTAACATTACGTTTCAAACATTAAACATCCACAACATAAATATTAAGTTTCAAATATTAAACATGCATCTATGTCAGAATCTTTCACGCCAAAAAAAATAAAAAATGCTAGAATTCTCCAAAATAAATATCACACAATTGAAAATGTTGATGCTGCAAAATCTTCATAACGGCTACGACACAAGATCTCTATATTTTCGTACTCATTATCTACCATATTTTTCCCTCAAAATCCTTTTAACGGCCGCAAATCTACACTTTAAAACTAATAATGAGACAAACAAAGCACATCACCAAAGTTAGAAAACTCTTGAGAAAAAGTAACAGAACTCTCAAGAGACAAAATTAAAGAAAAAGCATGTACAAAATAATGGTTCTACAATCATAGGCCAAGATCACTTGTCAGGAGTTGTCCCAAGTCAAAACATGGAGACAATAACATAAAAACTCTACCAAAGAAACATTACATATGGAATAGTAAGGCAATTGACGCGTGCATTAAAAGAAGTTGAGCAATTATCGGGGCTTTTTTTTCTTATTAAAAAAACTATTTTGGTTTTTTAGAGTGCCTAATGTAATGGAATAGTAGCCAATTCAATGTCACGTGCATTAAAAGGAGTTGAACAATACCCAGCTTTTTTTTCGATTTTAAAAAAACTATTTACTTAAACAAGATGTAAAGCATGAAATGAGAAGAGTAAAGATGTTTTTTGGAGTATTGAAGTAAATCATGGAACTTGGAAAAGGGTAGTTTTGGAAAAACATCTAAGTCACGTACCCAGCATCAAAATTGGGAGTGCGAATATCAATTTCCTATTTTTATAAGTTTTTTTTTTAAAATTTTACCCCAACATTATTCCTATTTATAGAATTTGTGGGCTTGACTTGGTTAAAATGATTGAATTTAGTTAGCAATTTTACTTTTTATTCAGAGTTGAATATGGGAAAGTCCTCACAATTCTTTTTATTGTTTGTTTTGATCTCGGCTGCACGCAATTCGGTTGGAGTTACAATTCCCACCGATTGTAAGAATGGACTCGACCGTTCTTTGATGATTTTTTTATTTTTTATCTGTTTGGTTGAGTAGAAAACGAAGGAAGAAGGAAAAAACGAAGGAAGAAGGAACGAGGGAGTGGATTTTTGTAATTGTTATGGTTCATTTAGACCGAAAAGTGCACCTCAACTGATATAAACATGCAGCTGCGTTTTTCGTAATTGAGTTGAAGTTTTTATTTTTTATTTTTTTGAATTTAATTTATGGGAAATTTATCGAAATGGTCCCTCTAGTTTAACCCGTGTCTCGATTTCGTCCCTCATGTTTCAATTTCACTCTAATTGACCCTGTAGTTTCAATTTTGCTCGAATTTCGTCCAATTGATAACAAACGTTAGCTAAATTGACGGAAAACCCAATTTGGGGCTTTTTTTAGGGACAGACCTGTCATTTCCCCTCCCCTCCTTCCCAATACCAAAACCCTAACTCCTCCTACCCCTTGATTTGATTAAAACCCATCGGTAAATCCATCGGTAAATTTTGATTAAAACTTGATTTGATATGGAACACTGTAATGGACAGAAGCAAATGTAAGTATAAATTTGAGTAAAAGTCTCATGAATGACATAATCATAAATTTGAGAGCAAGAAAATGACCTTAAAAATTTGAGCAAAGATTTGATTCATACCAAATTTAGTGAAAAATTTGAGTAAACTCAAATTGGTAATGGATTTGAGTAACGAGTTGAGTAGTGTTCCACTAACTTGGTTTTTTTGATTTTTTGGTTTTTAGTTTTGCAAAAAAACTAGTTTGTTCCACTAACTTGTTCCATTAAACTAGTTTTTTGGTTTTTAGTTTTGCAAAAAAACTAGCTTGTTCCACTAACTTGTTCCATTAAACTAGTTTTTTGTATGTTTAATTTTGCAAAAATCACTAAGTGATTTTTTGTTAGTGGAATGAAATAGTTTTTGAGTTAAAACAAAACTGTTTTTTTTTAGCGGAATGGGCCTCAAATTTAAATTTAAATATACATTTGAGTAAAGAGCAGAGATGGTCTTGCTAAAGATATGACTTTATCTCCAACACTAGACAACGGACACAAATACTACTCCCTCCGTCCCTTTTTAAATGTGTTACTTCGTAAATCCAATTTATTAAAAAAACATCATTATTACACTTTTCACATCAATTTTTTCTTCCACTTTACACTTTTCACATCAACTTTTACCCCTACTTTCCAAAATTATCCTTCACTTTTACCCATTAACTCTTTATCCACTAATTTTTCAAAAGGGCAAAATGATAATTGTACAAACTTTTACCCATTAACTTTTCAAACCATACACTTACTTAGGGACAACCTAAAATGGAAATGTCTACATTTAAAAAGGGATTTAAAAAGGACGGAGGGAGTATTAACTACTGTAAAAAAAACAGGGTGGTGCTGACCAAAAGAAAGAAAGGAAAGCCTGCGTTTTCATAATCCTCAGATCTGACAAACTTGGTCGAATCCAATTGCCAAATAAAGGTTGTGGTTCTTTGGCATCGTAGCGGAGAGGTTGAATGCAATGGACGCCTTCAGAAGGCAAGCGAGCAAGCTCAGAGATCAAGTCGCCAAACAGCAACAGGTAAAAAAATATTTATTTTTTCTCCTAGCTCGTCTGTCTGTCTGTTTAGTAGCTGAGAAAATGCGACTAAGAAAGATGAACAAGAAATTGCAGTTTCGATATGGATTTTATGTTTCACCACTTGGGGTAAAATGTCAGATTTAGGGTTTTCTGGTCATTTGTTTTAATCCGGAAACAGAACAGAAAGGTGGACTTTTCTGTACAGACATTACATTGAAAATGAATTGAAATCTTCAATTTAGTGTACCTGCAATGGTTTCTCAAAGTCAAAATGCCATATGGCAATGTGAGAGAGAAATTTTGACTTGAGCCATTTTTTTACCCATTTGGAGAGAGAATCAGATATAGACACAGAAAAAACTTGGTTTGATACAAAGATTTGTCTATGAATTTGGGTTAGGGTTGGAGATTTTTTCCCTTCTGAGATTGTGCTGAGTTACGACTTTGGAAAGGAAGTGGCTTAGGGTTGGAGATGCTCTTGGGGAGTAGATTTTTGGTATCAGGGAAAAGAATTGCAATAGCTAAATAATGGTGTGCCATATTGCCCAGCCATTGATCCCTGGTTACTGGATCTAGTCCTCCCTGAAAAGTAAAAATTTCCACATATCTTGACCAATTGAAGGTGAAAAATGGGGTTGCTTTCCAAGCAATTTCCCCCCCACCCCCTAAGTCATAAAATTATATCATACACTGTAAGATAATGCACTTGGGAAGATAATATCCTTTGCGTGCAAGATTTCCAGAATGCGTTGTTACTGGTTATAAAGAAATCATGGAACTCAATTGGCAATATTGTAAATCAAACTTAACATGAAATATGGTAGATTCGAGGCCACTACTGTGAGAAACGTTTGTGGGAGAGCAATATCATAAAAGGTGGAGAGGGGAGGGAGGTGTGGGTTGGGTTATCGTGGGAAGGCAAAAATGTGACTTTAGTATTTGGTCTTGGATATTATGAAGAATCATCATACGCTGAACAATCAGAGATCAAATCTTCCTGTCTTAATTACATCTTGGTATTGCTATTTTGGTTGATTATTTCTAAATTGGTGATCTAAATGTAGTTTCAGGCTGTAATAAAGCAGATCAGTGGAAGTGGTTATGAAAGTTCTGATGTAATGGTCATCGATGAGGTTGAGATGGAAAGACACCTTCATTTGGAGAAATTGTACAGGTCTACTCGTGCAGGAAGGGTAAGCTGTTCGCATTTTTTTAACTGTTTAGGCTGCAGATGCAAATCGCAGGTGATTAGAATTAGAAATTTAGAATGATGCCATTTTATATTCTTAGGCAGGCATGACATGTTAATGCCCTTATATACCTTAAATGTTGTAACAAGTCGCGTTGCGTTTTGTGAAACATTTAATAAAATCCATGTTCCTCTATTGGAGGTCAAAGGTTGGAGTCCTGTCACAGAGAAGATCTCCTCCTGCAGGCTACAGCCTCCTAGTGCACTAAGATTTAAGAAAATGTAATTCTGAAGCAATTATGCTAATCTATGCTTCATTATGAAATATCTCAATAAATAGCTACTAGGATTATGTTGCCATGGATACCAAGCTCTGATGTAGCCCTAAGAAAGATCAGATTAATATGATATTGTTTCACGATCTATTTCCACACTTTTGGTTGCGATTTAGTTTGGTGGCAGAGTTGTTGATTTCTTCTTACTCCGACCTTCAAGTGTTTACATTTTCCATTTAACGTTTTAGGCTTATAGCCAAATAACCTTTCAAGTTTTTCTTTCTTCCAGCTACTGGTTTTGGGCCATAGTTTCAAATTAAAATAAACTTTATATTAATGTATCCTACAACTACCTTACATATTTTTTCGATTTGTGGACTTAATTACCTCAACCAATTGTAAGTTGTAACTCGTCTTAAGTTTTTGTAGAATGTGTAAGAGTGTCCAAGAAGACTTGGCATGTAAGTAAGGGATGGATGTGCATGAGGGAATGAGCAGTATTGAGCTTGATTTTGTTGATTTGTAAATATGTCATAAAGAATGGATATTGGATATCAATGATATGGAGAATGACTTAATAATTGTTTGACTGACTTGCACCCATAGTTTCTAATAGTTTTGGGAACTTGTATCCACTTATTGTGTTTCTAGGACTTTTTTTTATTAACTTACCTTTGGGCCCGTTTGTTTGGCAGGGCTAGTAGTGAAGGGATATCTGATCCCATGGGTTAGTTAATCTCATTAGACTTGTAGGGATGGGATTGGTAATACCAAACCCCGCATGGTATTGTATTGTATACCTCACAGACTGTGAGATTACATATCTGATGCACTTTTGGTCCGGAGTCCGGACCATAAAGAATTTAAACCAAACACCGTATGCTTAACCCCTTTGAATATTTTGTCCAATCCGATGCTCATATTTCATCAAACAAACGGGCTCTTTTTGTTTCTAATGTATATGTGTCACAAGACTCCCAACTTGTTAGGCATGTTATTAATTTTTGACACACTCATTCTGCAGGATTTCCAGAAAGAAGTTGTTAAAGCAGCTGAAGCATTTACTACTATAGGGTATAAGCATATCGAAACAGGTAGAATACTTTGTCAGGGGGATCTTTTATGAAATGAACCAAGTTGTTTTAATCAAGGTTTATGTTATTTTAGGATGTTATGGTCCATTTATGAGTTTGGCCTGGACGTTGTACTTTTAATGATAATCAGGAACCAAGTTGTCTGAGGAATGTTTCAAATATGCTGTTGAGAACACTGATGACAAGATTCTAGCTAAGGCTGCATCTCTATACGGTGATGCTTGTAAAAATGTCGAAAAGGAGCAAGAAGACTTAAACAGGCAATTGTTTTCCCAGGTTTGCACTGTTTCTGTGGCTACTTATCATCAAATCAATTGTGCTTTTGGAATGGCTACTTCTTTATTAGCCATACATTTCAATCACATAAATAAATTATATCACCTGATGATTCCCTTTGACTTAAGTTGAGTTCATTTGTTGCACATAAGACATGTCAGCCACTAATTTGGAATCATCATTTTGATCTTTTGAATTCCCATTATGTTTCCTCCATATTGTTTCTGTTTTGCTGATTTGAGGCATATGTGCCTGGCTCGGTATTTAACTTGCCAAGACTCGGCCTAATTTACTTGAAGTTTTCTCGTTCAGTTTTTCTACTTTGGGTCAGAATAGCAAAATAAAAGAGCCCCTATTTTTATACAAATTAGTTGCTACTATTGCAATGAAAGGCCAGCAGCCCAAATATTGAAGCGTCAATGCCACATTTTTTCCAACCTCGAAGTTTATGTTCTTCAAATTTGATTTAATCGAAGCATTATAACCACTGTAATAATATAACTATGGACTTAAACATGATTTCCACAAACATAGAAAACAAACTTAACACAAAATTTCTTCCCAGATTATTGAGCCATTGAGAGCAATGGCAACTGGTGTTCCATTGGAGGATGCTCGGCATCTTGCTCAACGTTACAGTCGAATGAGACAAGAAGCAGAGACACAGGTAATCAGACTGCTGGGCTTCCTTTACCTCAATTATTAATTTTCCTCGAGCTTTACTTTAGAATACATTGCCTATGATAAAGGTTACATTTTGTTATCATAATCTTATAGTTCCTATTGACCATCAAAGCAAACAGGCAGCAGAGGTTTCCAGAAGACATGCTCGAGTAAGGGAAGCTCCCATTCCTGAAAATGTGACAAAGCTGCATGCTGCAGAATATAAAATGCAGGAACTGAAAGCAAATATGGCAGTACTGGGTAAAGAAGCAGCAGCTGCCATGGCTGCTGTGGAATCGCAGCAGCAAAGGCTGACATTCCAGAGGATTGTTTCATTGGTAGGTCTGTGCTTGTGATTTGTTGTCACATAAATTAGACGGAGTTCTATAGTAACGTTACCTTATGCTTCTGAAGGTTGAAGGAGAGAAATCATATCATGAGAGAGTTGCTGCCATTCTTGGTGAGGTTGAAACTGAGGTGAGTCTTTACATTCTTTTTTGTCCAAGGTAGAAATATTTTCTGGTAGACCCTGCATATGAGATGACCTAAATTTGGTGGCAGATGGTTTCAGAGAAACAGCGGAAAGAGTCTGCTCCCCCTGTAATTCCGTCCTCTAACAGCTCAGAGAAAACGAAGTATTTCTTGGCCGAGGTACCTTTTGAATTAAATAAATTTCTGGCCATGCTGCTGTGTATTTTCAATCCAATTAGCTTCAGGGAAAATTTTTGGGTAATTTTTTTCGTAGATAGTTGTAGTTATTTATGAAATGAATTTTGGATATGTGTTGGTGTCACAGTGTAACATAGTAGGAGTCCTATGTTAATCAAATTGTCTTGTTTCACAAGATATGAAGGTTTTTTTTGATACCGAATGGGTAGATTTTGTCATTTATTGATTCGTATCTGAGGTGTCTTACATATTTCTGTGTATTTGTGAAAAAATCTTACCTAGAACCATACGTGGGGCTTCACAAGGTTGTGATCTGTGAGCTAGTGGTGGGGTCTTGGTGGTAGTCACAGGAGAAGGGAGGGAGTGACATGGGCTAGGAAAAAATTTGAAGCGATCATGAAGGGAGAGAAGCATTGCAGTTAAATGGAGAGTGAGAAAATATTTACTAGGGGCTAATTAGGAACTAAAAGTCCATAGTGAGGACAACTTGGAAACAAAGTTAAACCCATCGGTAAAGTTAGTTGCTATTATCATGATGTGGTAGTTACTAATAACCTCAACAAAATTATATTGGAAGCACAAGTTTTTGAATGTCAACTACCCGCATTCACAAATTTGTAGTTTCGGCCTTGTTTCACATGCCATCCGTCCTTGCAGGAACCAATTGGTTGATATTAGTCTATATGGATGTTCTAGCTATCATCCCTAAAATGGCAGCTTGTATACTACATAATGCAAATACTTGTTAGAGCATGATTGGCTGAAGTCTTGTGCTCGCATCATGCAGGCAACGCATGGTTTTGATGCAGCATCAGAGAAGGAATTGAGTTTGGCAGTTGGTGATTATGTTGTTGTTCGGAAGGTTCAATCTTCTTATCCTGTTAATCCTTGTTACTCTCTTGTGGAAATTTGTTTTATTCCTTTAATTGCATTTACACTGCCTGTAAATCTGTCCTGCGTCAGAAAGGATGAATCAGTGAGCACTATCTTTTTAAAGAAAATTTCAGGATGTGAAAGAACTTTGACTTCTTTCTGTGTATGCTATATATTAAGCTGATTCTGTTTTTCGGTGCTTCTTTAAGTAGTCAGACACTTTTCAATGTTTGACTAATCCAATGGGCAATGGGAAATAAACTGGTTGGAAACAAAGTTTTCCTTTTCAATACACATTTTTTCTTCTCCTTATTCTAATACAGAATTTATTGCATCCAGGTCTTTCGAATAAGATTTTCATTCGTCTTCTCTCAAACACTGTCGTTGTTCCCGAATATCTCATTATTTACAGATTTCTGGACTATTTTACGTTTGATTATATTCAGGATACAAGGTTTTGATGGTTCCATAACCATGATTGGAATGGACATGTCGTGTTTATATTAGTTTTGATAAGAACATTTGGAAATGCAAGCTGATGAAGCTGTCAAACGCCATTTTGATAATCTATGCTGCAGATTGAAACCTTGTGCCACTATTTTAACTTAAGTGATAGAAAAATTGAATTAATTCATATGACTGCTCAGGTGAGTCCTTCAGGATGGTCAGAAGGAGAATGCAGAGGCAAAGCCGGTTGGTTTCCATCAGCATATGTGGAGAAACGCTTGAGGATTCCCACCAGTAGTGCAAATGCTGAAGTTTACTGAGATATTGCATTGGCTGGTACTTGATTTCATCCTCCTAGATTGGACATGTGCTATAGTGGATGATACTCTGTTTCGCATTTTGCACATTTTTGTGTGATTCTTATGCCTTGTATTATTTTCCCCTGAGACTCCAGCAATTTTTCTGATCATGGATGTGTATGTTTCGAATTTTCCTTGAACGTAAATGACCTCAATTGCTGAAATAACGTCTATTCGTTGCTTGTGGTGTATCAAATTGGGAAAAGGTTTCTATTACAATTCCTCCTGGATGAATGGTAGCTAATAGCTATCATATGACGTTATCTTGCTCGAGTAGTCAACGGTTTGAGTGAAGAGAAACTAATAACCTGTTTTATGTATGAAACTAATTGCGAACGAGATTACATAAGCTATTTAATCCACATGAAATAGTACTTCCTTAAAAATTGCTAACACTTTTGTCACAAGATTGCTTGTAGATCGAACTTCAGGCTAGGTTTATGTAAGCAAAAAATGAGTAGGGCTTGTTATAAAAAATGAGTAGTATTTTACCATATGGCTGAACTTGCATTTTACTTTTAGAGGTGATACCCGCATAGCATTCCATCTGCTACTTGTTTTTTGTGAACGAATCGTCCCATACCGAGTGCATTATAGACCGTCTTGCTCTCTCTTTTGTGCGCGCGCGTGCAGCTGTACAAGCCGTTACTTTTTTTATAGTAGAGTATTCTATTTTGGGCTATACCTTAATAAATGTTTTTTTTTGAAAAGTTAATGGGTAGAAGTTTGTATAATTATTATTTTTGCCCATTTAAAAAAGTTAAATGAGTAAAGAGTTAATAAGTAAAACTTTCTTTATTAAGTTGGATTCACGAAACAACACACTTAAAAAAGGGATGAAGGGGGTACTATTTACCAAGTCATTTCTTGCCTTAATCTACTTCATGTTGGCCTCAGATTGTCATGATTCTGTTTACTATTAAAAGTATAATAGTAGTAGTAGTTAAGTTGATAAAATAGAAGATATAGATTTTGACTGAAAATCTGTAGCAGCTGGGTTTCCATAATCCCAGCTGAGCTTAGTCGTATCCTCCGTTTGGATTTATAATCTAATGATAATGTCTTTCCGTTCAAAAAAAAAAAAAAAAAAAAATCTGTAGGAGCCGAATTAATGGCTAAAATGTAGCTCGACTAACTCATTGGCATGCCTACGATGAGGAAGATGAGGAAGTCATATGAAGTGCAACGAGCGATGCGTAGACCCCATCAGTTATCTTCATCAAGACCTCATGTTTTCCCTTCTCAGCAATCACACCACCCTTCACAACCGCGATTATATCAGCTCCCTTAATCGTTGAGAGTCGGTGAGCGACGACAACAGTCGTCCTGTTCACCATCACCTTATCCAACGCATCTTGAACAACGCGCTCCGACTCTGCATCCAATGCGCTCGTTGCTTCATCAAGCAATAGGATCTTAGGGTCTTTCACTATCGCCCTTGCAATGGCAATCCTCTGCTTCTGCCCACCTGACAATTGCACCCCTCTTTCCCCTACGTTTGTGTCATAACCCTGTGGCAGTGCTGATATAAAGTTGTGCGCATTTGCGGCTCTCGCGGCTGTGATTATCTCTTCTTCGGTTGCCTGTCCTTGCTTCCCATAAGCGATGTTTGTACCGATTGTTTCATTGAAGAGTATTGGTTCTTGACTTACGAGTCCCATTTGTTGCCTCAGCCAACTCAGTTTTAACTTTCGGACGTCTACCCCATCTAGTAGTATATGGCCAGAGTCAGGATCATAGAACCTCTCTATTAGGCCGATCACCGTGGATTTTCCGCTACCACTCTCCCCGACAAGAGCAACTGTCTGTCATTAAATTGCAAGCAAATTATCAGAAAACTTGTCTCCATCAATGGGTCATAAGGAAGTGGAAGAGAAGGAAACATTTAGGAGTAGTCAAGAAGGCTTTTGATTATTTACCTTTCCAGAAGGAATGCTCAAGCATAAATCTCGGAAAATTTGAACATCGGGTCTCGTTGGGTACTTGAAGCTGACGTGTTTTAACTCAATATCACCCTTTACAATTTCTAGGGTTGTACCCTCGGTGCTACTTGAATCAATCTTGGGCTTGCTGTCGAGGATTTCAAAGATGGAAGCAGCAGAATCCTTGGCTTTTCTGGTGTCTGGAGCCAAAGCAGTGCTCTGGGAAACGCCTATTGCTGAGATTGTCAAAGCAAAGAAAACCTGCAATTCAATGTTTAGGATGAGTGTGTCATATACGACTTTTTTTTGGTGTCGTTTTCATTTTATTTATTCTTGATGTTTTTTGGTTCTTTTTCATGTTTTCAGAAAACCAACAATGGAAACTACGAATACTCCACTTTGTCGCGTAAATTTTCATTTTTGCGCAAGAACAGTTTCTGAACGTTCCTGAACATCATTACGGTGTTTAGTAAAAGCAAGTTGTTTTCGAAAGACTTTCTCAAAAATACTTTTCAATTCTGCAAACCATTATGTTTAATGGACAAAAACAAGAGAACAATACCAAATAAATAGCATATATAGATACTTTACCCTGAAAACTTCTCCAAATGTAGCTTTCCCATGTTGCACCAAAAAAGCTCCAACGTAGAAACACAAGGCATTCGTGCAGTAGAGTAAAAAAAAAGCTGGAGCCAAAACCAGCACCACTCACAAGTCCAGTCCGAATTCCATGCTTTTGGGGTCCCTCACATTTTCTTTGGTACATTTCCATCACTTTCTTCTCAGCACAAAATGATGCAACTGTTCTAATGCTGCCAACGGCATCATTTGCAACTTGACTAGCATCTTCGTACATCACCTAACACATTAATAAAACTCGAAGGCTCAGTTTAGATTCCATGTTTTTTTTTTTTGTTGACTTTTTAACGTTTGGTGTGGGGAACGGGAATGTGATTCTGGGTCCTCACAACTACATTGTTGGAACAACACCTTAAAATATACAAGTGATTCTTTATCACCTACCCAAGCTGGAATCATGTTTGTTTCCGACTACGTACCCAAGTTGGTATCTTGCTTACAAATTAAGCAAGAATATATTCCCTACACCCTTCCTCGGTATCCTCCGAATCCAACTCAATAGATAAGAGAAGGAAAGGGGCTGGTATAGGAATTCTTCAGTCTCTATATACTAATATTAGATTACCTGGTATAGGATTCCCATTTCCCAGTAATGTGATACCATTTCATATGCTAATTATAATCATTAGAAAGGATCAATCCCACAAACCTTTGGCCAACTGCCAATCTTAAATTTTACTAAAAAGTTGCTTTGGCCAAAACTGTTAGTATAAGGGACTAACCTTTGCATCTTCACTAAACCCTTTCAAGAATTTCATCTGAAAGAATCCTTGCAAACCCACAAAGGGCAACACAAATAGAATGATGAGCGCCAGTATCCAATTAGCTGTGAATGATATGACAAGTCCTGCAATAACTGTGGCTATGTTTTGGACAACTTGGGCCAAAGCATCACCCACAAGACTCCTCACAGTTGTAGCATCAGTAGATAACCTTGCACCCACTGCACCACTGAAAAAATAAAAAGTTTCAATCTGGATGCCCCTAACAAAATAAGAACGTTTTGAGGAAAAAATAACTTGTAAACCCACCTTGAATTTTTTGGGTCATCAAACCAAGCAATTTCTTGGTTCACGACCTTCTCAAAGGACAAGGATCGAATCCTCTGTATCAATTTTCCACCTGCAACTCCAAAGAAGTAATTCTGAACTGGAACCACTATTAGAGAAACAAACCCCAGGGCGACGTACATGAGTCCCCAAAACACTGAATCCTTCTTGAGATCACTTTTAGGCTCGTAAAATATTTTAATGGCGGTTGAAAGTAGGAGTGCAAATACAGGGAAGATTACACCGTGTATGGCTGCAGCGAAGGATCCTAGAGACAAAACCAGCAACTCAGGTTTGTTGAGGTAGGCCAGCCGCATAATGGATACTTCGCGAGGTTTCTCTACTTCTATTTCCGTTTGAAAGAACCCAATGGGGGCAGGAAGTGGAAAGGTGAAAGACCGCCGGCTACTTGATGAACCTCTACTTATGGATCTCCTCGTGGGTCCTTCCACATCTTGTCTTATATCTAGATTATCTTGTTCTATTCTTTGTGGATCTTCTGCTTTATTAGCCCCTTCTTGTAAGTTAACTAGCTGGGAGTAAGCGCCATCTGGATCCTTGATCAATTCAGCATGAGTTCCTGGCAATAAACATTTAATTTTTGACTTGGCAAATTTATAGTGGCGACACTTAGTTATAAAAAATGATAAAAAGAGATGGGTCAATCTTGGTCGTCGTTTAGCTACAATCTACATCGATAGTATCACGTTATAAGTATTGGAAATGGGGTGACGCGGTCGTTAATATATTGATAGAGACTGTCCTTCAAGCACACATTTTATGAAGAAGTCCTTCCAGAATGAAGTGGCAGTAATAATGTAGAAATTATGAGCACAGAGGCTTTTTAATATGCAACAAGATGGTGAAATATGGCTTCTGCACAAAATTATGACACGGAAGTATAGCATTACCCTTCTCAATAATCATCGGCAACATGCTATATTGGTAGGAAACTGACCTTCTTGGGATCGAATAGGGTTTTAAATCAGCTACGGAGCAATACATATCACATCACATCATGATTGGCTACTACACTAGCCAACGTCATTGCAACCGAGATGAGGGGTGTATTGGAATTGATAGGAAAAATGTTGATATGTATCAAGTGATAAATGACAAAATAGAGTCGTGGTTAATAGCTTTAGTTCAAATCAACAGGAGTACAGGACTACTAATGTGTACCTTGCTCCACAATTTTCCCAGCTTGTACCACTGCTATAAGGTCAGCATTTCTGATAGTTGTCAAACGGTGTGCGACGACTATGGTAGTTCTACTTGACATAATGTTTGTCAGTGCATCCTGCACAAGTCGTTCCGACTCTGCATCGAGGGCACTTGTTGCTTCATCAAGAAGAAGGATTTTTGGGTTTTTCAAAATGGCTCTTGCAATTGCTATTCTTTGCTTTTGTCCTCCCGACAGTTGAGTTCCATGCTCTCCTACCATGGTGTCAAGGCCCTACATACAGATGTCATTTGTACGGAGTAGTCATCTCTCTGAAGTTCTAGCATAAAATAATTGTAGTTTGTATGTACCTATGAGCAGACTCTGTTCACGTTTACATGCAGTAGCTTAGCTAGTGTTCGCAGTTTCTCTAGATTAACTCGTGGCGTAAAATGATACACATTTATTAAGGTATACCGTATACAACTTAAGTTGGACATACCTTAAGCACATGAACATGGGACATGGATGCGTCATGGGTATGGACACTAGACATGCCATTTCTTTAGAATTCAAGATAAGGTACAGAAGGTATACAACAAAAATATATCTTGTTGCACAGTTTTATCTACTTTGCTTATGAATACATTATACAGAAACTAATGAAATGACTAAGAGTTTCCCTAATTCAACTCCAAAAATCTTTTGGATATATGATAATGCACCCCAGAGCAACTCACTGACTTAGTAGTACAACGAAAAATAGCTCACAGAGTCACTTACTTGGAACTTCATCAACAAAGTACTGCAACTTAGTTGAGAACTTATTTACAAATGTATGAATATACAAACAATAGTGTCCTTCACATGTCCTTGGATTTGTGTGGACACAGGATGCGTAGGTCTAAGTCGTGTCTATTATGTCTCTGAAAAAGGTAGACAACAAAGGTACTGAACAAAGAGTTTCAAACATATGTATCCCTGCATTTCCATGGTGAATATGTATCGATATCTATCTATTCATATATATGATTTTATATTTACTACATCTTACATTTGTACTTGTGGAGGTCTAGTATATGTACTTGAATTGATGACTTTGTCGCGGCAACATGAACCATTTCTGTAGATAACATAGATTGCCAACAAGTGGAAAAAATGGTTTTACCTTTGGTAGTTTGTCGATGAACTTCGCAGCGTTAGCAAGCTCAATCGCTGTCCTAATCTCCTCATTTCTGGCATTTTCCTTCCCATAAGCAATATTCTCCCCTATTGTCGTTGCAAATAAAACAGGTTCTTGACTAACTAGACCCATCCTTTCTCGTATCCATTTGAGCTGAAACTGTTTCAGATTGATACCGTCTATAAGAACTTCACCAGCCTCAGGGTCATAGAATCTCTGCAACAAACTGATGACAGTTGACTTCCCACTTCCACTTTGCCCGACTAAAGCTGCAGTTGTACCACTAGAAACTTTTACTGAGAATCCAGAAAATATCTGAACTTCTGGCCTGGATGGGTACCGGAATAACACATCTTTCAGTTCTACTTCACCCTCGATATCTTCCATTACAATCCCACTGGTTTCATATGCATCAATCTTTGGTTTACGCTCGATTGTCTCAAACATCTTGTATGCTGCAGCCTGCCCTGCAGCAAATGCATTCAAACACGGGGATGTCTGGCCCAATGACCTAGTCCAAGAGGAACAAATTTGTAATTTGGTTAGAAGTATACGTGATTTGTATGGCCTATACTGGCAACAATTTTTCTGTGTGCGAGCCGTTGTGAGTTTTTGCTTTGGAAAGTAGCATAGAAGCAAAAAAATTAGGCAGAACGAAATATAGTTTTCTTTAATGCTCACGAAATTTTGTACTTACATCCCACCCATCATGATCGCCATGATAACATTGATTACAACCCCACCATTATATCCTTTCTCAATGATCAGTTTGGCTCCGTACCCTATGGCAAGTCCATAACTGCAGAAAATAATCAGTAGCACTGTACCGAGTCCTATGCCCGAGGCCAGCCCTTGTTGAGCCGTAGTGGCATAAGCAACCTGTAGTTTGCTGTTATACTTTTTTATTGCTAGCTTCTCCCCTGTGAAGGATGCCACCTTGCATAATTTACAAAGTAGAAAAGAAAAAGGGTCAGAATTGCGGTAATTTTTTACTTCATTTTATGGATTTTTTTTCTGGGTTGAGTTCCTTACTGTTCTAATGGCTCCTACTGTTTGTTCAACAACATTACCAGCCTCAGCGTAAGCAAGTTGTCCGCGGCTAGACATTTTTGTCATGATTATCGCCATGGCTCCTCCAGAAAGAACTAGAGGAGGTATGGATGAAAGCAAGACTAAAGAGAGAAGCCACCCTCTTGCAAAGGCAATTGCAAAGCCTCCAATAAATGTAGACATGAGTTGTATGAACTTCCCTACCTGTCATCGGTTTTTAGAAATGTTCTCAGTTTTGTGTACAATTCAGGTAAAAGTATATGAAAGAAAACGTATCATTGCTAGAAGTCTAGAATGGTGTCCGACCTTTTCACCCATAGCATCTTGGATGAGAATAGTGTCACCAGACATTCTGCCGATGACCTCTCCAGTGGTTGTTTCAGTGTCAAAGAATGCAATGTCCTGCCTTAGTATTGTTTTCAAGTACAACCTTCGTATGTTTGTTGCCTGTCTTTCTCCGGTAGCCATCCAACTCGACACCTCTGTATTGAATTTAGGAGGATTCATGCTTCTTTAGTATGGAAAAATAGTAATACACATGAAAATGACTTTGAGAAATCTGAAGTTATAGTGAGCTTTACATTAACAATATACATAATTAGTCATGCTTGTAAATGCAATGCCCCTCTTTCTTTCTTATTCATTATTTTTGTTTTTTCACCTTTCCACCTTAACTTGTTCATCTTATCCAGTCCATTTGTATTGGTATAGATGTTCTCATTTGGTTGCTGCCATGGTGGAAGCTTTGCTCTTCTTCTTTATTTCAGCTACTGGACCAGTAATTACATCGAAAATTCAGCTTCCCATTAGTTATTTTGGCAATGTGGCGTGTCCAATACATGTCCCCAAGTGTTCCCATGTCCCATACGAGGACACGCAACCTTTAGAAGTGTCAATACTACATAGGTGGGAGGTGCCCGTTTGAAGATGGAGGCTCAATTTAGAGGCATGTGTGGCTTGATTTCCTGAGTCGCGTTTACAAGGTCAAGTTGGTGTGTTTGAGCCTTGTTTGTCTTCGCCGTTGGTGATCACCCCGTAAGGGGCGGCTCCGTGGAGGGCATTTGGGGAAGATCAAGTGTTGAGAGGATTGCCTATGTTATTGATTTGGATGGAATTCAAATCAAGGTGGAGATTTGTTGGAATTTGACATTCAGAACAAAGGTGCAGTGTTCGTCGCACGCAGGTTTTGTTGGACCAGGGGGAAACTCTCTGTAATCTCTGTCCAGATGGGATTCAAGTCCGTCCGGACAGTTAGACACTGGATAGACGCGTATAAGATGCTGGCTGCGCGTATTGAGGCCTTTTTTTGAGCTAAGTTGCTGTATTTTCTTATAAACAACAACAGCAAGGGTTGTCTTTTACTTGGGATTTGATATTAGGGAGTTTGTGTGTGTCTCTTTTGTGTTCTTGAGACTTTTGTCCCGAGATATCTTGTGAATGCTTCAAATTGACTTATGGGTATAGTTGGCTCATTGTTCTCTCCCCGTTTATAGTGAATCTTCTTGCTCTTTCCTCATGAACGTATCTTCTTGCTTCGTGCTTGAGGGGAATCACGTAAACCTTGTGTTTCATTTTCGTTTGCTGGTTTATTATATTCTCTAACTTCGGATTTCGGCACAACATTTCTGATGTTCTATTTTTGTTTCTGGTTCAAGTCTCTGCTTTTACTCCAATATCAAGAACCGCGTTTTAAATACGGACTGTTACATACTTACGGAAGGTAAGTTATATATCCTGAACTTGAGAAAAAATTAAAAACAACAATGGAAGTGAGTGAAAACCCAAATAAACAATAGAAGTGAGTGAAAACCCAAATAAACGATAGAAGTGAGTGAAAGGAAAAAAGAAAGAAGTTCAGTTCTAAACGACAAATGCTTTCGTTCCGGGGAACAAAATATGTATTAGGGTACCATATATTTCTCGAGAGCGCATGCACAAAGAGAATTCGTTTATTGTACGACCCCAAATAAATTTAATCAAAGTTGGACAACTTTTCTTTTCTTGATCTTCTTTTCTGGCTCTATTTTGTGTAATTTCAATAACTAATTTACATGCGAACCACAAAAGTCAATTGTTTTTACTACAATCTAAAAGCTAAAAAGGATCCGCTAATAATTTTTAGTCACTCAAAAAAAGTAGTATCAAGTAATTATTCCAAGCGTCGTTGATAACAAGTGTAGTAGAGCACCTTACCCAAAAAAAAGGGTAGTAGAGCATTTAAATCCACAGGTGCAAGTGTAACTGCAACTAGACTGTATGTCCAAGCTTGACCTACTAAGAATCAGGCTTCATTTTAATATTCTCAAACCCGGACCTCCTAAAGTTTCATTTCCCAAGCTCGTCCAATTAGATTATTATTTTTCTAAATTATTGTACCCAACCCAAGTATAAATTAATCATACCCAGTATTACCCACTATTATAACTTAGAGCTCACAACCATGATACTAATAGTTATTCAAACACCAAGGAACATATGTAATTATGTACATATATATGCTTTTAAAAAAAGGGTATTGTGTATATATAAGTATGATAGTGCCTTTTTTTTCTTAATATTTTTTTGATAGTATAAATATATAATAAACATCATTGTCATTATTTTATACAGGCGAGGCTGAGCTTGATTTTAAAAGATATTTCCAATCACAACCCATTTACTAAATGGGCTTAAAAATTCAACCCAACCTAACGCAATGGACCTATATATATTCCAAACCCTAAAAAAATCGGGATGGGTGGACGGACTGAACGGGCCGGTGTACACCCCTAACTGCACCATTGGACGCCAAGGTCATAGCATCCCCACTGAACATCCCCTAGTCGAGCCCTATAGCAAGTCCATCTCGTAGCCATTTATTTTGCTATTTTCACTATTTTGTAGTATTACGACCTTACATGAACAGGATCTTTACTACAGGCAAACCATGGCAATGCCATCTTTTGTGTGACACCAAAAAGACATTGCCATTTGTCCCACTTAATTCGAACTATTTGATTTTCTTTGAAAAGAAAATTTCTAACAAATGGTCTGGATTGGAGATTTTGCCAAGATGGCACCGAACTGGTGTAACAACATTGTTATTTTCTAAATTTTTTATACTATATCAGGCCGAAAGATACTTTGGCAATGTCATTTTGACACGAACATGTGAACTTGTTCTTACAGTTAGCTTGATTAATTGATTAATAAATATACTAATATAGATGTAATACCAATCATGAAACACTTACATGTGTCTATCTTTTCCTTTTTGATGTTTTAATGGAAAGCTTTTCTGAATGTTAAGTATAAAAAAGCTATTCAAACTTGAAGAAAAGAATATAATCCGCTGTACTTACGTAGAAATGAAGCAATTCCTGAACCAATGGCCAAGTAGAAGAGCTTTAGGGATACCTGAATCCATGAGGACACAATAAATGTTATAATTAAATTCAATAGTCCACTTTAACAAATATTCAACTTTTAACGATTACCAAAATATAATGGGCGAATAATAATATTCCAATTACCAAATATTCACTACCTGCCATAAATACGAGGTGGACGAATTTAATTTTACAAAGAAAGAGACTAGTCCAACTTGAGGGATATATTCAGTTCAAAATCCAATTAATTTTACAAAAGAAAGAGACTAGTCCTACTTGAGGGATATATTCAGTTCAAAATCCAATTAATTTTACAAAAGAAAGAGACTAGTCCAACTTGAGGGATATATTCAGTTCAAAATCCAATTAATTTTACAAAAGAAAGAGACTAGTCCTACTTGAGGGATATATTCAGTTCAAAATCCAATTAATTTTACAAAAGAAAGAGACTAGTCCTACTTGAGGGATATATTCAGTTCAAAATCCAATTAATTTTACAAAAGAAAGAGACTAGTCCTACTTGAGGGATATATTCAGTTCAAAATCCAATTAATTTTACAAAAGAAAGAGACTAGTCCTACTTGAGGGATATATTCAGTTCAACATCCAATTAATTTTACAAAAGAAAGAGACTAGTCCAACTTGAGGGATATATTCAGTTCAAAATCCAATTAATTTTACAAAAGAAAGAGACTAGTCCTACTTGAGGGATATATTCAGTTCAACATCCAATTAATTTTACAAAAGAAAGAGACTAGTCCAACTTGAGGGATATATTCAGTTCAAAATCCAATTAATTTTACAAAAGAAAGAGACTAGTCCTACTTGAGGGATATATTCAGTTCAAAATCCAATTAATTTTACAAAAGAAAGAGACTAGTCCTACTTGAGGGATATATTCAGTTCAACATCCAATTAATTTTACAAAAGAAAGAGACTAGTCCAACTTGAGGGATATATTCAGTTCAAAATCCAATTAATTTTACAAAAGAAAGAGACTAGTCCTACTTGAGGGATATATTCAGTTCAACATCCAATTAATTTTACAAAAGAAAGAGACTAGTCCAACTTGAGGGATATATTCAGTTCAAAATCCAATTAATTTTACAAAAGAAAGAGACTAGTCCTACTTGAGGGATATATTCAGTTCAAAATCCAATTAATTTTACAAAAGAAAGAGACTAGTCCTACTTGAGGGAATATATTCAGTTCAAAATCCAATTAATTTTACAAAAGAAAGAGACTAGTCCTACTTGAGGGATATATTCAGTTCAACATCCAATTAATTTTACAAAAGAAAGAGCCTAGTCCTACTTGAGGGATATATTCAGTTCAAAATCCAAATAATTTTACAAAAGAAAGAGACTAGTCCAACTTGAGGGATATATTCAGTTCAAAATCCAATTAATTTTACAAACGAAAGAGCCTAGTCCTACGTACTTGAGGGATATATTCAGTTCAAAATCCAATTAATTTTACAAACGAAAGAGACTAGTCCAACTTGAGGGATATATTCAATTCAAAATCCAATTAATTTTACAAAAGAAAGAGACTAGTCCTATACTTGAGGGATATATTCAGTTCAAAATCCAATTAATTTTACAAAAGAAAGAGACTAGTCCTATACTTGAGGGATATATTCAGTTTAAAATCCAATTAATTTTACAAACGAAAGAGCTTAGTCCTACTTGAGGGATTTATTCAGTTCAAAATCCAATTAATTTTACAAACGGAAGAGCCTAGTCCTACTTGAGGGATATATTCAGTTCAAAATCCAATTAATTTTACAAACGGAAGAGCCTAGTCCTACTTGAGGGATATATTCAGTTCAAAATCCAACTCTGGAATAAACTCTCATAACTTCTGTGCCTTGGAATACAATACTATTCCCTTCGTCCCAATTTTTTTTGTCCATTTGCATGCATGAGTGTCATTCTTCAATTGCTTACATCTTTCCAATCTATAATGTTTTTTACGAGTTTGAAAACTTTGTTTACTAGAACTCATCAAAAGCTATCAAATGAGATCCATATTGAATTATACACTTGAAAAAATATATAATTTTTTCGAGGTGTCGTGAATAGTAAAAGTGGACAAGAAATTTGGGACGGAGGAGTAAGATTTTATACTAATAGAGTATCCTTTAATTCTTCCTAATAACTCAAAATAACACAATGCAATATTAGAAGCTAGCTTGCCTAAAATAGGTGTTCAAATTTATTTCATAATCTGGGTAAGGATTAGGCAAGTGTGGCGGAGCAATATTATTGCCACATTTACTGCATTTCATTTTAATAATCTTTTATAGGTGTGTAGTCACAAATGAATGGTTTCATGAACAGTTTCGATTATTTTCCCATATCAGAAAAAAAAAGAAAATGTCAAAGAAAAAATAAATGAGTTTTCCTTTATGCATTCATTTCATAAAGGAAATTTGTGATACACTTGCAAAATAGTAGTTTAATTGCGTGGAAATTAGTGTAAAGATAAGATTCCTGCAAAAAAAAAATTTATTTTTTGCTAGAAAATTAAGAGACCTAATGCTAATTTTCCTGAACATATGAAATTAAAATGCAGAATATTTATTTCCTTCCTCAGCAACTGAATGGGTTGAAATATAATTTATACTCGTATACAGGTCTATAACTTCAAATATAATTTTTATTTAGTACATAATTGAGTTCTTCCATATGTAAAAACATATTAAAAGTTAAGTTTCTATTACTTAACTTAAACATGTAGAAGTTATAAATTTTTTATCATGTAAATGTAAGTTAAACATATTCAAGGTTATACGTGAAACCGTTATGAGATATACTCCAGGTTCGCGAGCTTATCCGAGTTGAACACTAAAAGGTTAATTTTTGGCTCATTAATTAAACGAGTCTAAAATTGAGGTTCAGGTTGAGTCCATTTAGCACTCGAATAGAACTCGAACGAGTCTTTAACTAATCGAGTCTCGAACAATTCATGAATGACTCTATTCGTCTGCCGCCTACCTCTATGCACCCGAGGTATTTGAGATTAGGTTACAGCTCAATACTGAACCTCTCCTATCCGGCTCCTACAAAACTCTCTAGAGATGGGTGATTTTTATACTCTAATTAGAAAATTCTTCCAATTATCTTGAAATTCTAACATGTTCCTTAAATGCACTCCTTTTCTTCTTTTTGGTCTTTCCCCATGGGATGTGTTGGGATGACAGGCAGGAAGGAGTGAGATTGTGATTTTGGAATTTTAAGATTCCCATGTTTGGCTAGAGTTTGAATTCATATATGATTTCTGATCTCCCGATAAAGGAGCAATCAGTTTTCTAAATTGAGGAGGAATCTGATGATCCCTCCGCTACTCTCTTAGAATTTGAGGTTACGAGGTCATCTAAATCCGAAAAAAATGGAAAGCTTAAAATTTCTTTCCAATTAATTCCCACGTTACAATATATGCTGCTGCCACTTCCTTTCTAGTACTCCATTATTTTTCATACAAGTGTTTTTTTTTTTTTTCCTTTCAATTGCAAGCCAAACCAATTGTTGAAGGGATAAAATATATAGGATTAGCAACCATCAGGTTAAAATTTGTTTCCTATGTGGCTATGTTCGTAAAACAAATTCTTGAAGGCGCCATAGATGAATAAAATTGGGGTAAGATTGGACTTTTTTTTTAGTAGGGCACTTTATGCTAGTGACAAGACAACCCCATTTGGAGAATAGGGTCAAAAGCAGTTTATGAAAGGAAAGAAAAAGGGAATCCTATCGGGCACTTTCGCACTGCACTACAAACTTGTAGCCCAGCACTGGTAAATTTTCAAAAAACACACCCAGAATTCATCAAGAATTTGAAAATCAATAGCCCAGATTCTAGGTAAATTCTGGGTGTCCTTTTTAGGCACTCAGACTTTCTGACCTGTAAGAGACTTCCGCTCTCGGAGAATAAGGTAAAACTCCAATTCATTCCAAATTGAACCTTAGTTTTCTTTGGTGAATCATGATATATTTAAATGCATGTATTGCAATCACATCAAATCATGGTTGGAATGTCACGAGTCTCATGGCTAAAAAACACAAAACCAACATGAAAACTCTCTGAAAAAACAAAAAAAAAACAAGAGTAATTAAATTTACCTTAGAAACTTCATGAAGAACATTGGAAGGATCAGAGGTACCGAAGGAGTTGATGATATTACCGAAGATCAACGTCATAAGGGGCTGTGCCAACCCATTCAATATAGCCGAGATTGTCCCGACCACCATCAACCCAATATCCAGCCTATCCCCGAACGAGAAAAGCCTATAAAACGCAACCCTTTGATCCTCTTTTCGGTTTCCTCTCTCCCTTTCTCCTTCCATTATGTGAATGAAGTTAATACTTACTATACTATGGTGGAAGAGAAGAGAGAGGAAGAGGGTGTGGGGGAATGAGAGAGAGAGAGTCAGAGAGAGAGAGAGAGAGAGATCTTTATGGATCGATTGATGTACGTATATATGAACAGATTTATACAACTACCGGGGAGTTGTATGTAATAAATATGTTGTATATGGAAGGAAGAAAAGGGAGGCGAACAGATAGATAGATTGTATAAGAGGAGGAGAAGGAGGAGGAGGAGGGAGTCCTTTGAGGAATGTTTTGAGGTTGTTACATTCCGTGAAGATTGAAGGAAGCTAATTTGTAGGAGTAGAAGGTTAGTTGTCACACTTGATATTCCTCTTCTAGAAGTCCTTTTTTCCGCTCACGTACGTTGGATGTGAATATACCTCCTATTCATGGTTAAATCCAAAAAAACCTGCGATAACTTTGACATATCTACCCTTGTTTTTAATTTGAAGCAAACCCATAAAGTGATCACTTTCCATCATCTATAATATCTTTACCATAACTGTCGAGATTTTGTTTTGAAAATCCTTTATGCTAATTCCATTACGTGAATCACCAATGCAGTTTTCATTCGAACTCCAATCCTCCAGAGGTTTTTAGGAAGTAGGCATGCTTGACTTTTTAGGGGTGCAAACTAGCTAAATGAAAATTAACGCGAACTCTGTCCGTCTCGGTTTGGCTCGGCTTGATAAAACATTGGTCAAGCTCTACTTCAACTTGGTTTCGAATCGAGCCTGAATGATTGAGCTTGAGTTTGCTCGTTTAAAGTTTTAGAAGCTCGGGCTCAGCTCGATTCCTCTTGAGTTTACCAACCAAATCGAGTGCATTCATGCTGAGTTTTGCTCGATTAAAATTTTTAACATGTTTTCTCATTAAATTTTATCATGTTTCTTTTGTTTTTTTTACCATGTATACTTTTTGTTTTTTATCAGAACCTTATGTGATGAATTTTTTTTACCATGTCTTCTATAAGAGAGCCGCTGCGTGGGCCTACATAGATAAGGAGCAGGTACGCTCGTTGCGCGGACCTATATAGATAAGAAGTATGTATGCAGAGAGCATAAATGCTCCTTATCTATGTAGGCTCGCGCAGCGGCTATAGTATCCTAGAATTTTTACCACGAACATTAAGTAAGGCTTCTTTGTTTACCATAGTAACATGTTTTGAGGTCATTAAGTGTTTTTACTATAAAACTGTAATTTGTTTTGATATTTTTACCATAATTTTTAATCGTTATTCAAGTTTATAATGAAAATCGATTCATATGGTTTTCTGTTTTCAAGGATCACGGTAAAAATGCTAATTAAGTTTGATACATTAAATTTACCATGACTCGTGATCGATTTGTATGCATTCAAAAATTATGATAAAAAATAAGTGCATTACAGAAATTATGGTAAGAAACAAGTGCATTACAAAAATTGTTATAAGTTTGTAAAAATTTAATTGAGAAATAAGAAGTTAAAGATTTGAAAATAAATATCCTACAAAGATTTGAAAATTGAGAATTCAAAATTTCCATTTCTATTTCTGTTAATATTTTGAAAATTGAAAGTGATGAAAGGGGTCAAATCCCTTGATTTAAGGTAACTAACAACTAATTAGAGTCACACTTAATTAGGAACCTAAATAATATATTAAATAAGTATTTATACCATAAAACTGGAATTTGTTTTGAAATTTTTACCATGATTTTCTTTATCATTATTCAAGTTTATAATGAAAATCAATTCATATGATTTTCTATTTTCAAGGATCATGGGTAAAAATGCTAATTAAGTTTGAAACATTAGATTTACCATGACTTGTGATCGATTTGTATGCATTAAAAAATTATGGTAAAAAATAAGTGCATTACAAAAATTATGGTAAAAAATAAGTGCATTATGAAAATCATTAGAAGTTTGTAAAAATTTAATTGAAAAATAAGAAGTTAAAGAAAATAAGAAGTTAAATATTTGAAAATATATATCCTATACAGATTTGAAAATTGAGAATTCAAAATTTTCATTTCTATTTCTGTTAATATTTTGAAATTTGGAAGTGATGGAAAGGGTCAAATCCCTTGATTTAAGGTAACTAACAACTAATTAGAGTCCCACTAAATTATGAAACTAAATAATGTATTAAATAGGGGTAGATATGGTATATCACAAGAGAAAATGATGAAAACATAATAGTTCAAATTGACTAAGATGAAAACTTATGTGATGTTCAAAAAACATCAAAAACAGGATGAATATTTAATTACCTCATTAAAATATTATTTTTATTTTCATAGGATATATATACAAATATATGTATGTTGTTCCTGCTATAAGTCCTAGTTGGTTAGGATTTTTTTTTTCTTTCCTTGAAGCGCATCTCCTCTTATTAAAGATTAGGTTTAATCTTTGTCTTTTTGCTCTTAAGTTCGTTTCTTTTATTTTAAAAGTTATTTACTTTAATAGTTTTATGAGAACTTAAAACTTTAGCTATAATCTTTATGATTGTGAATTCTAATTTGTGATGGTTATGGTTTGATTAACCTATTTTTGTGACACGCTTTAGAAAATTAAATAGGCTTGTTGTATAGGTTTGAAAAATTAAAAATTTAATTGGATTGGACTTGGACATATTAAAAGAAGTCCGATTATTCGCGATTGGGCTTGTACAAGTATTGTTATTATCTAGTAACGCTCGGTTCGAACCTGACCCAACCCCGTGAATGTGCAACCCTAGCTAGGTACACACAACCCGACCGAAAATTTTACACTTATACGCCAGTGCTCCCTTGCTCTTACTCAGTTACTCTCTCTCTCTCTCTCTACTATACACTTCTCCTCCATCCTCCCTCCCCCAAATCGCCCCCAAATCCCATCTCAGATCTCTCTCTCTCTCTCTCTCTCTCTCTCTCTCTCTCTCTCAGCGGCTCAGCCTTAGACGTAAAACCATGGGTTGGAGTCGATGGAAGTGGGCTCACCATCGTCACCGCTCATGGCTGGTCGATGGGATATTGGGCTCTCTCTTAGAGACCCTTAAGTTCTTCAGACTCCAAAGTCTCTCTCTCTCTCTCTCTCTCTCTCTCTCTCTAATGCACACATATTGGTATAAAGATGCACGTTTGATGGGGGAAATCTGGAGATAATGGTGGAAAGCTGCTGATGTCAGTGGTGATGGTGGAAACCTGGAGATCTGTTAAGAGCATCAATATCAGAGTTAACAAATAAACTTTCAAGTTAAAGTGGAGAGCAAAACCTTGAAAAACATGAAAAAATCAGCGTCTTAAAAAAGTCTCAACAAATTATTCAAGCTACAGGAACTTAAAAAATAAAATGAGTCACTATTCACTCACTTCTTTTATTTTATTACTATTTCCCAATGCCTTTGAAATAAAAAAATTTAAAAAGATATTTGAATAGAAAAGTAGAAGTAGAAAGAAATAATAGTTTATTGCAGTAAAGTTATAATAGAGAACTTGATTCTGTGAATTTTTGCAAAAGTGGCTTGCTAAATTATAAAAGGTGTATTTGAGGTTAAATTTGGTGTAAAATTTGGTGCTCCTTATCTCTAAGGCAATGTAGAACCTGACCAACCCGATCCATCTGACCCACACAACATGATCACCCATTTGGTTAGAATCCGATCATCCATTTGGTTGGAGTTGGGGCCCCTTCTGACCTGAACAGACCCGACAAACCTAACCTGTGAATAGTTGTAATGATATTGTACTCCCTTCGTTCCAATTTTCTTGACCCTTTTGGGGAAGCGTGTTTTTAAGGGGTGTGAAAACTTTGTATTGTCTTTTCTGTTTTGCCCCTAAATCTAGTCAATATTACTGTGCCCAATTTTGTGGGGCTAATTTTTTATATGAAACTCAAAACATATGTAACATGCATCTTGTTTGATAGATATCAATTAGTTTTATAATACAAAGTTTTCAAAGTTATAAGAACCATTATAAAGTAAAAGATAATGGACAAGCCAATTGAGATGGAAAAAAATACTTTTTAAGGGTAAAACTGCAAAGTGACTCTTTTTTATGGATATTTTTAGAAATGAGACAATTATTTTGGAACATCCCAAAATGGAAAGAAGGACCAACAATTTGAAACGGAGGGAGTATAACAATGCATATAAACCCCATTTAATAGTTCCTTATGGGAGTTTGCGCCACTTTTCAATGTAATATATCTTATAATTTATAATGTTTTAGGTGATTTTAAAAACTTTGTATTTTAGATTTAATTGAGATCTATCAAACAAGATTCATATTGCATATGAAATGTATTACCAATTGAAAGATATAATCGATTTTTTATCCAGTTAGAATGGAACAAGAGACTATATTTTTGGGACAGAGGTATTAGTAGTATCTGTGAATAGTACTCCAAAAATTATTACTTATAATTTGATCATTTGCAAACGTAATCAAACTAAATACTCTAGATTTGAGTTCGGCCTGTTTATGGAACGAGGTTAAAAATAGGGTTGACTTTGGTTTGTTTATTAAAACGTATCAAAACTGGAAGAATCCTTTATTGAGCCAAAGCTCGAATAGTTCAAGAACTACTTGATTCATTCATTTGCAGTCTAACTCACATTAGAATGTTACTTTTTGGTCCTATCTTTCAAAAAATATAGTGATTACTTTTTGGGATGCTTGATTGTGGCTCTCTTTATGTAGCATCGTGTAATGATCTCTTTCATTGTCAATGAAAATTACTGCTTCCTATATAAAAAAACATAAAATGTCATATGACTACAACTCACCACACGGGCATTCTCTTGGTGAGCAAAAGATTCGGGCAGCTCAATAATTGCTAACCAAATTAGCAATTGTCCACAATAGTTTTGGACTAACAAGCCTAAGTTCCATTAGCCCAAGCTCAAGCCCAGGTCAGACCACGGACCACAGCCCTGGTTTTAGTCTGGGTTTGGGTGGTTGGCGTCCATTCTGAGAGTCCAATTCTCATTCAAAAACTAATGAATTTTACTACCCCTCCGTCCCAAAAAATTTGGCCTACTTTCAAATTTTAACATTTTATGTACAACACACAATGTTATCCAAAACTTTTAATTTTTCAAGTTTGTCCTTCATTAGTCGACTCTAATAAAGTAGAAGTTAATCAAGTTTTGAATTTAAATTGTTTTCTGGAAAGCGAAACATCTCGCCGCCAATGTAATCAGAGAACTTTTTCAAAATTTTAAAACACATTTTAAAGTTTAAAATTTTCAATTATTCTTCTTTTGGTCTCATTGTTTTGATTGTTAAAAGTATCTCAAGGGCAGAAATGAAATTTAACAACTTTCCTTTGTTGAAAATTTTAATTTGACCCTATATTTGGGAACAGTCAAAAAAAGAAAATAAGCCAAATTTTTGGGACGGAGGGAGTAGTACTTCGGAGCATACACTCCGGACCCCTACCTCAATCGGTATGCCTATGGATATTATAAAATCCATTTTTTTCAACAAATCTCTCGTTGTCACTGATCTGTTGTAAATTTTTTGCACAACATAAGGGAGGTTTTCTCTCGCTCGCGGGTCCGGATCCTCTATGAGTATTTCTCTGTGAGTATCTTGTGAGGGTTTTGTTGTGGGCTTTACAACACACAAAAAAGGAGATCCAATGGATCACAGCCCCTTTCCTTATTTTTAAATCAAAACGACGTCGTTTTGACTGGAAAAAAATCTGACGGAAAATTTGAGGAGCTTCTTCTGCCGTTTATTTTTCTTCTGCCGTTAGTGTTACCCAATGACTCAACAGACTATCTTCTTCTGCCATTGCTCAAATTTCAAGTGGCTTAATCTTTTTTCCTTTATTCATCTTTTCCCAGATTTGTTTTTCTTTGTTAGCTCAAATTTTAATTGACTTAATTTTTTTCCTTTTATTCAATTTTTCCCAAATTTTAGATTATCTCTTACCTCAATTTTTTGGTTAGTCTTATAAAAAATCATTTGAATTAGATAATTGTGAACAACAAATTTAATTTTCAAATTTTCATTCAAAATTTAGGATCTAAATCCTGAATACTAAATGAATTTTGAAAGAAAAAAGTATCAATCTGAGATGATTAGATCGACCTCTCACCTCGTCACTGTTAGCAATGGCTTGAGGAACTTGTTCGGTGTTAGGAGAGAATAAAGGGGTTTCTTTCTTTGCTATGAAGAGAAGAACAGTTTGGGGAAGAAAATAAAAAAGGAGGAAGAAGAAGAAGAGAAAACAGTGTTTGTGGTGGCTTACTAACACTAACGGCAGAAGAAAAATTAACGGCAGAAGAAGATATCAGTTTTTCCGTCAGATTTTTTTCCCAATCAAAACAATGCCGTTTTGATTTAAAAGCAAGGAAGGGGATTATGAGCCATTGAATCTCCTTTTTGGTGTGTTGTCAAGCCCATAAGAAAACCATCACAAGATCCTCACAGAGAAATCCTCACAGAGGATCCGGATCCCACTCTATTTATCTTATTTCTGAATTTAATAAAAGAACTCAGCTTCTCTAAGGTGCAGTTTGTCCACACCCAAATCTCTCCTCAAAGATCCAAACCGTTCATATGATAGGACTTGTCAAATAGAAGGTCCATGCAAAAACTCTTAGTGAATTAAACTGTCTCAACAATTTCATCGAAATACTATTATTTATTCAGAAAACTAGAAGGTCTAACCATTTTTTGCAAAAAAAAAAAAAAAAAAAAAAAAAAGGAGTTCAATCAAGTTATTAAAAATCTCCCATTAACTTAATTTTTGTATGGACAAATTATTTCATGATCGGTAGAATACAAAGAGCTCGGATTATCCGAGAGGCATATACATGAAGTACACTCTACAGTTCTAAACACAACAAGAGAGAAGATGAGTAAAAAAATTTCACAGAATCAAGTAGGGACAGGTGGTCAGCCTAGAGTGGCTCCGCCACTGGCATATAGTAACGGTTTATTGACATTTTTGGTCTCCAAGGTATGCCCGTGGTGTCATTTTGGTCTCTAATATTTCAATTGCACAACATTGGTCCCCAACGTTTGAAATTTGGATCATTTTAGTCCCTACCCCTCACACCGTTGCCCCTCTCCGTCAAATTGAGGGGCACAATGGGTATTCCAACCCCCATCACTTGGTAAACCCATGCCCAACCAAATCAAACAGGAACATTCTCAGATTCTAAAAATTTGAAAAACCCCACAAAAAAAAAAGAAAAAAAAAAAATCAAAAGTTAAAAACAACGTTCAGAAACCGAACAACTTCAAAGTCTGGACTCAAAATCTGAAAATGATTTTTCCTTCATTCATTTTATTTTCAGATGATCTCATCTTTTTCCCTTCAATCTTCTCTTCTTGTCCATCTCAATCCCTTGTCTGGATTCAAAAACCACCGCTGCCGCCACACTTCCTCTGCCGCCGCTGATAAGAATGGTGGGCTTTATCATAATTGTTGTAATTGTAGGGTGCCAAATGTAATTTCTGTAATTCCAGTCGTTTTGTTGGTTGAGTCTGTTGGGCAGTTAGTTGGTTGATTAGTTTGTTAGAGTGGGAGGGAGAGTATATAGAGGCGTAGGCTGTAACAGAAAAGGGTGTGAATTGTACTGTACTCTTTTCCATTTCTCTCTCTCTCTCTCTCCTCTCTCTTTCTCTCTCGAATCTCTCTCATTTCTCTGTAACTCATTCTCAGAATCTTCAACAAAGTTTTCTCATTCATTCTATCAAACACTTTACGTACACAAGTCTTCAACAAAGCTCGGTTCGGTTCTGTTTCGGTTCGGTTGGTTCTGTTTCGGTTCGGTTCTTGAAGAGAGAGAGAAGAGAGAGAGAGAGAGAGAGAGAGAGAGAGAGAGAGAGAGATATGTATATACTACATATCAGTTCAAAGAAAAAGCAAAAACACACCAGATCTACTGTTTATCTCCAACAGAAATGCATATAACTTGTAGCATCAAACAGAAACGAACAAAAACGAACAAGAACATTAGATCTACAGATTTTACATATGTATACACACATACACACACATATACAGAAACGAGAGAAACGAACAGAAACGAACATGACAGTCTTTGATTATGGACGATGATGGCAGAGATCTAGAACGACAACGTCGGAGGGAGATCTAGAACGACGATGCCGGAGATGGGTGTCTCTCACTCTGTGTGTGTTGTCGATGGAAATTGCAGCCATGTGTCTCTCGTATGATTAGAAAATCTGGTTGATTCCTTTAAGTACAGTCTTCAACAACTGGGATGATAGACTGGTAAAGGTTTGAGATGGAAATAAGGGTTTTGGTCTGCCATTGGAGAGAGAGAGAGAGAGAGAGAGAGAGAGAGAGAGAGAGAGAGAGAGAGAGAGAGAGAGAGTTAGGTTTTCCATTTAGGAATTTGGGGGCTGTGGCTGGGTTACGAAGTTAAAAGGGTATATATATAGTAAGGGGGTCTCCAGTAAGTCTTTAAATATTGTTTTTCCTATTTCTAAACCAAACTAAAGGGCATCCAAGTGGTTAAAACCTTGGCTTCCGTGCATAAGGGTGGGAGATCGACTCCTGCTCCTACCTTTTTCCAAGTATAATGTGTAAAACCGGTTCGGTTCGGTTCGGTTCTCCTAAAAAATCTCCTGAACCGGGTTTCAAAACCGAACCAAACCAGCTAAACAAAAAAACCGAAAAAACAACCGGTTCGGTCTGGTTCATTGTTTTTTTTGTACACCCCTAGTGGTGATGTCTGTCACCAAATGGAGGCATTATTTGTTGGGGAGAAAGTTTATCATCAAGACTGATCATCAGAGCCTGAAGTTTTTATTGGAACCGAGGGTAACTACCTTAATGCAGCAAAATGGTTAACTAAATTGATGGGATTTGACTATGAAATAAACCACAAGTCTGGGAAGACTAATGTGGCAGCTGATGCCTTATCTAGGGTGGAAGAAGAGGCCCAGTTCAAGGCAATGACAGTGGTCCTTTGTAATTGGGTGAAAGAGCTTCAAGACAGCTGGGTGCAAGATCAAGAGTTGCAGAAAGTTATCCATGACATGGAACAAGACCCCACCAGTCACCCTCATTTCTCTTGGCAACATCAGATGTTATATTACCAGTCCAGATAAATGGTGGGAAATAACTCTTCTTTTCGTCTCAAACTCATCCAGGAACATCATGCAACACCAGTAGGTGGCCACTCTGGAGGTGAAAAGACCTATCAAAGGCTCAAACAGGCAGTGCTGCATTTTGTGGCCCATTGTGATGTTTGTTAACAGCACAAGAATGAGACTGTGGCCTCTCCAAGGTTGCTACAGCCTTTGCCCATTCCAGACAGATTATGGAGTGCTATTTCTATGGATTTTATAGAGGGCTTACCAAATTCTGGCAACAAAAATGTGATTTTTGTAGTAGTTGACAGGTTGAGCAAGTACGCCCATTTCTTGGCTCTACCACATCCATACACTGCCTCTATTGTTGCTCAATTTTTTCTGAACAACATCTTTAAGTTGCATGGTATGCCATAATCTATTGTGTTTGACAGAGACCCAGTGTTCACTAGCACTTTCTGGAAGGAATTGTTTAGGCTACATAGCACCACTTTGTGCTTAAGCACTGCTTACCATCCCCAATCTGATGGCCAGGCTGAGGTGGTGAATAGGTGTGTGGAGAATTATTTGAGATGTCTCACTAGTGATCGACCTACAACTTGGCTTAAATGGCTGCCCTTGGCTGAATGGTGGTACAATACCACTTTTCACATTTCTACAGGGATCACACCCTATGAGGCCTTGTATGGTCAACCCCCTCCAAACCTGTTACATTATGTTCCTGGGGGTACTACAGTTGCTGCCACTGATGCATTCTTGCAGGATAGGGTTACCATAGTCAAGCTACTCAAGGAGAACTTGGCCCTATCTCAACACAGGATGAAACAACTTGCAGACAAGCATAGAAATGAAAGAGTTTTTGAAGTAGGTGATTGGGTCTACCTTAGACTCCAGCTTCACCGACAGGTTTCTGTGGCTTTTAAACGAAATGCTAAACTAGCCCCTATGTACTTTGGTCCCTATCAGGTGGTGCAGAGGGTGGAACAGGTGGCCTACAAACTGGAGCTTCCTCCCCATTCCAAAATCCATCAAGTTTTTCACGTATCTCTGCTAAAAAAGAAGCTGGGAGATGGTGTTGTAGCCCAGTCTACCTTACCTCTTACTGGAGATGATGGGCAGCTGCAGCTTGAATCTGTGGTTAAACGGCATAACAAACCCCACACTATGGTGTTAGTGCAATGGTCTAACTCAATCCCAGAGGATGCAACATGGGGAAGCTGGTATTATCTGCAGAGAAGGTTCCCTTCCTTCCATCCTGGATTTGCTGCAGAGGTGTCTTTCTTTTTCAACCTTGGGGACAAGGTTGCTTTCAAGGGGGGAGTAATGATAAGAATGGTGGGCTTTATCATAATTGTTGTGATTGTAGGGTGCCAAATGTAATTTCTATAATTCCAGTCATTTTGTTGGTTGAGTCTGTTGGGCAGTTAGTTGGTTGATTAGTTTGTTAGAGTGGGAGGGAGAGTATATAGAGGCGTAGGCTGTAACAGAAAAGGGTGTGAATTGTACTGTACTCTTCTCCATTTCTTGATTCTCTCTCTCTTCTCTGTAATTCTCTCTGAATCTCTCTCATTTCTCTGTAACTCATTCTCAGAATCTTCAATAAAGTTTTCTCATTCATTCTATCAAACACTTTACGTACACAAGCCTATCAGCCGCTTTGTTGTTCAACCTCTGCATTGCCTCCAAAGATTACGTCTTTCTACTCCCTGCCTTCTCTTCTCCATCTTCTATCTTTCATATCTCTGAATTAGAGGCTCACGAGATTACCCCATAAACAAAGCAGTTGTCTGTGGATAGTGCTACCAAAAATTTGTTTTTGGTTTTGAAAAGATTTTGGAGTCGCCACCCGGGTTTTTATTTTGGAAAAGGATTTAACATCCGAGAAACCATTTAAAAGATCTTGGAAAAAAAAAAAAAAAAAGAATGACTCTCATGCCTCTAGTTTGGAAAAACATTTGGTCTATGGAAAACAGATAATTCTTGGTTCGGGAGCCCGGTTACGAGTGAGGAAGGTTTTTAAGGCACTCCACTCACCCAATTGAAAATTGGTCTTTACTAGATGCTTGTGGGATTTTTGAAAAACATTTTATTGCTTAATCTTACTCACGTAAACAACAAATAATGATATATGACAGAAATTAACATTTAAGGATAAAGAAAATGAATCAACAATGAGTTTTGAAAGAAAGATAGAATTACTGTATTGAATATTGCCTGGAAATCTAAAGTTGGAATTTTTTGATTGAAAATCACTGCCACGTGCCAGTATAGACTGCCACATCTCAGTATTACTCAAAAGGTAATATTCAACGACGAATAATTTGGTGATTTCGAGTTTAAATGAAAATGTACCCAAAAGGCTACCTCACTCCCAAGTTATCAGTTAACCAGGCAGTTCACAGTGCTGGAAAAATATTTTTCATGAGGGACACTGGGACACCGCAGCACCGCAGTGTCGGGAAATTATATTTCTATTTTTTTTTGTTAAAATGTTAGCCAATTGGACCCCAAAATCAATATAGAGGATTGTTTTGGTATCCAAAGGCTTCCCCGCAAATTGGTAAAACTATAGCTTTTGAACTGAGAATTTTACCTTTTGAAAGAGAAATCTTCCGAGAGAACATTTTTTTGAGTGACTGGAGGAATGAGGATGAGACTTACAGCCTCGCACCAGACTAGAATGTGGTTTGACGTTGAAGGCTAAAAAAGGTGACTTGGTTTTGGGTTTGAAAGCTCTCGAGAAAGATTTTGGTAAGGTTTTTGATAGAATTTTTTTGGAAAGATTTTGGCAGAGGTTTTGAGGTGATGATCATATGGAGACAAAACTTCAAGTCATTTTTTTGGGTAGGTTTTTTTTTTTTTTTTTTGGGGGGGGCACGGGCGGTCCGTTTTTTTGAGCCGTGCACGCCAAACTCCATCAATTTTTAAAAATGCACCAAAAACTCCACTTATCGGTCTCTGTCTCTCTCTCTCTCTCTCCCCCCCTTTTTTTTTTAATTTTACATTTAAATTTTAAACCCTTAAATCATATGAAAGTGTTTAAATCCTAGGGTACCCTATGAAAATGCCTAAACCACTAAAACCCTATAGTAGGAGAGTGCACCCTAAACCTAAACCCTAGGATATCCTATGAAAATGCCTAAATCCTAGGGTACCCTATAAAAGTGCCTAAACCTAAACTCTAGGGTACCCTATGAAAGTGGCTAAAATCTTAGGGTACCCTATGAAAGTGCTAAATTCTAAATGTACCGTCTAAATTCTAAATGTACTAAATTCTAAATGTACGGTCTAAATTTCAAATGTACTGTCTAAATTCTAAATGTGCAGTCTAAATTTTAAATGTACATTCTAAATTCTAAAATGTACATTCTAAATGTACGGTCTAAATTCTAACTGTACTATCTAAATTCTAAATGGACAGTGTAAATTTAGGGTACCCTATGAAAGTGCCTAAAATCTTAGGGTATCCTATGAAAGTGCCTAAACCACTAAACCACTAAAAAAAGAAGAGTTCTTGACCTTAATGGTAATTAAAAAGAGTGATTGACCTTAATGGTAATAAATATTTGTTTTGTGATATTTGTTTCTTCGCTGTCGGATCGAATCCCCATCTTCATGAAGAGGAGTGAGCCTTTTATTGGTGAAACTTGCTTAGAAACCAAGCAAACCACAGTCAAAAAGGGGAGGAAGTCGACCTGCTAGTTAACCGCCGCTTGTGGGGGTTAAGAAAAACAGGGGAGGAAGTCGACCTGTTAACCGCCGCTTGTGGGGGTTAAGAAAAACAGGGGAGGAAGTCGACCTGCTAGTTAACCGCCGCTTGTGGGGGTTAAGAAAAACTTAGGGAGCAAGAAAACTTGACCGACAAGGAAATTTTTGAGTGGCGCAAGGCATTGAACACTGAGGTGTGACAGTTCTGCACTATGGTACTGTAGATCTGCACTGCGGTGTGACAGTTCCAAGTTTCGTAATGCCGAATGGCATTGGACACTGCAACCTCAGTTCCACACTGTGGTACCTCAGTTCTTACTGCCACACCTCAGTCTTGATTGGTTATTATGACTCTTTGGTCCTTGAAGGGTTGTGCTTTCAAAATTCTTTCGTTGATTTTATTTTTTCATCATTGGGGATTTTAAAGATGCCTAAAGATTTCTAAATTGGGGTGTCTACACTATCTAAACGATTTTGAGTTTTGGTAGCTCAAAACCACAAATCAAAGAAAACCCAGAAATTGAGATAAAAAATCTCAAATATTCAGATAACAAAGCTGATTCAATCATCCAAAGCCCAACCAACAATAAAAACAGACAGAGAATAGAGAAATACAACAAAATAAATCGTCTCAGCCGCCAAAGAATGGTTTTGGTTAGGTTGTTAGATCGAAAGAAAGATGGGCAGAGAATGGGGTTTTAATTTGGGGATTTTGAGTTGGGTTTGATGTGCAGATAAGTTTAGGAATGAAGGAGAAGATGCATGTGGATTTGGGAGTGGCGTCAGGTCAAGATCGCCGCCATCAACTGAGAGATTGCCGTTGACCGGAGAAAAGGTGAAAGGGTAAGGGGATCCTAAAATGGTGGGGTGGTAGAGTATGCTAGTGTGCACGTGAGTTTCCATGCTTCAAGGGTTATGAATTTTTGGGGGTGGAACAGTGGAATACCCCTTGTGTCCCTCAATTTGACGGAAAAGCAGGAACGGTGTGAGGGAGGGTAGGGGCCAAAATGACCCAAATTTCAAACGTTAGCAAGCAAAATTGCAATTAAAATATTGGGGACCAAAATGACACCTCGGATATATTTTGGGGACCAAAAATGTCAGTAAGCCATTTAGTAACGCTCGCACCAGGAAAAAAAATGATGATATTTTTTTAAAAACAGTTTCTTGAAGAAGACAATTAGGAGAAGACTATTTTTGACAAGTAAATGATGCTATAGCAATGGAGGAAATAATTGTAGACCCATTTGCTCAAAAAACCTTTGGGCACAATCCATATACACCTATTTGTCGTGGGACAAAAATATGTACCTCTTTTCTAAGAAGCGAACATGCCATATACACCTATTTGTTGTGGGACAAAAATATGTACCTCTTTTCTAAGAAGCGAACATGCCTTGATTTTCTTTTAAACTTTTCTTCAACATATATCCCTATTGGAAAATTATTTAACTATTACATTATATAAAATAGCTATGGAGAAAAGTCAAAAATAATTTTACGTTGTAGACAAGTTCCTGTTATTCATAAGAAATAATTCAACTTTTAGTTCTCAGCGAATTATTTTCAACACAAAAGAGAGGAGTTATTGATAGATTTAAAAAAAGAAATAAGTGCAAATGTAAAAAGAAGTCCCGCTTGACTTGCATTTATGATAATAAATAATAATCATCATTTTGTAACACGGGATAGTTTTGAGGCAAAAATTGGTGAATTGAAGTTTGCTTATAAGTAATTAGCCCTGGGGCATCCCCACTTGGTATCTTAACACTCTTTTCCATCAACTTTTTATATGAGACCCATACATTGAGTCTTGACTCTCACATAAATATATAAAGTAAAAGGGTGTTGTGACACCACCCAGCGCCCCAAGAACACTAAATAAGTTCTCTCTTTTTTTTTTAATGCAAAAAAAAAAAAATCCCCAAAATCTAGCTTGGGCCTGTGTCCACACTGGCCTACACATGCCTCCGCCACCACCTCTCACTACATTGCTCTAGTTGATAAAAAATTGTGTGCGGTAATGCTTGTTTATTCCAATAATTATAAGTCTTAAGTATGATTTTTTTTTTAATTTAAATTTTGGTTGTTGAAATTCAGGGCTGTATTTAAAACTTCAGGGCTGTATTTAAAACTTCAGTATATCTTGTGTCTTGCATCTTTATTCCACGCAACCTTTATGCTAATTGTGGTGCTTATGTTCTTATTTAATCACCATTGTGCATAGAGTTAAGGGTAGACTAGAGAGAAACATGACGAAATTAACAGGGACCGATGTCACATGCACAGAGTTGTGTTCTTAGCCTGATACTTTTCGAATCTCTCATTTTCTTACCAACCTGCATCAGTGGGTACCATTGTACTAGGAAGCATCTACAGATTTGGCTATTATTTGTCTACAATTTTATTCCAGAGACTATATTTTGGCCTCCTCTATTGCATGATATAGTCCTGCGTATCGCGGACTTACTAATGTCACCTGGTGGCCGGGAATAACTAGCTAATTCCCTCCTCGTCCAACAGTCAATCAGAATCCTCTTTAATTTTATGTCGACAATTTATCCCATAGTCGCACCCTACCCAAAACTGTATAGCATGTCCAATAGTAGATATAATGCCATTTGTAGTCCCGTGGACGCCACATGTCCATTGTATCCTGAGCTGTAGTCCTACAATTTTCAATCCATTTGCACATTTAATATGACAGTCAAACGTGCCCAATGATACTCTCTCCATTCTTGGTCAGAGTCATTGAGACCTTAAGTTCATGAAATTGTGAGAAAGGGGAACAATAAAAGATCTTTCTATAAAACTATAAAAGGTCTGTATATAAAACTACATGCAATTGTGCCGGAGTGGAGAATTCATCGTATTATTCTTTATGTCGCAAGGAGTTAGATATGATAGAAAAAACTTTTAAAAATCTATTTAAAATAATTTATTGTGTCTAATTATATTTGCTAAATAAATTGGTGGTTATTGGTATTAATATTAGTAACTCCCTAATATTATATTGTGTATTAAGAGCATATTATATGCAATGGTTAATTGCATAGGAGGTTTGTTTTCCTATATAAAGCTGGCTAGTCAACAAGATGAAAAATGACGAAAAAAAAAAAAAAAAAAAAACAAGATGAAAGAGACTTTTCTTGACGAAAATATTTTATCAAATCTAAGAATTATATGTAATACATATGTATCGAGATTTGTTAAGATATAGATTTATTGTTTTGAGCATACATGCGGTTTTTGATTCGTGTGGAAAGTTTTAGCTGCACACAAAGCTTCCGTGGATGATAGTTGTATCTTGGGAGTGGAATGTCACACAACTCGGTGCAAGCGGGGACATATCTTCTCTTAGGAGAGCGCTTTATGCGTGCCTCGGTCACTATAAGTTTTATAATCTCTCTTATTTATATTTGCAGTATCGTTATATTATTTGTTTGTTATGTCGTTATCTCCAACTATATAAGTTTACAGAAATTCTAACGAGTATTTCCAACAATCTAAGAGAAGATATGACCTTGGAGTTTCTGTAAAAAATTCATGGAGAATAGTCCTTGCAAATAAGCTTAGAATATTTTGCATCAATGTCTTTGAATTATAGCATTTCGTATTACACATAAAGGGACCACCTAATGTTAGAGATGAGTTTGTACTAAGCCTTGATTTTATTTTGCATGTGTGAGCTACTATTTTGGAGGTGTGCTATTTGCAAGGGCGAACTGTGGTTTGTGATATTTGGAGTACATTCAATTATTTCCGGCCTGTATGGTAATTTCAACATCCATATTTGATCTACTGTCTTAATTTGTTGGAGTTCTTCCATAAAACAGTTTTTGCTTGGAAAAATATAAACGTTTGATTGTAATAAGAAAGAACAGGTCAGGTTCTTTTTGAAGAAATTAAAATCATTGACAGGCGTTGTGTACTTGTATTGGTGTGTTCACTGTTCACTAATGTGAATTGTTACATGTATATTGCCCCGTAATACATGCGGTTCATTTCTAAGTAACAAAAGGAAGAGTCATTGACAGTCTGTGTATTCTTATCGGCAAAAAAAAAGAAAAAAAAAGAAAAAAAAAGTTGTTTACTGTTTGTAAAGCAGCTATCAGCTATACATTTCATGTATATGGAGGAGCGGCTACTATCCAATCCGGGATCCCGGAAATCCCGGATTGAAGCATTTTGATGCTTTTCCCGATATTTTTTTGACGATCCGAGCCGTCCAATGTGTTCAAAAGGTGTTTTCCAAGGCCCACGCGGAAAATCTTCAAAAAAAAATACCGGGAAGGGCTTGATCCAAGCGGTTTTTCGCAAAAAAATGCATATGCATTTTTTTGCGAAAAACGCTTGGATCAAGCCCTTCCCGGTATTTTTTTTTGAAGATTTCCCGCGTGGGCCTTGGAAAACACCTTTTGAACACATTGGACGGCTCGGATCGTCAAAAAAATATCGGGAAGGTGGAGTCCCGGATGGTAGAGTCCCGGACTTGATCGGGCCTCTATGGAGGAGAAGTCAAATTTAAAACCAATAGTTTGTAAATATAGGCCCTGTAGTTTTTATATGTCAAACAATTTCTCCTATGTAAATAAATAACAATTTTGGCAATATAATTAGTTACTTTTATTATATAGGTAATCAGAGAAGAAAAGTCTTGTTCGATGTTTAATCACAAAATTCCTATAAAGTTATGAATAAGTCTTCATTCTCTTTTGTTTACAATTTGACAAATTGTAACTCCTATAACTCCCCTTGTTTAATCAAAATTCCTATAACTCCCTATTGCCTTCAATCACTTTACACATGTCGGTTACAAATTGTGTAAAGCCTTTTAAGTTTAATACTCCAATATAAATGCATACATAATATAACTTCTTTGTGGCTATAAGTGTAGAGATTCAAAAGTTATTAATTTGACAATATTTTCTGATTAGTCTTAAATGTGCTGAAGGAAGAGAAAACATCTGTGAACAAGTTCAATAGATATGGGTTTTGGCCTTTTCAGAATTTCTTTTCCTAAAAGGAAAATAAGGGAGAACATTTACATGTTTGGAAAAAAAAAAAAGTTTGTTGTATTTTTCTTTTGCACGTTATATCTATGAGGAAAAACACTTTTGTAACAAAGGGAGTTATATATTGTCATCCTCTAACTGTTGTTGAATTCCATACTCTACTGTTCTCATAGATATATAAAAATTTATTTTTATCTCAAAAATGTTGGCAAGCTATTTATAATGGCACAATACAGTGACTCGAGGAAATGTCTTAAATGTAGGGGTTTGAAAGGAACTAAGGCTTCAATAATTTTTAACGGTATATACAAGTTATTTGAAAAGGCTTGTAAAGACCCGTGTTTTAAATAATTCTTCGAAAATAATGTTGGGAAAGTGTGAGAAATGTTTTAAAATGCAATATGGGGTCAATGTGAAGTGAGTATATGCATTGGGGTGTCTTTCTAACACACTAGAAACTTGAGGGGCTTAAGTGCAAGTATGTCGGTGTATATATACCATTAGTGGATCAGATTTTTGAGCAAAATACACAACCCCTCTCTCTCTCTCTAAATAGTCAGTCATCTCTCTCTCTCTCCCTCTCCATTTTTGCTTCTTTTCTCTTGCTAAAATCCATCTCACACACCTCTCAAACTCAAGATTCAACCGCATATTCATCATCTACACGTGATTTAGAGTCCGGATACATTTGGTGTTGCTAGGAGAAGGTATATTTCGGTTGAAATCCAAGAACAAGGGTTAGGGCTTTACTTCTCACCTATTGGGAGCTTGATCTTTGAGGTAGGGGACAAATTTCTACTCTCTCTAGTTGTATTTTGTTGATTTGTTGCATATATCTTTGGGTTGCCTACAAATTTCTAGTTAAACTTGAATACCTCCACAAATGGGTTTTAGATCTTGAAAATCTCCATTGAAATGAGTTTTGTTTGATTGAGTTTGGTTTCCACTTAATTGGTTGCTATATCTACGAATTGGTAGTTGATATACTCTTATTCCTTGTTTAGTTGGTGTTTGGAACCCCTAATTTGACTTGGGTTGGAACCCCTTCCATTTGGGAAAAGCTGTTGTTCGGGTGTTTTTCGCGCAGAAGAAATGCACTTTCAACCGGTAGAGCAGGTACAAAAACCTACTGGTTTCTTTCAACCGGTTGACACAAAATGCTCTACCGGTTCAAACTTGGAAAAATGAATTTTTATTCGTCTTGACCTCTTGACCTTCCGGTTGACTTGTTTGGTTCCGTACTTGATATACCCTCATCGTACACTTCATTAATGACCGAAATACCCCTTCCTTGTCTACCTTTGCATGATTGGTTATTTTCCTTAATTTTCCAACTTACGCTTGACACCTTTAATATGGGGAACTTTGTATAAACATGTTGTTTGATCAAAATGGGTTACGTGGATATTTTGGACATATGAGGGTTAAATGGATTTTTCTTAAAATGGTGATCTAATACTAGGGCCACCAGTCGGTGCGTCCATGGCCAGGGGTGTTCGGAGCCCACGAAATCCGGCAGGGGTGTTCGGAGCCCATGAAATCCGGCAGGGGTGCACGGAGCCCAGGAAATCCGGCAGAGGGATTAATTCCCTATTAAAGACAAGTTGTTGTTTTTTGTGAAATGTTGAAAATGAGGTTCTTTGCGAAAGATACGGTATTTTGACAAAAATTGGACACACGACACATTTGAAAAACGGTTAGGAGGAAAATGATGGACCCCAGCTTCGTTTGCACTTTTGGGGTACTCGGTTGGGCACCTAAGTATTTTATTGGACACTCGGGTTATATTTTTGGACATTTCGGTATATCTTGGACACATGAGTACTTTGTGACCATTTATCTCTTGCTTTAGTCCTCCTTGTTATCCTTTGTTCAAATCATTTTTGGTATCCAACTTCATGTGCATATATCATACTTTATACACCTAGCGTATGTAGAATGGTTTCCTACTGGGCTAGTGTAGCTCAACCTATCATTTTCAGGTACACAACAAGGAACACGATTTGGATGCTTGGAGTGTGGATGCATTGCATGAAGCTTGTTTGATCATGAAGATACTTTTATCCCCACATACTTAGTACATTTTGAGTGAGAGACACGTGAAAAGTTGATTTGAATATGTACAATTGACTTGATTTTTCAACGGTGCAAAGTATGACTTTGGTCTATCATACGTGGATTTTATATGAATTTTGGGTATTAAAAGTGAGGGGGTGACAACTTGGTATCAGAGCCTCATGTTCGAAAACCTTGAAACCGTGGGGAGACTTATAGTCTTGGGGCTTAAAACCATTGCATTACTTTCTCATAAAAGTCATTGTTTTCACATGTATTGTGTGCTTGCTTGAGTGACATACATCCACCCACGTGACATTACATATAAAGTTTCCGTAGAGTGGATTTTCATTGTCTGACTTGTGTTGGGAGATAGGAATTTAGTCACATGATGGAGGGTGTGTATTGATGTTAGAATTTATGTCACTAGTAATGGGATTGAATGTGTGTTTATTTATTTTGCCATTGTGGTTTAAGAATGACGTAGATGATTGATTTGAAGGGTGGCTGGCCAGCACACTTCAAAACAAACTTCTGATGTCACTCGGTTACCACTTGTGGGTGAATGAAGGTGTGTAAAGAAGTAAATGCGGTAGAGCCGGTGTTGATGTTAATGAGCGTATTTGTGTCTTTACTACGAAAGCATTTGGTTCTGCATTTGATCGATGTGATAAGTGTTTAATGTGATAAAATATGAAGGCATGTAAAAATTGGAATATCTGCTTAGTGAAATTTTGTACTGTTTCTCTACTCGAAGATATTACATTTTTATTTGGTATCACTGTGATTTGTTGAAAATTGTCATTATTTGGAGTCGGTGGACTTGTTTGTTGTAATCAGCGGCGGTTGGGGGTCCCAGTTGACTGGGTATTTCTGGGTATTTCTTGTTGAGATTGACTTGATTGCTGGGGGTTAAGTTTCTTTTTATTTGGAAATTGGAAGGAGTGCTCCATGAGCTTCTGACTATGAAATTGTTAAATGCATCAGAATTTGGTACAATTGGTTAACCTTGGTATTAGACTTGGTTGGGTGAGGATGTTGTTTTATACGAAGTGCATGTCCGTGGTGTGAGGTAAAATTTGAAATTTTATTGGGGGCGGTTCTAGGAAAGATATTTTTATTCGGTTATTAAGGATAGATTTGGTAGACTTTGGCATTATGTATCTGTTAGCTTTGGTACTTGGGTTTTTCAATAACTACTTGAGGGTCTTAAATCGTTCTATTGATGATGAGATATCCACGTTTTTGGTATTGTAATAAGAACTCATGACTCTTTGAATTAGAACGAGCAATTATTTCAATGGGAAGGTATAGAAAGAATTTTATTGGAAGGTTCGATGGGATTCACTTGTTTGGGCAACAAGACCAAGGGGGTGTTTTCACTGTTGGGTTTGCCATATTGGCTTGTCATGTAGCTTATTGGGTGTTGATGGTTTGGCTTGAGCAAATGAGTTTATGTGTTGTTGGTAGTTTTGGACCCGTGTGTTGGCAATAATCTTGAGGTGTTAGGATGGGGGCATTTGGGTTGCTCTCGATCCATAGGGGGTGAGTTATTCAACTTGTGGCTGTGTTTCGTTTATGTGACAGTTAACTAGAAGCATGAGAAGTCGTAGCAAGATTTTTAAGTGTCAGTCCGTAATACTTCTTGTGGTCCTGAAAATGTGAAGTACAAAGGTGTTGAGGAACCAGCGAGATGAGATTTATTAGATGTCGTGTAGGGATGATACAGATTGTTACTCATTTGGATCATTGGCAGTTTAGAACTCTAAATTTGTAAGTTACGGTAATCGGTGCACTTACTTGGGAAAATTTGGTAAAGGGGTGATGTTGAGACTATGATGGAGGATAGTGTCTAAAGTGGGAGTGTTGTATATAGTTAATCTATTGGTTGTGAAACATATTGGTGAACCTAAGGCTATGGTGCAAATTATGCGTTAATTGAAGATGACAGTTAGGGACTAGCGAGTTTGATATTGTAGTGGGGATAATATAGATGGAGGTTGTGGTGTTTGGCAAAGGTTATGGGTGAGTACACAAGCAATCCGGGGTGTCTTCTAGATGACATGAATGAAATTACTTTTGTTTAATTTTTTTAAATTGTTTGATGTTTGTTTTGCACTCTACTTGGGATAATTAGATTTGATGGGGATATATCGAGGAAATTGAGTTTGATACTGTTGTTGAATATGAGACTATACAAAAAGGGACATGAGGATTTGATTAATAGCTAATGTTGTACTTAATTTATAACAATTTTGGTTGGCAAACAGATGTATATCTATGAGAACTAAGGAGTTAGAGGATAGAGACTTGTACTTAAGGGCAATAGAGAGGATAACAATAGTTGTAGAAGTTAAAACGGCCTGGTTGGCATAGTTGAGTCAGACTTTATTGTATTTGTTGCTCCACAGTTTCGAATTTAGTCTGTGGTTTGATGAGCGGTAGTTATGCTAAATTAAAGAGGTGATTCTTGAGGATTATGGGTTTTAGTTCAGATATGTATATCTTTGCAAGTTGTTGATGATTGGTGTCAAGAACGATGGTTTGGGTTTATGTTGAGAGATTTATGTATACTTTCGAATAATTTGACGGTGGTAGAATTTAATGAGAAAGAAAGAATTTCATGACTAGAAAATGGAGGCGTAGGCTCCGGTGAGGAAACCAAGGATAGGTTGCAAGCTTAGTCAGGTTGGATTTGATGTTCTAGTGTGAGACACAAATGAGATTAGAACTGTATGAAAAGTAGATGGTATGGGTGATTAGTATGTAGAGAGGTGAGACGATAACTAGAATGGGTGTGTGCATTTCAAGGTCTACTTGTCCTCCTTTGAGGTGATTGGGGATGATAATATTATTAATCATGGAGGGTGTGTGTGTAGTTTAAGATCACTAATTTGGTTAGAACACGGTGTATGACTAGAAGATTTCTTTTCAAGATTCAAGAGAGGGAAGTAGAGTAAAGTTCGTACTTATACGGTTGTTGTTAGAAAGTTGGGGTGAGTCATTAACTCTCATGTTAAAATGGTAAGTTGGAGCATTACGCGGAAGGTGGTTGTGTGCGGTTAAAATTGGGGATAATGTTGGGAGGCGTATGTGAGATTGCATGACATTAATAGGGTTGTTTAAATTCGAAAAAGCTAGAGGAGTGAATGAGACACTTAGAACAAAGGATGTATGGGGTTAACTAGGGTGGGAATCCGGTTCTGGAGGTTAGTTTGGGGTGAAGTTGAAGCTTTAGATGAACGAAATTGGAAAGCTTTTGTGCCTAGTGTCATCGTTATGGGTCATGATTTTTCTAGTATTGGAGTTCTTTAACTTGTAGCTACTATGGATGGGTTTGTAAGCTCCTTGTAGAGTTTAATAAATGTGTGAGTTAAAATATACGTAAATTATGATTGAGTTGAGTGTTGAATCTTGGTGAAGGACGTTGTGAGATATAGAGAAATTGTTTGGCTTGGTTGATCTTGTTGATGCTTGAGAATTTGGTAAAGGAATTTAAGTACCGGTGTGTTAGAACTTATAAGTGCTTGGTGTTGTTAGTTGAGGAGATAAGTACGTTGAAAACGGTTGGGAATAGAGTTAAATGGGATCGCTAAGTATATTCAAACTTTTGGGTAGTATTCATAAATATTTGTCGTCATAAGAGGAACGAAGTTGGGTACACCGTTCTTTAGCCTTGTTCTTGGAGATATACTTTAAGAAATTGGGAAAAATAAGCTTTTCGATGGGGGGAGATTACTAATTTTGTGGAGTTTGAGTTTCTTTTCTGGTGACAAGAATGAGTTACATGGAGGTGGTTGTGGAAGTACTAGTAACTTGTGTGATCAAGAGGAATTGTTAATGTCACAACCTAGGGGGGAGGAGCATTCGAATGTTTGGGTAATCAGGTTTTAGAATAATTGGGAAACGATGATAGGGTTTGATAAAACCAAACTTACTACTAAAATATGGGTTTGTTAGAGTTGTCGAAGTTTGATGAAGATTGACCAAAGTGAGCTAGGTAAAATTTTCTTGGTTAATGTTGATGTGGAATGCTTAAGAGTTTGGCTTCTGTAAGTAAATTTATATACCAAAGAGTTTGAGTTATGATTCGGCTGTGGGATAGAGTGTTTGGGGAGTAATGAATCGATTGAAATTTTGAATAAAAGGCAATAGCGGAGACACAGGGTAGGCAACTAGTATGCATAGTGAGACTACAGGATCTATTATTAGAAAGAGATTAAACTCTAGAGTTGTTGTTTTATACATGGGGACAGTTTAAAGCTAGTTGTTTCGTACTTTGGAGTGATCTAAGGTTAAGTTAGAAGCTAATACGTGTCCTAGAAGTGAGCGAGCAGGTATTGTGAGTAAAGTCTATACGGCTAGTATGATTATTTTGAAATAATTTTTGTGGCGAGGAGTCGATGTGGGAAAGGGAGGATGACATGGAAGAGAAACACCCGGAGTTGTTTTCCGTTTGGGCTATGTGAGTACTTGTTCTAAATATTGCATTTTACTAGCTTACGGTGACGGATACATGTTGCATATCATGCATGAATGTGTGTAGCTTGGATAATATTGTCATGTGAAATTTTGAGGACAAAATTTTTCTAAGGAGGGTAGAATGTAAAGACCCGTGTTTTTAAATAATTTTTCGAAAATAATGTTGGGAAAGTGTGAGAAATGTTTTAAAATGCAATATGGGGTCAATGTGAAGTGAGTATATGCATTGGGGTGTCTTTCTAACACACTAGAAACTTGAGGGGCTTAAGTGCAAGTATGTGGGTGTATATATACCATTAGTGGATCAGATTTTTGAGCAAAATACACAACCCCTCTCTCTCTCTAAATAGTCAGTCATCTCTCTCTCTCTCCCTCTCCATTTTTGCTTCTTTTCTCTTGCCAAAATCCATCTCACACACTTCTCAAACTCAAGATTCAACCGCATATTCATCATCTACACGTGACTTAGAGTCCGGATACATTTGGTGTTGCTAGGAGAAGGTATATTTCGGTTGAAATCCAAGAACAAGGGTTAGGGCTTTACTTCTCACCTATTGGGAGCTTGATCTTTGAGGTAGGGGACAAATTTCTACTCTCTCTAGTTGTATTTTGTTGATTTGTTGCATATATCTTTGGGTTGCCTACAAATTTCTAGTTAAACTTGAATACCTCCACAAATGGGTTTTAGATCTTGAAAATCTCCATTGAAATGGGTTTTGTTTGATTGAGTTTGGTTTCCACTTAATTGGTTGCTATATCTACGAATTGGTAGTTGATATACTCTTATTCCTTGTTTAGTTGGTGTTTGGAACCCCTAATTTGACTTGGGTTGGAACCCCCTTCCATTTGGGAAAAGCTGTTGTTCGGGCGTTTTTCGCGCAGAAGAAATGCTGACGTGGCGCCACGTCAGCAGAAGGGGTTAGAAGGTTCAGGGTTCAGGGTCAAAGGGATCAGAGGTCAGGTCAAAGGGGCCAGACCGGGGGCCAAAAGGGTCAAACCGGTTAGACCGGCGGTTCACAGGAAAGGCAGACCAGGTTCGGCCGGACCAGACCGGATAACGGTCCGGAGTTAGACCAGATTGTGTTTATTTGACCGGTTCAACGGGATTTTGACCGGTTCATGGCCGGTTCAGATCGGTTCCCGCCTCGTTTTTTCGTTCCGGATCCAACCACGCGCTCTATTTTTCGTGAAGAGGCTCGGAAGCAGGTTTTGTTGCTGGATTGAGCCAGATTTGAGTGTTCGGAGGCGTTTTGGGTTGTGAGGAGGCTTGTTCTTAGCTAATTGGACAGTTCCGGATTCAATGGCGGGCTTGTTTTTGTGTGATTAAGGCCGGATGTTGCAGTCTAGGTACATCCGAGAGATTGTGGAGGATCCGACGCGGTCAGATCAATCAGATGGGATGTTGTTGAGTCGGAGGCAAACCATGGGAGATCCGATGGGAGTCCAGGGGGTGCTGGGAGAGCTGGGAATGGAACATGGATGAACTGGGAGGCAGGATGAGACCCGGGAGAGCTGACGGAGAGTGGTGAGAGACCAGGATAGTGGCAGGAGTGGCAGATAGGTGACAGATTGGTGAGCAAAGAGGCGAGCGGAGTTGGATAGCTACACACCAGGAGTATTGGACAGACTTTGCAGAGATCGGAGGTTGACCGGAGCAATCGGGTGATTGCGGATTCGCGGCTTTGAGCCGTGGTGATCAGTCGGAGAAGCTAGTGAGCAAGGATACATTCTTTCGAGTGTTGCATCTCTGTTTGGTGGGTGCGGATACACTTGATTGGTTAAATGGCATAGGCACTTACTAGAGTGACAGGTCGGAGTTGGTCAACAGTGATCGGAGGCAGTCTGGTTCAATCGGATTTGAAGACCTATCATCAGGATTTGCAGTTGTGATTCGAGCTGCATTGGATTGGATGATAGGCCACCATACAGGCTTGTGGGAGTGCAGTGACAGTTGGAGCTGATGTCAGGCATGGTCAGGCAGTATGAATGTTGTGACGTGAGCAGGGATGGCGACAGTTGCGGATGCACACAGGATATGGCGCGGGATTGTACCAAGGAGTCATGACCGGATGGTACTGGATGCGCTGGGAGTCGAATTATGAGTGTGCAGGATGCTGGCCAGCAACGATGATGCAACTGGTTGTTCAGGATATGTTCACGGGAGCTCCGGACAGAGGAATTGAGATGGAGATCAGATGATGCATACTGGTATTCTCTTTCTTTTGTGTTTTTTTGTGGCGGATTATCTTTCCAGTTATGAGCTCATGTTGGTAGGGAGAGATGGAGTCACGGATTATGTCCTGTGATTGGGCATGAGCATTTGGGTTTTGGATGCCCAGATGCGGCCGCACCCCAGTTGAGGTGCTGCGAGCACCCTAGTTGAGGGGGTGCAGGCGCTTCTGTTGGTGAGCGCATACACTTCGGGTTTGAGGTGTGCGAGTGAAGACATTCTTTTTTAGGGGATGTGGTACTCGGGATTTTCTGATTGGCTGTGGAGTCTGATTTTGCAAGGATACACTCTTTTGGGTTTATGTACTCTGTTTGGTGGTGCATGGATGCTCGACTGGTTAGTGACATAGGCGCTTGCCAGAGGTAGCTGATTGGAGGAGGCGACATGAGGGTGTTGCAGACGACATTGCCCACTCGGGTTGGAGGGGGTGATTGTTGGGATTCCACCCCGTGTGGGCCAGTTGGGCTTAGGCCCAGAGGGAGTGGATTAGGGTTTGTCTGTGTAACTCTATAAATACTCTGTGATGCCTTGTGTATTATGTGTGGTAGCATAATGTAGAGAGAGAGGTAGAGAGTGTGAGAGGGGGAGCCGGTTGTGGCTTTCCCCGGAGAGAGAGATACACGAGAGAACTGGTGAAGGATTTCATTATTGTGAGATTGAGTGTGAGTGTGTAACACAAGAACACGGATTTTCTCCGGATTATAGTGAAACCCCCCTCCCCGTGGATGTAGGTCTGATTTGGCCGAACCACGTATATTGTGTGTTGTGTTTATCTCTTGATTTTACTGGTTTAGTTGCGTGTGGTGCGTTGTTGGAATCCCCGGTACAAAAACCTACTGGTTTCTTTCAACCGGTTGACACAAAATGCTCTACCGGTTCAAACTTGGAAAAAAATGGATTTTTATTCGTCTTGACCTCTTGACCTTCCGGTTGACTTGTTTGGTTCCATACTTGATATACCCTCATCGTACACTTCATTAATGACCGAAATACCCCTTCCTTGTCTACCTTTGCATGATTGGTTATTTTCCTTAATTTTCCAACTTACGCTTGACACCTTTAATATGGGGAACTTTGTATAAACATGTTGTTTGATCAAAATGGGTTACGTGGATATTTTGGACATATGAGGGTTAAATGGATTTTTCTTAAAATGGTGATCTAATACTAGGGCCACCAGTCGGTGCGTCCCTGGCCAGGGGTGTTCGGAGCCTACGAAATCCGGTAGGGGTGTTCGGAGCCCATGAAATCCGGCAGGGGTGCACAGAGCCCACGAAATCCGGCAGGGGTGCACGGAGCCCACGAAATCCGGCAGAGGGATTAATTCCCTATTAAAGACAAGTTGTTGTTTTTTGTGAAATGTTGAAAATGAGGTTCTTTGCGAAAGATACGGTATTTTGACAAAAATTGGACACACGACACATTTGAAAAACGGTTAGGAGGAAAATATGGACCCTAGCTTCGTTTTCACTTTTGGGGTACTTGGTTGGGAATCTAAGTATTTTATTGGACACTCGGGTTATATTTTTGGACATTTCGGTATAGCTTGGACACATGAGTACTTTGTGACCATTTATCTCTTGCTTTTGTCCTCCTTGTTATCCTTTGTTCAAATCATTTTTGGTATCCAACTTCATGTGCATATATCATACTTTATACACCCAGCGTATGTAGAATGGTTTCCTACTGGGCTAGTGTAGCTCAACCTATCATTTTTCAGGTACACAACAAGGAACACGATTTGGATGCTTGGAGTGTGGATGCATTGCATGAAGCTTGTTTGATCGTGAAGATACTTTTATCCCCACATACTTAGTACATATTGAGAAATGATCATGTAACATTTACTTCTTAAATCTTTTGACAATATTTAATATGTATAAGAACTTTAATTCTTTTCGGTACTTATGTAGTTGGGGTATGGGTACCCTTTTGGTGAGAGACAAGTGAAAAGTTCATTTGAATATGTACAATTGACTTGATTTTTCAACAGTGCAAAGTATGACTTTGGTCTATCCTACGTGGATTTTATATGAATTTCGGGTATTAAAAGTGAGGGCGTGACAAGGCTCCTAGTAGTGAAAAGACTACTGGCCTTGTGATCGGGAAAAAACCTCGAGAAGGAAACAAAAGAAGTGGTATGTGTTGTATGACTACTAACCCTACGAGGAAAACACATGACGGTTAGTAGATGCTTGGACTACTAGTCATGTGAAGGAAAAGAGATATAAGAACTCTAAAAGCGTGCATTTCTATTTATGAGATGGAAAAAAAAGTGGTTCCGTGTGGGGGTCAAGATCACTGACCAACATAAGGCGAGAAAACGAACGATTTATAAGACTCTAAATGAAAGTGGGAAGTGCGATGTTAGTAAACAAAGACAGTGGTTCCTAGTAGATTGTTGAGGCTACTGGCCACAATATGTAGCTCCTAGTAGAAGGCTACTGGTCACTAAAATTAGTGATTCCTAGTAGAGGGCTACTGGCTAACCGTGGATGGAAATTGTCAAAATCATTGTATACCAAGTTTATTTGATGGGTCTAAAATATATGTTGCTTCGATTAAAAAGAAAGGACCATAACTCATTTTATGAGTCCTATATAAAAAACATTGTTGCCTCGATTGATTTTGAAACATGTGGATTCGATGTTGCCTCAGTTTATATGTATCAAAGTATACGTACAAGATCCAAAGCATATATATTGCCTTGAATCAATATGGCTATCGATGAGAGAACTGGTTTTATTGTTTATTTACCTTGAATTGATGTTGCTTCCGGTGAAAGAATTAGATCATTGTTTAGATCCAGAATTATGAGTTGCTTTGGTTGGAACGAAAAGGGCAGTGTTGGATTAATGGGTTCTAAACATCAATTCTTTGATGGTTCCGCAGGGAAAAAAAAAGGGCATGCTAGAAAGGGAAACTAAAATGCTATATGCATACGACAGGTTAGCGCACATGCTAATTATAATCATCGAGGGAAATCGGACTGAAGCCTATAAAGTAGTCACCACAGTGGACCCAACCTTTGTGACTGAAGATCCCACGAAGAAGGTTCAATGGGCAACAACGAAGCTGTAGGTTGGCTCGAAGAGCACTAATTTTATTGAGGGATAGTCCCTGGTCTCATTTCTATGGTGATAGTGCTCATAGGTGCAACGGGTTATGGAACACTGTGACGAGTTAGGAAGGGCAAAAAGCTCTGAATAAGTCCAAGGCAGGTATTCTGCGGGGTATCGGGTCACAGATAACCCTGAAGGTCTCACCTAAGTGAGTGTGGTAGTGGGGTCGTTACTGTGGGAGATTAGGCTACTGCCTAAAGACACTCATGATACAAGATACGTGCGCATGACCGTAACGCGCAAACCTGATTAGAATCAAAACGATTTGCCCGTACTGTTTGTGGGGTAAGTAGAAGTTTGGCTCAAGGACCCAGTTCAAGACATTTAGTTCACTGTGGCGCCTTCAAATGGAACTTACTTTCACTAAGTGTTGGTTCAAACCCGGAAGGTACCTACACCCATTGCGCAGTAAAAATGCTCATGTATTATAAAAATATTGCTTTTATATTTTGGAAGATTTTTAAAATCTTGTAGGGGATTGATAGAAAAACTTTTAAAAATCTATATAAAATAATTTATTGTGTCTAATTATATTTGCTAAATAAATTGGTGGTTATTGGTATTAATATTAGTAAGTCCCAAATATTATAATGTGTATTAAGAGCATGTTATCTGCAATGGTTAATTGCATAGGAGGTTTCTTTTCCTATATAAAGGTGGCTAGTCTACAAGATGAAAGACACTTTTCTTGACGAAAATATTTTATCAAATCTAAGAATTATATGTAATACATATATATCGAGATTTGTTAAGATATAGATTTATTGTTTTGAGCATACGGGCGATTTTTGATTCGTGTGGAAAGCTTTAGCTGCACACAAAGCTTCCGTGGATGATAGTTGTATCTTGGGAGTGGAATGTCACACAACTCGGTGCAAGCGGGGACATATCTTCTCTTAGGAGAGCGCTTTATGCGCGCCACGATCACTATAAGTTTTCTAATCTCTCTTACTTATATTTGCAATATAGTTATATTATTTGTTTGTTATGTCGTTATCTCCAACTATATAAGTTTACAGAAATTCTAGCGAGTATTTCCAGCAAGATCGAATTGCATAATCATCAGGAGGGTGCTTCTGTCAATATGAAAATTCACTAGAAATTGAATGCTTAACAAATGGACTAAAAATACCATGGATTGGACCAACTTAACAATGTCCAGGTAGGAGTTACCTGTACGGTTGTAGTGTTGCACAAGTAGCAAACCCCAAAGTGCATAACTTCTGATCTTTAGTTACATTGAAATTCTGAAACTCTTTTGTCTTACATAGTTCCAATAGTGTAGTCTTTAATTCTAGTTTATAGTTCATTTGATTACAACTTTGAAATAATGTGTTTTGTATCATATCAGGCTACTTCATTTTGAATCCTCATGACATCAACATAGGACTTCCCACGGAGTTCACGAGAAAGATACCCTCTCAAGAAGTCTGCAACAGTCACTCTTCTATACAATGCTGGATTTTCTGGAGTGATAAGGCTAGGCGCCGGACCCAATTCTCCATCGAGTTTCGCAGTAAGAAATGTGGCTATGGAGAGCCTTTCTTTCTCTGAGTTAACAGTTGCTCGATGTTCAATGCTTCGATAAATTCCGTTGGTCGCAATCTGCCAAAAGAAAGTGAACAAAGTGCAGTGCTATTAGATTTACTGTGTTGATGTTAGGAGCAAGTATGTTCTAGGTTTAAAGGGTACTACAAAGAAAATAAATTGAGGTGAATATGGGCTTCCTAGGATAACGATATAATCACTAAATCGTTTAAATCATAAGTATATATTATAACTTATAAGTCATAAATCTTTAGCTCATTCCAATCGTGGGTTAGTTAGAATTGGACATATGACCACGGAAATGATATAGTAGTCAAATGTAGATTAGGACTTAGTTTCCTTAGCACTTTCCAATTTTGGATTGGTAGGTCATTGCAATTGTGGATTGTTAGGTCTACTAACTACTCTCCGATTTCAGTTAGAAAATGAAATGGTAAAAAAAAAAAAAATGGACCCTACAAAAAAAGAAGAAGGTATCCTATCATATGCCATTGTGAACAATAAGGCTCCTTGATATTTTTAGTAAAAGTAGTGTCTAGATGCCATCCCACGAATAATCATGATCGTTTTGATGCTGAAAAATCTCATAATTAGAGTGAGGGGTGGATGTAATTGCGTCCATTAACCTGAATGTCAATAGTTAACCTTTGATATACAAAAGAAGGAAAGTAGTTATAGTTACGAACCATTGTGGTATAGCTTGGAAAATGTACACAGTATAACAAATTAACATTGAGTTAAGAGGATATGGGATTATATTATGAACATTTTGTTATATGGCTTGGTGGTGAAAAAGTTGAGTCTCTGCATTATCTTTGTTTTGCTCTGTTTTTAATTAACTTTGTTTTGAGTCTCTGTAGTATCTTTGTTATGATCTTTTGGGGCGTTAGTAATGAACCAAAGTGGTGTAGTTTCGAAGGGTGTATACTATGGACTTTTAATTTGGAATCTTTAAAGTAGTCTTTACCATAAAACCAAAAAAAAAAATCATCCAAAATTGCATTTCAAGGAACCATGCTCGAAGTATGTTGGAATTGACAGACGTGATAGTAGCAAAGAGAGCCACATTACCTCTAACATGTCTCCAATGTTGACAATAAAAGCACCAGGTAGTGGTACAACAGGAATCCAAATTCCATCTTTCCTTATCTGCAAGCCTTCCATTTCATTGACTTGAAGGAGGATGGTGAGGCCAGAACCATCGGAGTGAGGGGACAGACCTATGGCTAGCTCTGGTTGTGGGCATGGAGGGTAGTAGTTCATCCTCATGGATTGCATCCCATCCTCAAATAGATTCGCAAAATCTTCATCCTTCATCTTTAGTGCCTTCGCCATAAGGCTAAGTATCTTCATGGCAAGGTTTTTTAGTTCCAGAGAGTACGCTTCAATGGTGTCTCTGCATGGCAAGAAAGAGTAATTTCTGAAACTAGAAGTTTTCCAATACAATTTGTAGAAAACCATTTTAAATATAGGCCTATACATCGCAGGATTTGGGAATTGGACTCATCAATACTTACTTGTATCTTCGTTGATACAGCCTGATATACCATTGATCCCAATATGTACTTGATTTTCGATTTAGAACAATGGGGTATGGCACATAATCCACTATACAATGGACCACAGAATGCAGGTTGACAATAGTACTTCTTTGTAGTTATCAAATCCTAAATTAGTTGATCACTCGATTCACTTTCAAAAGAAAAGTTAAAAAAAAAAAAATTATTTTGGGACATGTAACGATAACAGTCGCTATGTAATGGTATCAATAGTATGGAACGATACATAAAGGGAATCGGTTGTAGTTGTAGTGAATTTTTAAGAAATCATTTTTTACCACAAGAAATTTTAATTTTCTACATTAATTACCATTAACAGTTGAGTATCGGTTGTGAATTGAAAATGAAACGATACATTGGGAACTGGCTGATACAAATGCAATTTTTGAGCCTCCCGATATTGTTACCTCACTAGTATACTAGGGTGTAACAATACCGGGAGGCTAATAAATCCTTAAGTAACGGCCAATACAATCAATTAAGGGCATCGAAATCAATATCCACTATTCAGATGGTGATAACTTCCACACACACACACAGAGAGAGAGAGAGAGAGAGAGAGAGAGAGAGAGAGAGAGAGAGAGATGACCTGAAATGGAGAGGGAGTTTGGAAAATAGATGAGGTTTTCTGAGATGAGTTGGGAGGGTGACCATGTAAAAAAGGTCAGCCCAATCAAGCTTCTGCTCCTCAGATACAACGAAGGCTTGTCCAAATCCCTCTAGGTCTCCTGGTTGTTGCCATAGTTTATTTTTCTCTTCCACCGGCAGTTTGAAAAATTCTTGAATCTCTAACTTCACTTTGTCCACCAATGAAGAGCTCACTCCATGGTGTATCAACTGTAATAAATTTCTTCGTTATCTCTTTTAACATAGTTTTGCGAAATGTAACTGACAATATATCTGTTTGACGTTTATGAGTTGGTGTAATGTTAAATAGTAATAGTGATGCTATGTCACAGTACTATTCACTGTACAAGAAATCTCACATGTTGATAGTATTGGTCAATGGGACTGACTATGGCATCTATTGTCTGTACTTGAATATTGGGTCCTGTGTGGCTAAGGACCTTTTAAGGATTATTATGTCCAAGGTTGATTGCTATGGTTGGTTACTCGTCTTTAGGGTGCACAATGGGCCTGCTAATCTGCCTAGTCCATTTTATTCATTTAGTTTTTTAAACAGTTTGGAATATGTACTAAAGTCGTCTCATAGGGCTGGGTTTGGGTTGAGTTTTTTGAGCCCATTTAGCTAATGGGATGAGCTTGGGATTACTTCTCAAAATCAAGCCAGTCTGGCCCTTAGAAAAACTAACAATGATGTACATTATATATTTATGCACTAATACTTTTGCGACCACATTTAGGTACCATATTTAACTTGGGTATCGTGTGATGTGTCACTAATTTATTGGTAGAATATGCCTTGTATGTCATGAAGTAGAGCACACTCTACCAATGCAACGATGACACATTGCATGTTAGCAAAATGTGGTAACCAGACGTGGTCACGATAACATATCAAAAATAAAAATAAAATTATGTCTATTATGAAATAGACTATTTAAATATACATGATACTTACCCTTCCACTCCTCCCCAAGCAATGTAAGTTGTCCTTGCCCTTTAAAAAAATGAATGTAAATGCTTGCTCTTGGGTGAAGTGGATATAAGTACCTCTAAAAATTAATGTCTGAGGAAGAATATTGGCAGATAGCTATAATTGGTTGCTCACCCTCTCCGGTTCTTTCCTACTCCCGAAAGTAGTACATCTCCATTCAGTTATTGTGTGGGAAATGGACTCTTAGGAAAAATAAAGCGAGGTGAAGTGAATCAAAATAAAATTTAATTCCCTGTGTGAGTTGTATTGACTAGTAATCCTGCAGGAAAACTAAAATTCATGCCTTTTGGTAGGATCTATTTTGCAGGAAAGTGTTTCCCTGTGGATAAGTTGAAGTTGTGGGTCCCATAACTTTCTTGCTAACAGAACACAAATAAAATATAGGGCAAAAATAGCAATGAGAATAAAATATGCAAGTAATTTTATTATTCGGATTCGAGAACAGAAACAATTAACAATAACTGTAATAAAAGTTCGAACAAAAATTGTAAGGAATTTGAATAGCAAACTAAGGCCCATGTTGCACACAGTGCCCTTAAGACAATTCACCGCCTCACCAGAGGTGCTGGAAGTTTTATCGGCATTCGTCTCTTAGGGTAGCTCAGTCAAACTCAATTGCACAAGCGCCACGTGGACTACCCAACTATCCAGCTATGTTAGTACTCTCTCTCTTACACCAGAAAAAGATTGCAAGAAGAAAGGAAGAGTTGTGTATTTCGGGATATCTCAAACGGAAGAAAATGTTGCCTTTTGATAGCTGAAGAAGGAGCCTTTCCATTAATTGCCGAAAATCAATAGGGGAAAATCGATATGGGGAATTGAATTCTGAAAATTTAATTTCTGAAAAAGTGATGCAGCTATTAATCTAGAATTGGTACCATTAATGTAGGAATAACTCGGGTTCTTTAGCCCTTGTAACAGCTAGAATGTGAAGAGTCTCAAGCTCTTTTGCTAGACCAACCAACTGGGTTGAAAGCCCAAGTAAGCCCAAACTTACCTAGACCAGACCACAGACATCGGACCACCGGTTGTGGCTCCATGAATCCCGAGTCCCAGCCTCGACCTTGGCATTGTCTAAGTGTTGGTGAAGGCGAGCACGCGAGCATCCTTTTACAAAACTTGATTTTTCCAATTCCCATAATGAGACAATTCTCATTCATCTTTAAAATGAACTTGTTCATATTTAGACTCACCAAAATATTGAACAATTCTTCTATTTTTCCAACAATCCCCCACATGAATAAAATTGGCAAAAAACTGACATGGGTGACAACACAGACTTGAAAAGAGAGTTCAACGGACCAAAAATCTCGCGTAAGATAGGTAGTTTTTGACCTCGAATCTTCCATTGTGAAAACTTATTGGTTTAATTGGCTGACTAGTGAATGGTCTCATCTTGAATTGTTCTGCTATTTGTGTAAACTGAGACAACATGCCTCACACAAAACTTCTCCTAACACAATTAAGGTTGTCACTACTGTGTTTGTTTTCGCTGTGAACACTCTCCTGGTTTTGCAAGTATTTTCTCGATAATTTTATCTTTCGAAATTATCACAGAAGCAGCCCCACTTCATACTCACATAGGTGACCATCTTATTTAGATATCCTTCTATACCACACTTGGCATTCCAACGTGTAAGAGTCATTAAAAGCAACGCCTAACCTCAATCTTTTGCAAGCATCACTGTTATATACCATAGGAATAGGCACCATGACTTGTCTCCCCAGTGATCGTTCTTTGTGACATGCAATTATGTTGTCTTGAATCTGGATCTTGGGATCTCCAGTCAACTAGGTTGGATTTTCCTTCACAATAATCATGAGCGTAGTAGGCTTTAGCCCCATTCCCCGCTATGCTTTATCAAGCTCTTTGTTTAACCCTTTTCTTAGCAGATCCGCAATGTTGTCATTTGACTTCACATAGTCAATGGTAACGACCCCAATAGAGAGAAATTGTCCAATAGTATTGTGTCTACGATATATATGTCTAGACTTACCATTATACATGTTGCTCTATGCTCTCTGACTATCACAATGCATCCAAATATTTGGCATAGGTTTCGACCACCTTGGAATATCTTCTCCAAATTGACATAGCCATTTAACATCTTTAGTTGCTTTATCTAAAGCAATGAATTCTGATTCCATCGTAGACTGTGCGATGCTTGTATGTTTTGAAGATCTCCAAGATATAGTTGCACCACCATGTATAAAGACATATCCACCTATGGATTTTTGAATCTTTCACATCTGATATCCAGTTCGTATCATTGTACCCTTCTAGTATTGTTGGATATCGGTGTAGTTCAGTCCTAAATTACGTGTATTGCTGAGATAGTGCTCTGATTATCGCCTTCTAGTGATAATTTCCTGGATTACTCGTGTATTTACTCAGCCTACTAACTGAATAAGCTATGTTTGGCCTTGTACAACTCATCAAGTACATTAGACTCCCAATTATCATAGAACACTTTAATTGAGACATGCCTTCCCCCAGATTCTTGGATAAGTGGAGGTTCTCAAGAATCTTTTCAATATAATGAGTTTGAGACAACATAAGTGCGTCAAATGTTCTGGTGATCTACACACCCATTGTTACATCTGCAAGGCCCATATCTTATATGTTAAACTTTGAGTTCAACATTTTCTTGGTAGACTTGATGATCTTATGATTACTACCAACAATGAGCATGTACCCTTCATCTGTGTCTTTGACATATACACATTTGTCACACTCGTTGATCTTGAAACCACTTGAGAACATAGAATTGTCATATTTCTCATTCCATTATTTCGGTGCTTGTTTTAGACTATACAATAACAAGTCTACTGACTCTCCTTTCTCCCCCTAGGGTGGAGAACCTTTTAGGTTATTCCATGTAGATTTCCTCATCCATATCTCCATTTATGAAAGCTATTTTCACATCCATTTGATGTATCTCAAGATTTGCAATTTCATCTGAATCGATGTAGTCTTGTTCACATGAGAATAAGTATCAAAGTAGTCTAGACTCTCTTTCTGTCTGTATCCTTTGAAAACGAGCCTAACTTTTTACTTATCTATTAACCCATTTGCTTTCATCTTCCTCTTGAAGATCCATTCGTAGTCGAGAGGCTCATTGCCTAAAAGAAGACCCAATAATTCCTACGTATAGTTTTGCAGAATGGAGTTAATTTCACTCTTAATAGCCTCCTTTCATAACAGACTCTCAGGAAAGCTAACCGCTTCCTTGAACGTCTGAGGCTCACTTTCTAATAGTTACGTTAGGAAGTTCAGACCAAAGGATTTGATGTTCTAGACCTCTTGCTACTTGTAGGCTCATCATTAACTTCCTCTTCTTGGTCTCGACTAGTTTTACCAGCAACCTCCAGAGTTCGTTTCATAGAAATTGGCTCTTTAGTGGATCTACATGGAAATATGTGTTCAAAGAATGTCGCATTCCGAGATTCCATGAAAAGTATTCTTGTGTATATCTGGTATCTCACAACTATTCACAAAAAACCAATATGCACTACTTGTACATAACTGACAGACACAAAGTCAATGATTTTGGTCCTATCTTAACATACTTAGGAGCAGACATTGCTACTTTCAGAAGATACCCTCACATTCGAAAGTGGTCATAGGATAGACTTCCTACCTTTCCATAATTCGTAAGGGGTCTTATCGAGTTTCTTGCATTGTACCTTGTTCAGATATAATTAGTAGAGAGAATTGCTCCACTCAACATGTTCTGTAGCAACACATAACTAATCAACATAGCATTTATCATCTCTTTCAAGGTATGATTCTTGTGCTTAGCAATTCTGTTTTGCTGAATTGAGTAAGGTGCAATGGTTTGGTGAATGATTCTGTGTTGTGCATAAAATTTTCCCATAGTGATTTGTATTTACTAGCTCGGTCACTTCTCAACACCTTAACTTTTTGCTAAGTTGGTTCTCAACTTAATTCTTACGAAGTATGAATTTTTCCAATGTCTCATCTTTGCTGTTTACCAAATATGCATAGCAGTATTTCATGCTTGACAAAAATAAAAAATAAAAACTTATTGTCACATCGTGGATTTTTTTTTCATCGGCAAAAATGATTTCATTAACCTTTAAAAAAGATACAAAGATTAAAAGGATCTTGGGTACACCGGCATAAGCCACTCGAGAACCAAACCCAAAGGAAAGCAAGAAGTCAACCAAAAACCACAGCAAGCCAAGAGCCACAAAATAGTAAAAAATAACACAAACAACCTCCTAAAAAAAATACAAAAACCCAAAAACACACAACAAGCTTAGGATGACAAACCCGAAAAATACCAAATAAAATTCAACAGATAGAGAGGACAGTCTTCAAAATCAACATTCTCCTCCAAAACATCAATATTCTCCAAGTTATTCCGAGTATCGATCCTGTCTCCTATTTTGGCCTCCTCCATTTAAACAAATTTGTTTAAATTGTAGCTCCCAAATTTAACACCCAATGTGACAAGAAAATCCATTGACTGGCGAGTTCCTAACATTCATAAAAAAGATGAATTTTCTATTCTGGATGTCATCAGATGATAATAGGGAAGAGGAAGGGACCATCTTATAAATATGGATTTAGCTATTGATTTCTATTTCCATTTGGGTTGCTATATTAAGATCATGTTCACTAACTTGTGTTGATCACTTTTTATTTTTATTTTTATTTTGTTGTTGCTAATTTTCCTCTTTAACCTTCTTAATCTCCTTTCCATGTTAAGAACGGCATCATGGGAAGATTTATCAGGAAAGATACACCCACATCTAATGTGATTGATCTCTTTTCCACTTGGCCAAGGAGAAATAATAGGATCAACCTCAAAACTATCACGTATAACCTGAAGATTAACATCAAGTATATGAATGTTTAGGCTATGATCTAAGTCTAACACCAACTCCCCACTCTTGTTAGTCTTAACAGATTTATCAAATGCTAAAGAAAAGCCAGATTCCCCAACGAAGGAGTTGTTGGGGGAGTTCGAAGTATGTTCCACCTCATTAATTGGATTGTGATTATAAACCCCTACATCTGCCACTTCATGAGAAATATCCTTGTCGCCTTCCACATTTATTTCTTCTTCCTTATCAATGTCATAATTTGGTTCCTCAATTGGGTTAGGACAAGAATCCCCTCTATCGATACCATAATCTTTGCAGCTGCATGCAAGTTGTCTTCCTGAGATTGTTGACAACAACTTGCTCCTCAACCGCTCTAACTGGAAAGATGTTACCATTATGTTCCAAATCGATCACCTGATTGAAAGTTTCAAACACCTTGGTAAGGATTTTCACCTTTCCAACTGCATATGAAGATCCCAAGGTTTTTGCATCACCTTATGTTAGAATATAACCCCATGTTTTTTCCAATATTGTAAAAAGTGACAGAATTCCAAAGATTTAGAGGATCCCATAACAACTTAGCCAAACCACCCTCTTGCTCTCAACCTAGCCCTGACCCCATTTTTTGATATCCACAAACCAATTCATCAACCAACATAAACCAGCTCCTTCTAACATTAAGGACATATCCTCCAAATAAGCAAAACCAGTATCTCCCAATTGAATGTATGTAATCCCCTTTGAAATGATATATTCCATCAATAAGTCCAAATCCCTCGGAGAGGTCTCCCTAAAACACGACAATATCTCCCAATTGAATGTATGTAAATCCCCTTTGAAATGAAATATTCCATCAATAAGTCCAAATCCCTCAGAGAGGTCTCCCTAAAACACTTCCATATAACCAATCATTACCTTCTTCACATGTCTAAACAGAATGGCTCTGATTTTTACCAGAAATAACATCTGCATAAGAAGAACCAAACTCCATCACGTTCCTATTCTTCATCACATTCCTAGATCCTATTCTTAATGTATCCAGAGTGGATTTACTAGCAATAACACCATGATTTAACCAAGCACAAGAGATGTTACTCAATAAGCCATATTTGTTGAAGGTAGCATGTTTCACGTAGATGATATTTTTCATCAGGCATATACCATTTGCCTTATTAATAACAGTATCTCCCTTCTTTTAATTGGAATGAAAACATCTTTCACAACACCATAATCTTAGAATTTCTATCTCAAAATCAGATTATCAACCCCCAGAGCAAGATTATATACGAATGCCCTGAATAAATTTCCATCAATGGATATAAGAGCAAAAAGCCCCAACAGAAAACTGGAACAGCGGTAAAAGCTAGCCAAGTCCCAAAAATGTGGCAAGAAGGAACAACAAAAAAGACGGCACCCAACCGATCAAGAAGGACCTTAGAAAATACCTTGAATAGAATATCTGAACGGGATATCACTGGAGAGGGATGGCTACATCGACGAATAGTGCATGTATCCATCGTAATAGTAGAAAAAGAACTAGAGAGATGACCGAAAAAGCGGAGAAAACTACAATGACGAACTTTGATCACAGAAGAAAGCAATGGTGAGCCGAAGACAAGCTTTGATTGATGACACCAAAAAGGCAATAGAGATCTGCGCTTTAGCAGTGGAGAAGGTGAGATTGGAAATGTAACGCCCCATGCAAAGCACAAGCCCAATACTTTGATTTGATCCACAAACGACACCACATGGCCTAAAATTCTTAAACCCAAGGTACTAGTAGTTTCTTACACGGTTTGTTATATGCCCAAGATCACCCATGTAGACTTCAATGTGGTACTAAACACTTTCTACCCCCAAATCTTGGACATTACAATCTTCCATCCTTTAGGGCCTCGCGCCCTCGTGAGGGGTTGAGCACTAAAGTCACCACACTTCAGGTCTATTCCCTTGGCGTTCCCCAAGTCTGTTCTCTAGTGCGATGACCTACATGGTCGCGTATACAGGTCGCTCTGATACAATTTGTAACGCCCCATGTAAAGCCATGGCCCGGTACCTTGATTTAATCCACAAGCTATACTACATGACCCAAAATGCTGAAGCCCAAGGTACTAGTAATTTCTTATATGGTTTGTTATATGTCCAAGATCACCCCTGTAGACTTGCAATAGAGGACCAAAAACTCTCTACCCCCACATCTGGGTTATTACATGAAGGAAAGGTGGGAATTAGAGGTAGAAGGCAGTATGAAGCTCATGGGTGAGACGAGGGCACTGAAACGTAAAAGAACAATGATCGATGAAGATGATGGTCGATCGAGGCCGATGAGATCACAAGAGCAGAAGAACTATGGGTAAGATGAGGATCGCAGAGAAAAGGAAAAAGGGAGATGGCGGCTAGGTCGACCAAGGTCGATGTTGGCAACAAGGGTTTTGAATCGCCTCATTTCGCTATTTGAGATGCAGATCTTGTTTAGTACGTTCTTTAAGTGGAAGTCGACGATGCGAGAATTGGAGAAGAACAAGCATGTTAGTAACGAATATGGTAACAACAATAAAAATGGTCAAATTCAGTAGGGGACAATAAATTTTAAAATGCACACCTCAGTGTGGATTTAAGGTCAATGGTTAAGTGCTTCTTTCAACTTATCCAAAAGAAGTCTTCGCCACTTGAACCCTGACAACGACAACCACTTGCCTATCTTTTCCATTTCCAAAATGAGAGAAACATGTTCCCATAGGAACCACTATTGGCGCATTAAATAGTTACGGTCAAACCAATTTTGAAAATTCCATCACCATTCCCAATGTTAAAATTATTTCTCATTTCTCTTGACATACGAGCATGTATTATGCAAGATGACAAATACAATAAGTGTACAAAGAAAGTGAATGTATATGCCTGTACATGCATTTCCAAACGTCCATTTACATTTGAAAAAATTTCATGGTTCATACAGAAGCCAAAGATCCCAATAGTTATCCACCAATCGAAACTATCTTCATGCACAATGACTAGGAATGGCAACATAGGGTCATGGAAATTATTGTACTCAATTTATTACAATTGACGCAATTGATATTCAACCATTATGATGAATCTCTATTTGTCCTTATAAAGAACTTCCTTAGTAGGTAAAGACCTAAACATCATTAACAATATCATTTGCATGCATCAACATGGTTCAACATTTGAATCACATTAAACTCATACTTTTAAGCACATGCACCGGTTCTCTCTCTAAAAAAAGCCCGCTGACCTCTCTCTAAAAAAGCCCCAAAACTCATCCACGTTTTTCTGTTTGGGGGGCGGTGGCGCCGCCCCCTGCCCCCCCCCCCCCTCCCTTTTTCTTTGATTCTGTACTTGAATAAGCTACCCTCACTGAAGATTAAGCATCCTACACTTGTTCCGGCCAATTTGAACCTCCAGTTTGTGGTCTCCGGTGTCATTTTCAGGCGTTTCTTAGCTTCCCCCGTCATGGATTATCCGACTTTCAGTTCAGCCTCTCATACCCTATCGGTCCCGCCCAGATCCGGCCCGTTGGGTTCTTTTCTGTCAGCCATGCAAGGGTTTAGTCATTCTTTGGGTCTTCCGGTTCAGCCTCTCATACCCATCGACTAGCCCGGCTCCGTTCCTTGGGCTCGTTTATCCTCCAATCAACACATATCCTCCGGCCCGTACCTCTGCCACATTGGGCTTTTAGATCTATGTTTCGGATCTGCCACATTCAACAACTACGCCTCCGGCTCGTACCCACGCTGCTATCTCTTTCTTTGCATGCTCGACCCTCCTATTTTCTAATCCATTGGCATTTTTGTGGAGCCCTCTTTCTCTAGTAGTTCCTCCTGATGATGATCGGTGATGAAGACGATATTCTCGCTTTCAAGTTGAGCCTAGGCCTGCACACTCAACACACCGTTAGCACTGGACTGAACCGTAGAGTCCAGAACGGTACTCCGATGGTCAAGTTAGTAGAGGAAGGTAATGAAGTGTAGATCTAGGGTTTTTAGGAGAGAGTTGTGCGTACCTTTCTAAACGATGAAGGTGACCTTTTATAGGTGAGCCTTGGCTTGCTTTCCAAGCATCATCATGACGTCAGCCGAGCGGTTACCTCACGTGACAGGCACGATGGTAGATGGTGTATTCAATCGAATATGCCACAAGCACATGCTTTCAATGACACCACGACGCATGGCCTAAATCGTTCGGATGATGTCATTTGTCATGATCATAGTTCGTTACACGCACTTGCAGCATTAACTCCTTTGCTGAGTCAACCCCTGGGGTGATACTTGTGATAAGGCTGGCTACCTTACCTCTTGGCCAAGGTATTCCCAGGATTGCTTCATGGAAATGTCTTCAGGAGGCCTTCGGTGAATAACCGAAGCAAAGGATAGACACCTCCCTTCCGACTTGGACCTGTGATGATTCTTTGACCGAAGGGTCCCCAAATGGTATCTCTTCAGTCACTTGACTTTATCTGAACTTCCCGAGCCTTGGTTTACAGTGTGGGACCGGAGGATCCATGTAGACCGAAGGGTACCGGTAAGACATCCCTTCGGATTGTTAAGTTGAAACCTTACTGGGCAATATCTTCCTGCTCCTTGCCACAACTCGGTATATCCGGACCCCCTACAATAGCCCCTCAATCCCTTCAACTGGCTATCTTTGATGGGATTGACCCGTCGGTTCGAGATCCTAGCCCCATACTTTTCGAGATAAGCTTCATCTATGACAACCTATAACCGTCGTACCGGGGCCCATTTAGATTGTGCCACGTGTCACACTAAGGCTGCAAACGTCTGACTTGAAAAGATGCGGGAAGTCTAGTCGTTTCATTATTCCTTCTTGACGGAGCGGCGGAATAATAATGAGGGTTTAGGGTTTCAATGGTAACCGTCCTCTCATTGCCACGTGTCGTTCACAGGAGGCATGCATTGAAGTAGCGTGCAATCACGCGCCCGTCGTTTGAACCTTTCCTGCCTCTTCACTGTGCCAATAAATACTAAGGAGAGAGAGAGAGAAAGGAACACTTTTCTCTCGCTCTCTCTCTCTCATCTACTCTGTGCTTCTCTCCAGAAATCATCAACGATTTTCAAGCCTTTGAAGAGATTCGAGTGGCGTTTTTCACGTTATGACAGACTTCCAAGTAAACATCGATTCACTGCTTCTTATTTTCATTTTCCACTGCGTTTTTTGAGTGATTCGGGTTGTTTTTCTGGGTTTCGAGCATCCTTTGTTTGGATCTGATTTGAAAAGGTAAAAGAATAGTGGTTCGTAGGTAATCAGACACTTCTGCACATAGGTTGAAGATGAGAAGTTGTCCATAGGTTGAAGATGAACAGTTGTCCATAGTTTGAAGATGAACAGTGGTAGAAGACCATAGTGGTCGGTGTAGAGACCATCCCTTTTCACTTCAGAGGGTTTTCTGTGGAGATTACCCCCCTGAGATCTCGATTGCTCGGTGGATGGGTAGCGCTAGGCTTCGGTTTGCTGAGCATTTTGGTCTTCGCATAAAGCTAATGGTCTTTACCCATGCGTTGTGTTAGGTCTGGCGCCACCAGCGATTGAGGTCTCTTCCGGATCAAAAGTTCGGACTCCGAAAGCTTTTCTCCGAGAGTCGTTCGTGCCGATTTGGACAGAATTCTTGCACATATATTTGCTCGAAGAAATTCCTGTCGGATACTTGTGACCATGGATCATAATTTTGAGGAGCCAATTAACATGTCTCCCCTCCAAGCCATCCCTCCATCTCCGAAGAAATCCGCACCCATTGATCTTGATGACTTTATCGACGACTCTGAGGCTACGCCGTCTGATAATCGCTCGGAATGGGAGCCTTCGGAGGATATGGAGGAAGTTACTTCCGGTCTGAGCTTTAGCGCAGATGCTACATCTGACGTCGATGTTTCGGCCGCCGTTGAGCGAGCAATAGTTGGGGAAAGCGAGTCGGACCCGAGAGGAGCGGTCCCGAACCCTAATACATCTGAGGTTCCGGTCCCGCTCTCCGCTGAGAAACCCGGATGTGAGGCTCCGAAGGATCAGGAAGGGGCCACATCTTCAAGGAAGAAGAAGAAAGAAACACCGTGTCCTTACCTTCCCTACTTCGCCAAAGGGGATAGAGGCCTGAAAGCCTTTGTCAAAAAATATAGAGTTCCCGAAGATGTGAACATCGTGTTCCATCCGAAAGGGGAGGAGCTGACTTATAGTCCAGACCATATAAATGTTCCATTAATGGCGATCACCGAAGGAGGGCTTCGGTTTCCCATAAATGAGTTCGTCCGGTCTGTCCTTTTCACTTATAGGTTAGCCCCCGATCAATTATCGGTCAACACCTATCGGATAATTAATTGTGCCCTTGAATTAAAAAGAAGGCTTGGATTGGCTTTTACCGTAGGTGACTTGTTTGGTATTTATTCAATGTCTCAGAACAGTTCATACGACTGTTATTTCTTCGCGACACTTCCGAACAAAGCTCAGATTATCGAGTCTCTTCCTGATTCGGATAAATGGGCCGACATCTATGTGGTGGTATCTGGAAACCTTGCTCCGTTCGAGAATTCTGACCTTTTTTCGGTCTCTACCAAGAAGGGGGATTTAGGTCAGCGTATAGCTTGCTTCCTTCACCTTTTCGATCGTTTTTTCTTTACTAAAGATATATGTTTCTTATTTTTGCAGCTCCCGGCCCAATTACCAAACGGCTCAAGAAGCTCTGGTCTCAAGAGAGAGAAAATGCGCTCCGAGCCGTCCCTGATAGGGATGCACCGACTCTTTTGAACTACAAGCCCTCTTACCTTCATTTCTTAAAAAAGAAGGCGCGAAAGAGGAAGGGTGAAAGCACTGTAGGTCAGGAGCCCAGAGCATCGAAGAAAGGGAAAGCTGCGACAATTTCTGAAGAAGAGAGAGTTGAGATTGACCTCGCAAAAATCTTAGAAGAGCAGGTAGCCAAAAAGAAAAAAGTTGCCACGCCGAAGCCTGCGTCTGCCAAGACGGTGACAACTGAGAGGTCGAGATCGAGTACTGAAGAACCGAAACGTTCTGACTCCCACACTTTAGTTTCGAAACCGACGACCTCCCGGTCCAAGCCCACGGTAAGTGAAGAAGGTCGGGCTCAAAAGAGGGTTCGGAAATAGGTGAGCTAGGAGGGTGTGCAATTTGTTGATTCCCTTGGATCCGATATGCCGAGAGAAGATGACCCCCAGCCTTTCTCGTCGATCTTGATAAATGAGGAAGGAGACTTGCTCAAGGACACCGACAGCGTTGATGCTAATCCTTGGTTAGCCATGTCTTTGTTGCCGGCTGTGGCATTGAAGAAAGATCTGGCCAATGTGCCAAGAAAGTTGGGTGACAACTGTTCCACCTCCGATATCACCTAATGAAGGTATTTCCTCTATCCGTAGGGTTTCCGTAGTCTATTTTTTCTGTAAAACTTACCTTTGTTTCTTCCGACAGGCCTCCCAATCTATGTATGTGCTGTACCATCAGACCCTCGCCCTCAACGATCGAACAAGGAGGTACAAGCTGATCAAAAAAACAAGGAGGTACAAAACTCGTGCCGACGCTATTTAGTAGAAGGTTGAATAGGCCGAGCAAGATGCGAGTTCTGCAAGGGCTCAGGTATTGGATGTTGAGAAAGCGCTGGAGGATGAGAGGACTCGGCACAGTCAGGAGCTGGAGCTCCTTAAAAAGGAGCATGAAGAGAAGATGCAGACGCTGGACACCGAGGCCTACACCGAGGGTACCTTGCTGCCGAAAAAGACTACGCCCAAGACATATACAAGTTGGTGCAGAAGGGCAGGTTTGAGGGCAGAGACGAAGGGTTTGAATTTGGCTAACTCACTTGCTTGGGAGCTATGGAGGTACCAGCAGATGATCCGAGATGAAAGGAACCGGCGAGGCTGCCTTTTGCTGACGAGCTATCGGAGGATAATCAAGAGGATGGGGATCAGGCCGAAGATGGACAATCCAAGGATTGTTAGGAATTTGTGAAATATGTTTCTAACTTTAATTTAATTTTTGGTACTGGACGGCTCCGAACAGTAGGAGTTTACCGTTCCACATGGTTTGTAATTTAAAACAGGTTTCATGAGGATGGCACTGAACAAGTACCACCATGCCATGCCTCGGATTCACCGGAAGTGTGAAAATTTTGATTTGGCATTCTCCTTGTGCCTTTATGGAACGAATGTTTTCGATGAATGGATATTTTAATATTGCATGAAATATGCCTGTTTATTCATATGTATTAGCCCCTACTTCGGGACGAGTTGGGAAAGTAGTTGCTCGAATTGTGCCGAAGTAGCAGTTTAACAGGTGAGAAAACCTCTTTTCAATACATAGAAAATTTTATGATTTTTGGAAAAAATTTCCACTGATAGCCCCTGCTTCGGGACAAATCAGAGGAAACAATTGCTCGGATTGAAACCGAAGAACAAGAAATGGAATGAAAATTTTCCACCGATAGCCCCTGCTTTGGGACAAATAGAGGAAACAATTGCTCGGATTGAAACCGAAGCAACACGAAATGGAATGAAAATTTTCCAACTCTTGGAAAATTTTTCCACTGATAGCCCCTGCTTCGGGACACATCAGAGGAAGAAATTGCTCGGATTGAAACCGAAGCAACACGAAATGGAATGAAAATTTTCCAACTCTTGGAAAATTTTCCCACCGATAGCCCCTGCTTCGGGACACATCAGAGGAAGAAATTGCTTGGATTGAAACCGAAGCAACACGAAATGGAATGAAAATTTCCCAACTCTTGGAAATTTTTTCCACTGATAGCCCCTGCTTCGGGACACATCAGAGGAAAAACTTGCTTGGTTGGAACCGAAGCAGCAAGAAGTGAATGAAAATTTTCCAGCTCTTGGGAAAATTTTCCTCATGGCGATAAAAGGAATGCTGGGCCTCACGCGTTTGCGAGGTGTTAGTAGGAATACCAAACCCTGACAATTCAACAATCGGAATGAGCAGCAGTAGCCGTAAAAGTTTCTTTTCTCATTGATAATGCAAACACCATAGATAAGAAAAACGAAAAGGGGCGAAACAGGTAGCCCAAATATATTTTTTATAATAAACTTTCATTAAGCATAGAACTTCCTAAGCTTGGTTGCATTCCAGGGGTTGTCGATAGGTCTGCCATCCATCTCTGCTAGCTTGTAAGATCCATGTCCGGCCTTTGCAGTCACACAGAAGGGACCCTCATAGTTCGGTTTGAACTTAATCTTTTTAGACTTTTGGACCACCTCCCGAAGGACTAAGTCATCGACATTGAAGGGCCTCATCCGAACGTTTTTGTTATACCCCCGAGCGACTTGCTGATAGGAGGCATGTTTCAGGTGTGCTTCATCCCTTAGCTCTTCGGCTAGGTCGAGCTCCCTGTCCATGGCCTCGTCATTAGTCGGCACATCAAAATTTTTCGTCCGAGCTGTTGGGAGTAGGGTGGCTAGGGGAAGGACGACTTCCATGCCATATGCCATAGAGAATGACGTTCGGCCAGTTGAGTGTCGGGGTGTGGTCCGATAGCCCTAGAGATTCTTCAGAGTAAGGCGTTTCTTGGTTCCAGCCGAGATTGTTTTGTTCGATGTTTCGGCCTGTCCGTTTCCCTGCGGGTACGACACCGACGAGTGGAAAATCCGAACGTTGTGTTTTTTGCAGAGCTTCTCGATCGCCTTGGCGACAAATTGAGTTCCATTATCAGAGATAATTGCATAACGAACGCCGAAGCGAGAGATGATGTTCCTTCATAGGAATCGCTCCACGTCCGCTGCTGTTATAGTGATCAGGGGCTCGGCTTCCACCCATTTGGTGTAGTAATCAGTTGTCGTAATTAGGTGTTTGAAACCTCCTGGAGCTGTCGGTAACTTCCCTACAATGTCAAGCCCCCACTGTGAGAAGGGCCAAGGGCTGGTTATCGATTGCAAGACTTCAGTGGGCTGAAGCAGATGAGATGCGTGTTTTTAACATTGCTCACATTTCTTAGCATATTCTTCGGATGTCTTCTTCATTTTTGGCCACCAATATCCTTGGGTGAGGGCTCGGAGGGCAAGGGACGGTCCGCCTGAGTGGCACCCACTGCTTCCTTCATGGAATTCCCGGAGGACGCTTTCCACTTGGGAGTCGTGGACAACTTTCAGGTCGGGGCTAGTAAAGGACCTTCGATACATGCTGTCCTCCGGATTCAGGTAGAAGTAGGTAGCTTTGCATCTGATCCGATGGGCCTCCTTCTTATCTGTTGGGAACTTATCATGTTTGAGGAAGGCGTAAATCTCATCCATCCAACTTGGACCAAGATTCAAGACGAGGACTTCCCCCAATTTTTTATCGATGCTCGGAAATTCAATTTCTTCGAGCTGGATGGTTCGGACAGGAGAGGCTTTACAAGTTGTTGCCAGGGAAGCCAAGGCGTCGGCATGAGCGTTTCGCTCTCGGCCAACCCATTCGATCTCCACAGAACCGATCTCTCGTATCAGCTCCCAAACTTTGTCGTAGTACTTCACCATTCTTGGGTCTTTAAGGCTGTACTGATCCTTGATCTGATTCACGATTAGCTGTGAGTCGCTGCATACCTGCACTGTCTCGGTGCCTAGATGTTTTGCCATCTTCAATCCGGAGATTAACGCCTCATATTCTGCCTCGTTGTTTGAAGCCGGGAATCCAATGGTAAGGGCGTGCTCGTGCATGATACCTTCTGGCGAAACGAGAACGATTCTAGCCCCGACTCCTCGGCTATTTGATGCTCCGTCCACGTGTAATCTCCAAACTTCACCTTGGAACATTTTCCACATCTCGCCGCGTCTTTCTTCTGTAGGTTTCTCGGCTTCCGCCGGAGTCCCTTTCATTATTTCACTTGACCCAGCTTCCACCGAGCACTCTGTAGACTCTCCTTTTGGTAACTTCAAGCTGATTTTGGGGTTGTCTTTGAGCTCAAGTTTCAGTTCGGCAATAAAATCCGCCAGAGCCTGTCCCGTAATAGCTGTTTGGGGTTCGCACCGAATATCAAAGTTTCCTAATTCCAAGCTCCATTTTGAAATCCGAGTTGAGAGGTCGGCTTTTTTTAGCATGGTTTTCAAAGGGTACTCCGTGATCACAATAATGGCATGGGTTTAGAAATAAAGCAGCAATTTTCTTTTAGCTGTTACAAGAGCTAAAACCATTTTTTCTAGGGGGAGGTACCATGTCTCGGAGGGGATCAAAGTTTTGTTGGAGTAGTAGATGGGCTGGAAACTGGCCCCTTCCTTCCTTACAAGAACCGAGCTCACAGCGTGAGCAATTACCGAGAGATAGAGGTAGAGATCTTCTTGGTCGACGGGCATCACTAGGAGGGGTGCCTTGGAAAGATACTCTTTCAACTGGCCCAGCGCTTGGTCACATTCCCCGATCCACTGAAAACTCCTTTTGCTTGTTTTTAGGGACTCGAAGAAAGGTCGGCACAGATCCGAAGACCGACTGATAAACCTATTGAGCGCCGCAGCCATGCCCGTGAGCCTTTGAACTTCCTTGATGGTGCTCGGTGGTTTGAGGTTTTGCATAGCAGTTATCTGTTTTGGATCTGCCTCTATGCCCCTCCGAGTAACCATATATCCGAGGAATTTTCCTGAACCGACGCCAAATGCACATTTCTCGGCATTGAGGAGTAACTTGTGCTTTTTCATAACAGAAAAAATGTCGGCAAGATCCTCCAAGTGATCCGAAGCGTGCTGGCTCTTGACTACCATGTCATCAATGTATGCTTCCATCGTGTCCCGAGCTGCTTGGCGAACATTTTTGTGACCACGCGCTGGTAAGTAGCCCCAGCGTTCTTCAGGCCGAACGACATAACTTTGTAGCAGTAGGTCCCTCAGGGAGATATGAAAGCTGTCTTTTCTTGGTCCTCCACTGCCATTGCTATCTGGTGGTATCCGCTGTAAGCATCCATCATGCTGAGCAGAGCGTGTCCCGCCGTAACATCGACTAGATGGTCAATCCGTGGTAGCGAAAAGAAGTCTTTCGGGCAGGCATCATTGAGATTGGTATAGTCTACGCAGACGCTCAGCTTCCCATTCTTCTTCGGTACAACCACGGTGTTGGCAAACCATGTGGGATACTGGACCTCTTGGATAGCCTCGACATTGAGTAGTCTCCCAACCTCAGCTAAAATAGCGTCAGAGTGGGCCGGAGACGAACGTCTCGGCTTTTGTACCACAGGCTTCGGAGAGGATCGACGTTGAATGAGTAAGAGATGAATTGAGGGTCAATGCCCGACATCTCATACGGTGTCCAGGCAAAGACCTTGATATTCTTTTTAAGGAATTCCACCAGTTGCTCTATCTCAAAGGTTGTTAATGTTGATCCAAGGAGAAAATAACGATTTCCTTCTTCATTAATGGGTACCGTCACCAAGTCCTCGACTGCCTTCTCCTCGGCTGGCAACCCAACATCTTCCAAGGCCGGTCCCTCCGGTTGTTCTATGGATCTTGGTTTTGGTTCTTTTTTCTTCCTACCTTTAGTTATTTTCTTCTTCATGTGGACTGCATTCACTTGGCATCTTCTTGCTATCATTTGTTCACCTTTAATGTCTTCCTGCCATCCCTCGGTACCGATAAACTGAACAACTTGGTGATGGGAAGAGGCAATAGCCTTCATTTCATGTAACCAAGTTCGGCCGAGAATGGCATTGTATGGGCTCGGTGCATCAACGATCACAAACTCTACTTGTAGAGTTCTCGATCCTGCTCGCACCGTTAGGGTGATTCGTCCCATCCGCCAGACCGAAGCCCCGTTAAATCCGAAAAGGGGAGAGTCAGTTGGCATCATATGGTCCGGGTTCAGATTAAGCGCCTTGAAAGCAGAGAAGTATAGGATCTCGGTAGAGCTCCCCTGGTCTACCAATACTCGCTTAACTTTGGGAATTCCCATATAGATGTTAATAACCAGAGCATCACTGTGTGGCAATTGCACGCTTTTCAGATCCTGTTCAGTGAATGTAATAGTCCATTGTTCGTCGTGGTCCGAGAGCTTTCGCTTGGCATTCCCTTCGATGGTAAGGACTTGGGAGGAGGCGCTCGGTATCGCCCGAAGCACTGCAGTCTTCTCTTTAGTTGCAGCCCCGTGGATCACATGGACAATAACTTCTTCTTGAGGGTTTTTCTGTCGGGCTGCTGTGTTCGGTTCGCCATCTTCTGCCTATCAATGTACTGGTCCAAGTGCCCCTGCGTGACTTGCCTTTCCAAGAACTCCTTGAAAGGCTGGCACGCTGTGGTGTAGTGTCCCAATTCATTGTGATAAGTGCATTTCACCTTACAATAGATGGCTGGCCTTCGGCTGCACCTAGTTTATTGGTTGGCCAGGTGAACCAAGGTTCCCGAGAGATGGCTCTAACCAATTTGTAAAGAGGTAAGTTAAACACCGTTGTTATGGCGACGAAGTCGTGAGGTTTCGGGTCCCTTTCCTTGAACGGTTCTCGTTGCTTCCAAGAGTTTCAGTCATGCTTCCACCCCTTGTTGTTTCCTGTTTTGATCGTGTTAACTTGCTTTTTCCCCGAGTAATCTCCTGCGTTAGCCTTCTGATTGCCCGAAGTCCTGGATAGCCGTCTCTCGGATATGATATCTTCCAGTTGGGCAAACTTTTCAATGGTTTCCATTAACCGGCTCATGTTTGCTGGAGGGTTCAGCATGAGCTCTTCAAAGATCGTCAAGGTCTTGTCTAAACCGTACTTGAAAGATGTGGCAGCCATTTGCTGGTCACAGCTTTCAATGGCATTGTATATCTCCCATAACCCTTGGCATACTTTCGTAGTTTCTCACCGGACTGTCGCTTTAGGCCCACAAGTGCGTCGATCGTTTTTGGTTGGGTACTGTTTGTCATAAACCGAGCGGTGAAGGCCTCTTCCAGTTCTTCAAACGAACTGTTGGAGTTCGGCTTTAGCTGGTTAAACCAAACCAGACCGATTCCTTGGAGGCTTACTGGAAAGGCCTTACACATCATGGCTTCATCGTAGCGATAAAGTCCCATCAGCTGTCGGTAATGCACAAGGTGCATCACCGCGTCAGATTTTGCGTCGTACTTTGTGAATTTTGGGACGGTGAAGTTTCGCGGGGGCCGAGCTTCCTGGATTTCTTGTATGAACGGTGAGTCTCGGACGAACAAGGGGCCTCATAGGCCTTGCCAGTGCTGAATGCCCTTTTGGCATTCAGCCTGTGCCGCTCGTTGTTCTCACCAAGCGCTAGGGGATGCTCCTTCCGCTTTCCAGAATCTCCGGGATGACTTTCTGCTCGGTATTTTTTGGATTCTTCGGTACGTGGGTCCCGTACGATTATAAAATCGCCGGTATCATCCATAGCGTACTCCGGATTATCGCAGTTTAAGTGGTCTCGGCTTCTCCGAGGACTCCGATCGTGATGAGTATTCTTTGAAGGAGCTCTATCATTATGCTCTTGGTGATGATCACCGTGTCGATCATTATGACCAGTAGATCTACTGCGTAAGATCTCTCGGCCATCCGCGTCGTATTGTACCGGAGCCTTGTCAAGGTTTTCGTGAGGCAAAGCATTGTTGTGACGGGTCGTCTGGGATCCGGATCGCCCCGTTGTAGATTGAGAGCTTGAAGTTGAGTGACCTCCTGTCCTTGTGGTGTGTTCCGTTCCCTTTGAGGGATGACTCGCCCTGCTGCATCGGTGACGATGATCTGTTGACTCAAGTGATCCTTGGTCGAGGGACGTTGGGTATAGTGTGTGGCCTGAGTCTCCTGAGCTGCCGCCGCCTCGACACGCCCGAGCGCGAGGCTGGAGTTGTTGGTTGTTTCTTAGTCAGAGCTTCAATCTGAGCCTTCATGGCAACCATTTGCTCCTACATTTGCTGCACAGTCTCCAGAGGGTTTGGGCTCGGAGTGAGGCCTGAGATAGGGTGGGTGACGATGGTCGCCCTAGAGCCACCGCCTTGGTTGGCTCCTACCGCCGGAATGGCGGATCCGTCGCCTTCAACGATCGCCATAGGAGAACTGAGGAAAGGAGGAAGAGTATTCTTCAAAGAGAAGAAAAGAATGCCGGGAAAGTGAGTAAATCACTTACTTCCCCAGCGGAGTCGCCAATTGTGGAGCCCTCTTTCTCTTATAGTTCCTCCTGGCGATGATTGGCGATGAAGACGACGCTCTCACTCTCAAGCTCAGCCTAGGCCTGCACACTTAACACACCGTTAGCATCGGACTGGACCGTAGAGTCCAGAACGGTACTCCGACGGTCAAGTTAGTAGGGGAAGGAAATGAAGTGTAAATCTAGGGTTTTTAGGAGAGAGTTGTGCGTACCTTTCTAAACGATGAAGGTTACCTTTTATAGGTGAGCCTTGGCTTGCTTTCCAAGCATCATCGTGACGTCAACCGAGTGGTTACCTCACGTGACAGGCACGATGGTGTGTTCAATCGAATATGCCACAAGCACATGCTTTCAATGACACCACGACGCGTGGCCTAAACCGTTCGGATGACGTCATTTGTCATGATCATAGTTCGTTGCACGCATTTGCATCATTAACTCATTTGCTGAGTCAGCCCCTGGGGTGATACTTGTGATAAGGCTGGCTACCTTACCTCTCAGCCAAGGTATTCCCAGGATTGCTTCATGGAAACGTCTTTAGGAGGCCTTCGGTGAATAACCGAAGCAAAGGATAGACACCTCCCTTCCGACTTGGACCTGTGATGATTCTTTGACCGAAGGGTCCCCAAATGGTATCTCTATGGTCACTTGACTTTATCTGAACTGCCCGAGCCTTGGTTTACAGCATGGGATCGGAGGATCCATGTAGACCGAAGGGTACCGGTAAGACATCCCTTCGGATTGTTAAGTTGAAATCTTGCTGGGCAATATCTTCCTGCTCCTTGCCACCGCTCGGTATATCCGGACCCCTACAGTTTTCTAATCCCATTTTTTTCAAAAAATTTCGTTGAACTGTGTTCCCCTTTTCGTTCTTTGGTGTTGTTTTTATATATGAACTTTACAAATCTGATTTTGTTAACCCCTTTCCCTAGCCGAGCCTGTGTTGGTTGTGTTTTTAACTGTGTTTTTCAGGTTTGAGCATTGGGCGGGAGTAAGGTTAAAGTTTTGTTTATTGAGCAGTGGACGGGAGTAAGGTAAATGTCGTGTTTGGGGACTTTATGTCTCAAGTTGCGGTTGCAGTTGCGGGGCTTCAAGTGGCGGAGGTGTTGGGCGACTTCGGCTGAGGCTTTATTGTTATTTTTCGTCTTTGGATGTTTTTGTTTTGTTGTTGGTGCTTGGTTAGTTCTTTAGTCTCACTGTGTTTTGTTGTGTAGACTAGATGTGATGGCGTTGCAGGTCTCCCTGCGTTCTGATCGGTTGCATCATTTAATGTCTACTGTATCGGCATTGCTCAGTGATTAATAAAATTTTCTATCTATTCTAAAAAAAAAAGCACATGCACCATAAACAACACGTTCTACTTTGATGTGGTGCACTCATGTATTCTCATTACCAAACAAATGTTCCTCAAGTAACCATAAAATAAACACATTTCCCACAAATTTGAAACCTAAATATAGATGCACAAAAAGGAGTCCAAAAATATATATATTTTCCCTTTATTTTTCTAGCCCATAGTAATCGTTTCCACTGACAAAACGGACCACCATGCATCCATAGCCGTATGGCATTAACACATGCAGTATGCAAAAACTTGCAACAAAAGTAAGCAAAAGTTTCTTACAATCATGACCGCACGTTAGATGCACAATAACCATGCTTTACACATCATCCTGTTGTTTTGCATAATTTAGTTTTAAAACTCTTGCAAAGCCAAATTAGCAAATACCACTTATAAAACCCTTCCACTATTCCCAGAGCCAAGCAATCTGTGTCAACTAGTAAACAAAGAACGACATAATCATTGGAGTTCTTAATCTAGAAACTAGACGAATAAGAGTACTTGTCCACTGAAAATAACCAAAAGTTAGTTCAAGAGTCATATATAAAACCCAACAGAGTACTACTCACACGTAAACTCAAAATTAACCGTTATAACTCCCAATAAGGTAAACAACATGTCAATTGTTTTTTTTCCCTTTCAAGAAACAGCAAAACTTGTTTCTTTTTGCAGAACTCAGTCGAAAATACTTAAAGTAAGATCAAGACAAGTTAGTGAACATGATCTTAATATAGCAACCCAAATGGTAATAGATCATTAATAACTAAATCTGTTAGCCAGCAACATATAAGCAGATTGGGAAAAAAAAACACACGCGGATTGGGAAAAAAACCCGCAATAGAAAAAAACCCGCAATATAATCTCTTGTTTAGTTACTTATTGTGATTAGCCAAAAGAAAAAGTAATTGACATATGTATCTTATCTTTGACGCCGCTAAAACAATCCTGGCCTTACCCCGATGTGATATATAGTTACCTGAAAGAATCCCCAGTGTTTGCAAGCATGGTGAAGCTTCTCCAGCTCTAAATTGGTCTCATCTCCACAAAATAGGCTATGCAAGTTGATGACTGGAACCTGTGGCAAAGAATCCGAGGTACAAATTGCTAGAGAAGGGTGTTGATCAAGACGGATATACCTTGGTGGTAAACTGGTGAAAGGTT